>JARFYF010000054.1:15599414-15610864 GCA_030265395.1 Rhina ancylostomus | reverse complement strand
AACTCCATTAAAAGATATGACAATAAATGAGCAATGTCTAACATTAATATTTGCATACAAGTGATATGTATCCTTTTAGACAATAAAAGCAACAGAACAAGTGTTCCTGCACAACTATTAAGAGAAATTAAAGATAGTATTAGTTGAAAGAAAAATGCTTTTAACATTGCCAAACCAGGAAGTCAGAAACCTGAGGATTGGGAAAATTTCAGAATCCAGCAAAGGAAGACCAAGGCATTGATAAGGAAGGGGAAAGTAGAATACAAGACTCCTCCAACAGGAAACATCAAACCAGACCACAGAAGCTTCTGTAGAAATAGATAGTATTGACAAAAATTCAAGTGGCCCACTTACAGAATGAGACAGGGAAATATATATTTGGGAGTAAGAAACATCATGGAAATCGTGGAAAGCTACATATCAAGAGCGAATAAGGAATTCAAGGATATTAGTGTGGCTGAAAAATTGATGAGTAAATTAATGGGACTGAAGGAGAATTAATCCCCAAGCCTCTCTGTCCTTCATCAATGGCTAGTGAGATAATGGATACATTTTCCAAAATTCCATGGATTTGAGAACAGTTTCTGCAGATTGGAGGGTAGTAAATAAAAGCCCACTATTTAAGAAAGTGGGGAGGAAGTGTGAGAAAGAAAGGAGGAAACAATAAATGTCTTAGTCTTCTATAGCAGCAAGGAAATTTCTGAAAGTGGTAACAGGGTAGTAGGAAAATAACAGTGCATGGAAATGATGCTTTTATAAAAGTTCATCCATAAGCTTACTGATTGATTGAAATAGCATGAGGACTGAATGGTCCACTCTAATTTTGTTTCCTTATGCTCCAAGAACACAGAAACAGAAACAGTAGCCAGCTGGTCCACTGCGCCTGCTCTACCATTCAATAAGACCATTGCTGAATGTTTATTTCAGTTTCTCTTTCCTGCATTAAATTTAAATTTTAAATTTTTATTTACAGCGTGGTAACAGGCCCTTACGGCCCAACGAGTTGGCGCTGCCCATTTCAAACCCATGTTAACCTACCCATACATCTTTGGAATGTGGGAGGAAACCTGAGCACCCAGAGGAAACCTATGCAGACACGGGAGAATGTACAAACTCCTCGCAGACAGTGATGGGAATTGAAACCTGATTGCTGGTGCTATAATAGCATCACTAACCACTACACTACCGTACTGCCCTGTAAGGTGTATTAACACTGTATGCCTTGATTCCCTTAATATCTAAAAATCTATCATACTCTTTCGAATATAGTGATTGAGCCTCCATGACGTTCTTGGATAGAGAATTCCCTTTCAATGAAGAAACTCCTTCTGATCTCTAAATGAATGGCTGATCCCTTAGTATGAAACTGTGAGTACCAGATCTGAGATACATCCTTATGTTCTGCTAACTTTTTTACACTTTTTTTTTACAAAATTATAGCTCACCAAGTGTTATGGTGTTTCTGCTTACTGTTGTGTTCCCAATTACTTCCATCAAGATTTTCACTTCCTTTCATCCCAGGGATTATGTGATAACTCCTCAGATGAGAGGTTTGTCCTATCATGAGTGGCTAAAGAAATTAGATCTTTATTCTTTAGACCTTAGAAGATGGGGAATGATCTTAGGGGGTATGACATGGCAAATGTCAAGATGCTTTTCATGGCAGAGTCTCAAATGAGGGACATGGTTACAAAATTGGTGGGGGCAGCAGTCATTTAAAACTGGGGTATGTTGGAACTTCTTTTTGCAGAGCATGGTGACTCTCTAAAATCCTCTACTCCAGAGGGTTGTGGAGGGTAAATCATTGAGAGCATTTAAATGGGTAGAAAAATCAGAATTGAGGGTTATAGGAAACCTGCACAGAAGAGATGATGAGGCCTGGGGCAGATCAACCAGGATCATACTTAAAGGCAGGTCAAGCTTGAGGAGCCAAATAACCTGCTCAGGGTCCTATGTTCTTGTTTTATTACTTTTAGTTTTCTGAGATGAGGAGGAATGATAGGCATGGTGAATGAAATATGGGCTCTTGATTCAAATCTGAATTTTCCCTTCACTCCAATTCTAGACCTTTCTGGGTTTTGCCATGCTTTATAATGCAGGTGTAAATCAAATTTCACAAGCTGCAAGCAGTTGGTTTAAAGCTGACAGATGCACTTATTGACGAACCTGTCCTCACCCTCTGAGCACATTGAAGATGCATTTCTTTCATCTCACAGAAGCCATGTCCCCACTTCCAACAATTCCAATGCACAAGTCCCAGCACAAATTAACAGGAAGTATCAGGGTTTAAAAATGTAGATTAGAACTATTACATTCTACAGCTCTTTCTATAAACTGAATACCTTGCTTTAAAGAGCAATAAACATTGCTTCATTTTATTTATTTAATTTACAGGTGATACCAAAGATACCATCTCTTCCATTTATGTTATTAGATTAAAACACTTTAATTCCTCAATTTGGGAGAAGCATAAGTTAGGAACAAAAACACAAGTTCAACTTATATTCTGGAACTTGCTGACAATGGTTTCAATGGAGCTAAACATCAGAAGCAGAATTCAATTTGTATATTTTTTGACGTTAGAAATTCAGGGTATATAACAAAGGAAGAATTGTCCTCACAGGGAAAACACAATGCTGCTGGAGGAACTTAGCAGGCGCGGCAGCATCCATGGAGAAAAGCAGGCAGTCAATGTTTCGGGTGAGGATCCTTCTTCAGGACTGAATTATCCTCAGTTACATTAGCCAAAAAAAGCCCATTACAAAGTAGGGGATAATTGGAAATCAAAAGAAAACTGTAGATACTGGAAATCTGAAATTTAAAAAAAAAAATGCTAGAAATACTCAGCAGGTCAGGCAGTACCCGTGGAAAGAGAAACTGAGCTGCTGTGTCAGGTAAAAGACCCTTCATCAGGTATTCAGGTCAATGTCAGTGGTTTCTCTTTCCACTACCTAATCTGCTGAGTGCTTCCAGCATTTTCTGTTTTTATACTCTATAGTTATAGACATTCACTGTTTTTCAAAGGGCTCTTGAATTGCATTGTCTTGACTGTAGACATCCAGAACATAGAAAAGTACAACACAGAACAGGCCCTTCAGTCTACAATGTGCCGACATAGCTATTTCCTCTTACGTTATAGATTGCCCATATCCCTCTATCTTCCTCTCATTCATGTGCCCATCCAAGCCGCCTTAAAAGCCCCCAATGAGTTTGCCTCCACCACCCTATCAGTCAACACATTTCAGGCATCTACCACTCAAAACAAAAAGTACCCCTTACATCTGTTCTGAACCTACCCACCTCACCTTAAATGCATGCCCTCTGGTATTGGTATATAGATATCCAGCTAACCAGTTCACAACTTTAAGGATGAGTTAGATCCTTTCTTTGTGGAAAACTATTTTCCATTTTTCTCACACCCCTGAATTTAATGAGTTTTGCAACACTGTTAAAGACTTTTTTTCAATCTTCATTTCCTTGAGTACTTTCAGATATGTTGGTGCTAGTTATATAACCTAGTAAAAATTTATGACTTCCATTTTTTTAATGACTGCTTCATTACTCATATTTATTTTCAAATTTGCTTGCATTAGGTTTTCTCCAAGTACTTGGATGCATTGCCTGCCCTCCAGCTGCTGAGAAGAATGAACCATCATTTAATACAGCCTGAACTGTTGTTAAAAGAAGTGTCCACATCTATGTCTGTCTCACCATCTTGCTCTTTTGAGATTCCATTTGTTCTTGAAAACCTGGGTGATTTTGAACAAGTCCAAAATATATTTGTGAATGTGTTTTGCAATCTGTGTCACCAGTTTTATTCTTAGCCCAAGGTCACGTTTTAAGTCATTTTAAACCGGCACCAAGTACAAAATAGCATTGTTTTCCTATTTACTTGATATATTTCTACATCTCAATAATTGATTTTCCAAAGACTTGCCTTCAACAAACATTGTTGAAGTAGCCTTACTGAAAGCACTCTTGCAGTAACCTCTTTAAACTTTTGCTACAAGGTTAAAGAGTTACACACAGACATTCAAGTAAGAAATAATTCTAACTTTACAATGGGACAAAGAAGAAGAAATTATGCAAGTTCACCAAAGTTCATGCATTTGAGAATGCTTTTTAAAGATGAGTCTCCAAAATCATAGCTGAAGCATGTGATCCAAGTGGAAGAGTGGTGCACTGTGGGTGAGAACTGGAGGAAGAGAAGGTATGTATTCAAATATAGGTCTGGGAGAGATTATATGGCTGGACCATCACTTAACTATTCCTCCCTGCATCTTTTCAGCACATAAACCTACTTGTTATTTTGACACCTTTTAAAACTCATTGCTTGTTTCTTTTGTGCTATTCTACCATAATTTTACCACTCTTCCCTAACATCTTCACTTTCCCACTCTTTGTGTGTTCATTCCTTCCTTTCTAGTAAAACATTGCAGGATTAAAGGAGTCTTCCTTTCCTCCTCCTGTTTAAAATAAACTGCTTTTGGATTGATGTACTCAAAATACTCCCTCCAAGCCTGGACTCAGTTGACTTGAGAAGCAAACCCCCATGGGGAGCAATTTCTCTGCGGTGCTGCCCTTTCATGCTCTGTACATTTTTAACCCTCAGAACTTAAATTTCAGAAAAACATTCCCTTTTTCCCTCTCTCTCCAAAGGTGTGACTGTACCACTTTGTTTCAATTTGTTTCCCTTTTTTTATGTCTCAAATTGATTTTGCTTTAGCATTGTTACATTGATGACTTTGGTCTGCATCCTATCATAGACATTCCCTCTGTGTCTATACCCCTTCCCCTCTCTGCAAGTTAAAAAAAATGCTTGCTTTCTCATTTTTCCTGTTCTGATGGAGGGTCCTTGACCTGAAATATTGACCCTGTGTCTTTGCCCACTGATGCTACTCGACCTGCTGAAATGCTTCCAGCATTTTCTGTTTCCTTTTTAGGTTTCAAGCTTCTATTAGAAAAAGGAGTAGTGTAAGAACTGTAAATAGCTCATGTTGGAGCTATACGTAAGGAGGGGAACGTTTCACCTTCTCCCTGTGACTCCGTGGGATTTCCCCTGATTCTCTGGTTTCCTCTTGTGTGGGCGGGTTGGTAGGTTAACTGACTACTGTAAATTGCCCCTAGTGTGTGTAGTTGAGTGGCAGAATTGGTGAGGGGGTGAGGAAGAGTTGATAGTGGGAAGAATATAATGGAATTAGCATAGGATTGTTGGTAGGAATTCCACCCATTTACAAAGAAACAAACAGAAGAACATCTAGAAACAAGAGATATAATGATGAATGATTTTAAAATGGAGGATCTTTCCTTACTTTTGAAAGCTAACAAAGGAGACAATAATAAAGCAGCAGATGTAATTTATTTAGATTTCCAAAATTATTAAATAGCACATATTACACAAATAAGATGAAAGAATGAGGAATCAGGGGACAAGTCGCTAGTTGTCTTCAGGACAGAAAGTAGAGAGTGAGAATAAAGGGTAGCTTTTGACAATAGACAGTTAGCAGTGTTCTTCAAAGATCGGTGCTGGTAGTAAAATGGTTCACAAGTTTCATAGACGATTCAGAACCTGAAATCAAAACATTTTTTTAAAATTGCAGATGATACAAAATTGATGGGGGAGAATGTGGAAGAACCAATACTAAAGAGGACTGAATAAGTATACTAAACCATGTATCAACATTGGTTAGACCACACTTGAAGTACATGCATACAGTTCTAGTTGCCACATTATCAGGAGGATATAGAGGCACTGCAGGGCATGCAGAGAAGACTTACAATGATGATAACAGAAATATGAAGATATACATATCAGGAAAGGATGAACAGGCTGAGTCCCTTTTCTCTTAAGGTTGAAGAATGACCTCTTTAACATTGAGAGGTTTTTACAGAGCAGATACAGAAAGAATATTTCCACTTGTGGGAACAGCATAACTAGAACTCATCAATATGGTCACCAAGAAATCCAGTAGGAAATTCATAAGAAACTTAGAGTGGAAAGAATGTGGAATGCCCTATGACAGGAAACAAATTGTATGGATGGGTTTTAGAGAAATCTGGGCAAGCATTTGACAGAGACTGACAGAGGACTATGCTGACAGACTGAGTAATGGACACTGGAGTGGAGTATAAATGCCAGCATGGATCAGTTGGGCTGAAAGGCCTATTTCTGTGTCTCTGTCCCAACTAATCCAATGATTCTATGCAGCTTGTCCACAAATATTCCATTAACAATAGCTCCCTTTTGATTGCCAATGTTTAAGGCTCCAATAAATGTTTAGGTTCCAATGATCAGACTAGCTCAACTGATTGCACTCCACGTTACAAGCTTGATGTTAAGATATCACTTTGAAATGAAGATTAAAGTGCAGCATTGAAGGAATACCACATCGGAAGAATTACTGGCTTCAGTAGAGTTGTCAAATTTAAGTTTCAGATGCTCGCTCAGAATGTCAATAAAGTTACTTTTGATCAGATTGATGTTCTAGATTAAGTGTTTTCTCATTTGAGTCTATTTTGCAGTGTGCTGAATAGAATGAAGAGTTTGAACAAAGAGAAAGATACAGTTTTAGCAATATCAGAATAGCACATCTCAGTGCACTACATTGCTGTAATACATCATTGCTGAAGAACATATCGGCCTGGGAGAGAATATAACAGAAATTTACCAGAATGATACCTGGATTCCAATGGTTAACTTGCAAGGAGATATTAATTAAACTAGGGTTAAATTTCCTGTGAGTTGGAAAATTAAGTTGTGATTTGATCAAAGTTTCAAGGTATTAGGGAACTGGAGGAACTGATAAGATGATAGAAAAAAATACTTCCACAGGTTGGAGCTGACTCAGAGTCTAAACATTACTGGAATAGGTGAAATTTGGAATTCTTTTCCACTGCTGATAATCTTTTTAAATCTGAGGTTGATGGATTTTATAAACCGAAGGTAGAAGGGATATGGGACACATGGACTTTGTAGATAAAATTGCCAAGACTGGAATGGAAAAAAACAGACTTAAGTGCTGGATCTGAATTCCCCTGTAATACATCAATCCAAAAATAATGATGTTAATTATGTTCTTTGCTGTAAAAACCATAACAGGTTAATCAACACTAAAACCAAGAGAAAATCCACTTATGATAATAGGGTACAATTAAAGCAATCCAGGAACATCATAAAGTCTATTGTTATTTTTAAATATATCATCTTATGGGGAAAATTCCAGAAGATACCTCTGTCTCATTCACCAGTGACAGCCAACTTTCTTCAGCTATGTGAAAGATCCATTATTCATGAGTATCACAGGCAGAAGTGAGTTATGACAGTCTTTTGCACGACTGAGAGCTCCTCTGGAACCCACTGTCACTTAAATACTCTGCTTATTCTATGGGAGTGAATGATCGCCGGTCTCCTAGCACGGCATTTAAATTAATCTTCGGCTGCTGTGCATGGCTGCTCTTCTGCGATAATTCATACATTTTGTTATCGCTCAGGTTTTTCACTTGTGCGAATCATTAGCCTGCTGGAGCCAATTCCAACATCTCTGCATTTCAGTCCTTCTCAACTATAATTTAATCACTGCTATTTAATGAAATAAAGCACAAGACAACAAATATAGAGGCAGTCAATATTCTCCCTACCATAGTATTAAATTCTTTACTGCAACTAACTCAAGATACACCAAAGGAGTTTCATTTTAACAGCTGTTGTTAATCTCTCATCTCAACATGTGCCGAAACACTCAGTAGATTGGATGCATGCATATTTCTGCATCCCAAGGGAGATTTTGTAGAACCATAAATATTAGTAAATAAATTTAAATTTTTGGAACGTGATACAATCTATATAACAACCATATTTTAAGTATTCACTTGCTCCACCACGAAAAAACCATGACTGTAACGTGCATCATGGCACTCACTCAGTTTTCTCTGATAGAACCTCCAACTTTGGTTGTCTAGAGAAGCAGAGGCAGAACTGAAGTACACAAGCATCAAGCATCACTAAGTGCTGAGGTTCTATTGTTTCCCGGTGGGCCTGACCTTCTTGCTATGCAATGTTGCATTCAGTTGAACCTTGCTGCACTATCCTATCCTTCATGGAAAAGTTCTTTCAGGAAAACACCTTTGACCACAAGTCCATCAGGCAGCAACTACAAGAACAGGGTGAGCGATTCACTTCCTAACACTCGAAGGCCTTTCCAGGCGAGTAGAAAGTATTCAGTCACATTGCTGACTTGTGCTTTTAGCTGGTGGGAAGGTTCCAAAGTATCAGGTGAATCTGGCCTGCTCTCGTATCTACAGTATTTACGTTGAGTTTCTGATCACTGGTGATTCTGAAGACATTGATGGCAGGATTCTGGGAATTGCATATACTTTTGAATGTCAAGGGTAAGTGTGATCATTGCTGCATGAATGTTACTTGTCACTTATCAGCCCATGCCCCAGTGTTGTCTAGATCTTGCTGCACACAATTGTGGATTGCTGTATTTGCTAAATGAGCTGTGAATTGTACATTGAACAATATGTAATCAACAGCAATGCTGCTTACTTCTGATCTTATGATGGAAGGAAGGCCACTGATGAAAAGCTGAAAATAATTGGGCTTTGGACCCGAGGAAATCCTGCAGTGATGAACTGGGGTTTGGATGATTGACCTCCAACAACCACAAATATATTCCTTTGTGCAAGGTTTAACTCCATCTATTGGAGGGTTTTAACATTGAGGGTAGTACTACCAGGTCGCCTTGATGCCACAGTTCATCAAATACTGCCTTAAGATCAAGGGCACCCACTCTCAACTCACCTCTGGAATTTAGCTCTTTGTTTGATGTTTGGATCAAGATTTTGTTGAAGCCTGGATTCAAAAGGTTCTGGCACCAGCTTTTTGGCACAGATAAATCAAAATATTGAGGTTGTTAGAAATCTGAAATAAAAACCCCAAGTCACAGAAATACTCAATAGGTCAGATAAAATCTATGAAGAGAGAAATGGAGTTAACCTTCCACGTTGATGACCTTTCATCAGAACACAAAGGTTTGATGAAAGGTCACCAAACCAAAATGCTAACTGTTGCTTTCTCTACCGATGTTACCTGACCTTCCGAGAGTTTCCAGCATTTCCTGTTTTTATTACAACAAGCAAATGTGTAGCTGAAAAATAATCTTAAAGAATTATGCCATGTTTTGCCACTGTATAAAACTAATGTACAGAAATGAAAATATATTCTTTATGAATTGGTCCTAATGCCTCTCTTCAAAATCACAACTTCATTCTTTTTAAAACAAGGAGATAATTGTACAATTTATTGCATCACTCAGTTCAAATTGTAGCAAGCCTGGGACTTGGCTCTCTCAGGGAAGCCTTCTCTTTGAGGCCCTGTCACGTGCAGAAGTGAAGAGGTGAAATCTTCAATGAATGCAATTACAGTTAAAATAGGATAGAAGGCAAAAAATTCTGTGTGTCACAAGCAAGACTGACACTTTGCAAACAAGCTAAATTTGAAATCCTTGCAATGGCAAACCACAGCTCTCAGGCCAGGTTGTGGCACATGATATTACATTAACCATGGTGCAGAAGATGGCTTTCTCCATGAAAAAAATATCATCAAACTGGAAGGAGGGGTGTCTGTGTGTGCACACACGTGCGTGCATGCACACACACGGTGAAAGTGTTCAGAGGAGGGTGGCTAGCGTGATAGCAGCAGGTGAAGGCATCAACTAAAATTCACATTGCCTGCGACTACATTTTTCACAGATATTGACAATTGACACAGGATCAGAGAACTTGTCCAAATAGTCTGCTTCTTTCGATAAGTTGTGCTTAGCGGGAGGAATAAAAGGAGGAGAAATTCAGTAATAAGAATCTGGAACATTCTGTTCGTAACAGCATCGATGCCATATGCATGGAGACAGCCTGTAAAATGTTGACAGATGGGCCTGACTTTTATAGAGGCAGGCTTTCAAAAGTGACTTATATGTGCAGCGATAGGTTATTTATTACTTGCATTTGTCAGGAAGTGTTTGGAACATCTCCAGATTCTCCGGAGAGCCTGATAGGTTTGCTATTTTGCAGTGCAATATGTCTGCAATTTTGACAGAGCTGTCAGCATTATGGAGGTAAGGGCACAAGCTGTATAGCAGCAATGACTAGCACACCCTAAAGCCCGAATAGAACCCAGTGCCATACTAAGGTGACTTAACAAAGGTGTCTCAGTGCCTTCCCTGTTTTATCTTTGAGGATGGGGCAGAGTTATTTGTCATCCTGCAGGAGAACCCCAGGCAAAGACTGACCTATCACGGCAGTTACACAATGCTCTCTTCACAAGTTTCTCAGTGAAACGACTGCTTCTGCTAACAAGTTACTGGGGCCTTGTTAATTTGAGACAGATATGACATTACAAGTTACTTGGGGCCTTGTTAATTTGAGGTTGATATAACAATACAGAGAATCAATGGTACACGTTCAGAGGCTGAAGTGCCTTTTAATGCCAGTATCTAATGCATTACATCTTACTGTAAACTATTGAGTGATTGATTCAAACTGTGATCACGGTCATCCTGGTGAAATAGATAGTTGCAACCCAAATGCAGACAATAAGACAAAGGCAATAAGAAAGCCAAGAGTGGTGAATGTTGAGACGACATTCATTTGTTCAGCTAAAATGAAGCAGCTCATTACCTCTCAGCATGGAAGTAATGTGTTATATTTAGGCCCACCCAACTGTTTTTTTTATTCTTTCACAAGGTGTGGACATTGCTGGCAAGGCTAAAACTTGCTGTCCATTGCTATTTGCCTGCCAGAACATTTCAGAGGAGACTTAGCAGTTAACTGCTTGGATGGATGTGGAGGCACATATCTTGTCAGACTTTGGAAGATTTCCTTCTTGAACATCATTTGTATCCATGATGGGTTTTAGGGATACAATGACCAGAACTAGATTATTTTTCATTTCAGATTTATTCAGTGACTTGAATATAAATTCTATAACTGCTGTGGTGGGATTCAATCCCATGTCCCTGAATCAATACTCCAAGTTTCTTGATAACTACCTCAGTTATGCTAATGTGCCCTGTACAGTATCGGTTCTCACCAAGACCAGTAGACAAGCTACGCCACATAATGCAAATCCAGAGGCCAACAAGTTCTTCAGCAAATGGAAAACTGGAGCATGGAGGCAGCTAAAAATTAATTCTCTCAATGACCTTTACAGCGCCAGCGACCCGCGTTCAATTCCAACCGCTGTCTGTAAGGAGATTGCACATTCTCCCCATGTCTGCATGGGTTTCCTCCGCGTGCCCCGGTTTCCTCCCACATTCCAAAGACGCATGGGTTAGGAGGTTGTGGGCGTGCTATGTCAGCGCAAGAAGTGTGACGACACTTGTGGGCTGCCCCCAGAACACTCTATGCAAAAGATGTATTTCACTGTGTGTTTTGATGTACATGTGACTAAT
>JARFYF010000054.1:15448241-15458803 GCA_030265395.1 Rhina ancylostomus | reverse complement strand
GCATGCCCACAGCTCCTAACCCGTACGTCTTTGGAATGTGGGAGGAAACTGGAGCACCCGGAGGAAACCCACGCAGATGCAAGGAGAACATACAAACTCCTTACAGACAGCGGTTAGAATTGAACCGGGTCGCTGGTGCTGTAGAGTTACAGATAGGCCAGCTTAGGCAAGGACAGAAACTTTCTAGGGGATTAATGGACTCCCTTAGGTTTGCTTTTGCTAGTATTTTATGGTTTCATGGTTACCAGCAATGAATCAATATTTTAAATTTCATATTTACTTAAATTAAAAGTCTCCAGTTGTCTATGTGGCATTCAAACTCCTCTGTTTGAACCAATGATCCAGAGCTCTGTTTACTGGTCTAGTAATTTGACCATTATGCTACTGTACACCATATGCTGATTATCACTACAGTGCAAAATCACAAGAGTCTGGCTGCCTTTTAATGCTAATTGTCATCGGTGCTTTGAATGGAAACCAAATACAGAGATTTTATGCAGAACTAGAGCAATTACACTGTGCATTTGAAAGCTGAGAGGCACTACCCCTATTATTTTCCAACAATCCATTGTTGGACTGACTCAGAGAACATGTTTAAAGTCTCATCCTCCTAACATGGTTCAAAAGAGAATTTACTGTGGTTTAGGCAGCTTAATCCTGCTCCCAGCAGGCACAATATTTTAGTGCATAACTGACTGCCTGTAACTCTTCAAACACTGGAAGACATTCTCCGCTTACAGAACTCTACCTCGCATGGAGTAACTACAGAAATAATTGTAATTAATTAACCAAAGTATAATTAATAAAACCATTCTTTGAATCTATAGATTTTTTTTCCAATTTCGGACCCTTGTTATTTGGAGACATTTATTGGATGGGGAGAATTGTTATCCTAGTCACCTGGTTTTCCTATAACAAAAACATTCACCAATTGATTGTTCTAAAGCCCATGAAACAATTATCCTGCACAACTGTTATTTTTCTCTCCCTGGTTTCTTTTGCTATTTCCGGGATAGTTGGTTTACCACCTTTGGCGGAAGATATATTGAAATCTTGAATTGAAGATTAAAGTGCTAAATATTTAGATGAGGAGAAAACATTCTCCACACCAGAGAGGATTAAAGAGCATCTGAAACTAGCATCCTAAATTGGAAAAATGGAAACTCTGAAGGCGTGAGCTATGAATTGGTTACAGCAGACTGGAAAACTACATTAAAGCTGTACAACAGTAAACAAGCAATGGTTAGTATTTCAAGAATTAATTCATAACTTGCAAGCTTAAGACAAAAATAAAACTCAATAGGAAATGAGCTCTGGCCATGGCTCGAAGAGAAGTTAAAGACAGCCTTAGCGCAAAGGAAAAGGCATACAAAATTGCAAAGAAAAGCAACAAGCCAGAGGGTTGGGAAAATTTCCAAAGCATTGTGGAAATGTGGGCTCTGAGCTTGATGTAGAGGGACTTCAGAGAAGTACAGACATTAAGTGTATTCCATCTGTCATGTTCTCTTCCTTCAATGTGGAAAAGTGAGACATCATTCATTTTGGTGTATAAAATAGAAAACTGGAATATTTTTTGTAAATGGTAAGATACTGAATGATATTGGTTTTCAGAGGAACCAATATGTTCTTATTTATGAATTACAAAGTTGACATGCAGGTACAGCATGCATTTAGGAATACTAACCATACTTCGGCATTCATTGCAAGAAGATTCAAGTATGAGAGACATGCTTCTCCAATTATACAAGGCTCTGGTGAGACAGCACCTGGAATGCTGTGCAAAGTTTGTCTCCCTACCTCAGGAAGGATATATTTACAAAAGAGCAAGTACAGTGAAGGTTCATCATGTGGTGGGTTTGTTATACAAGGAGAGATTAAACACACTATTTCCATACTCTGGAAATAAAAAATAATTGCAGATGCTGGAAAGCTGAAATAAAAAACAGAAAATACTGAAAACACACAACATCTGTAGATAGACAAACAATTAACATTTCAGATTGAAAACTCTGTCTGATGAAGGATTTTTGACCTGAAGAGTTAATTCTCTTTCTCCTTCCAACATATTCTGCTTTTATTTGGTCCTATATTCTCCAGTTCATAAGTTTGGCAAGGAAACATATAAAATCCTCAAGAAGTGCGATAAGGAAGATGTGAAGATATTGTTTCCTTTGGCTAGGGTTTCTCAAACCAGGGATCGCAATCTGCGAATAACAGATTAGCCATTCAGGACTAACGAGAAGCAGCTTCCTTTACCTGGCAGGTAGGGAATCTTTGGAAGTTTCTCCCCTTGGGGGCTGTGGAGGATCAGTTGCTGAGCAGTTTCAAGACAGAATGATAAATGTTTAGAATGTGAGGGAATCAAGAGATGTGGGGTTAATACAAGAAAGTGGCAATTAAATCAAAGATCAGGCATGATCTTCATGAATGATAGGAGAGGCACGAGGGGCTGAAGGGCCAACTTCTACTTCTAAAGTATTTCTTAGAATTTCAGTCACAAAATGAGTACAAAAAAAAATGCTGGTTAGAAGACAAAATTTAAGAGCAGGAGCTCCTGGTTTAGAACAGTCAGAGGTGGAGTGCAGGTCATACATGCCCCCGCTTTGGGATTGCTTTTGTTCAGAGTGCATTCACCAGGTGATCTGGATACAAGGGTAAAAGGGGGTGTGCCTAAAACATAAAGGCCAAAACAAATAACGCTGAGGATCAAAAATTGCAAAGAATTATTGGGAAGAGAAATAGGAAGGGCACAAACTGTGGTAGGAACAAGGGCATCACACTTAGGATAGTGATTTTATTACATGTAACACTGTGAAAGTTACACGAATGGAACTGCAGATTATGTTTAAAAATATTTAAAACAAGTGTTGATGACAGGGTAGGATTAAGGTTACAAATGTTGTGGAATACAAAAGACCAGCAAAGCCTGGTTAGGCCAAACAACCTCTTCCCATGTTGTTGCCGAGTTGAGGTACGATACAAATCAAGACCTCAGAGCTGGCACCAAACTAGGATCCACATGGGTAGCTGTGATCACTGCCCTCCTCCAGGCATCTGAATGCATTGAACCAAAAATACCACAAGCAACTCTGCAAAATCTTTCAAATTCACTGGAAGGATACCCAAACCAAAATCAGTTCAAGGTCAACACCCCCAATATTTAGATCTCAGCTACCCTCAGTCAGCTACATTGGACAGGCCACATCATTCCTATGCCCAACACCAGACTCTAGACTCTGTCAAGGTAGGAGATCATCAGGCAGACAGCGGATGGGCTCAGGACTCCCCAGGAAAGGTGCAACATCCCCAATGATTCCAAGGAACCTCTGGCCCATGACTTCATAGAGTGTAGCAGCAGCATTGGGAAAGTTATTGGGAACCTCAGGACCATGCACACGGAAGCCCTGCATCAGCAGCAGGAGAAACCCACAACCTCATACTAATTTGCACACCCCACCCCCACCACACCCCATCACCCACTCTCTGCCTCATCTCTGGATAAGTCTGCAGTTCCCACAATGGGCTTAGTACTTAGTAGTCTCCTCAGAACTCTCAAAACCTAAGTGGAAGCATGTCCTTCTCAATCCCGAGCGACTGACCAGGAAGAAGACTACACTGTATTCTTTTTTCAAGAACTTGCTTCAATAATGACATTGCAGGCTATCACAAATAAAACTAATGTGAATAGATACTGACCCAGCAAATGCAAGTTTCAAGATTTTATCAGGATGTAGCTTGTTCTGGTCATAATTACAGAACTACCCAGAATCCTATGATCAAATTTCACTGATGTAAATGTGCATAAAGCTGCTACCTCTTGGTTTTGTTGTTACTACATCCTGGAGTCTTCAGAGGGTTAAGACCTAAATTAGCAATTCACCTGGAGATATTCTATATTTACAGCAGGGCAGCAAATGGCAGCTAACTTTCAAAGAAAAGGCCAGTCCTGGAACCATTCCTTCCAAGGAAATCTTAATTCATCAATAATACACGGAAATTTCATTCAACGCTTGTTATTTTATGCTGACTGTACTGTCACCACTGCTAGTTGCAGCTCAATGCTGTTCTCTCCAGCCTTGGCAGACTCTTAACTATGAATAAGTAAAATGTATTTAATTTTCATTAACTATAATATCACTATACAATCAATACAATCCAGACTGTTGAACTCAAATAATATGATACCACTAAATTAGAATATTATATTCCCACTACAGTGTGACTTAAATTGCTCATTTAATGTATAATAATTCAAATGTTTCTGCACACAAAGCAGCTTCAAATTAACAGGAATTAGATATGAACAATTTATTACAAGACAATGAAATTCAAATTGAAAAAAGCATAGAAAGTGGACAATTACGCTGCACGAAGGGTTATCTCTTAACTTTTCCTCAGTGTCCTGAAGATCTAACATATATGTCGAACAACTCGCTGGCTGAAACTTGAATCAGAAATACATTAGTCAAATGATCAATATCATCTGGTTAATTCATAATAAAGCCTGCAGAAAAGCAAGTATAATATATCTGCTAATGGATGTGATGCTTGTTTCACAGCAGCACATCCACGTTTTGAGGGAAGATTCTCTTTAAAATGCTCTTGGACATCAGAGATATAGGAGCTTAGCTACATTACATGCAAGGTATTCTTAAGGAGAACAACAAGCTGGAGGGGTGGATTGGGAAAGTGTTTTGAGCATCAGCTCTGTTGATGGGTGGGGTGGAATCAACACTAACAATTTGCCGCAGTTTTTTAATCTGGTGCTCAGTAACATAAATGCAAACCCAAGCTGTTTTCTATTAGGCACTATAACATCTCCAATGGCACCTGAATTGGAGTGAAACTTGTGTATCTCTGAAAAAAATATACATACTGGAAGTTATAATATGAATTGTATGCCATCATATATTTGCACAGAAGCCGGATTAAAAACTCCACTGAAGACATGTAATTCCCCAATGTGGGGCAAGCGGTGGGTCCATGACTAAACCTTGGACTAGGTTCATGGGCCAAAGTGACCTCAGGACCATGAAAAAGGTGACTATTGGTGTGGAGCCAGATTTAAGTAAAGCCCAATGTTTTCAGAAAACTGAAGAAAATTGGTGGGTGTGGAGATTACTTCAATACATTCAATAAAGGAAACCCTGCTTAACTGACTTTATTCATAAACAAAGTGCTGAGGATGTCAATTTTCTCCAATACATTCTGTGGACAAATTGCGATTTATTTAAGATACTATAAGAACAAAACAGTGATGAAATAAATCCTAGAGGCAGTCAGTACAGGAATCACATACTAACAAAGGCTTAAATGAGGTGAATGGCTTCCTTAGGAGTTGATTAACTCTGTTTTTCTTGCTACAGATACTGCCTGACCTGCCAAGTATTTTCAGAATTTCTGTTCTTATTTCAGAATGCCGGCATCTGAAGGTTTGTTTTTCCATATTCATTTCTACGATTCTGTAACCTGGAGTGGCTGAGGTGAATAACAGATGTCATTTAAGGGGAACCTGGATCAAGATTAAATGGTCTACCTGCAGGGTAATGCTCTTTTCTTAAATCATCATTATCCACAGTGAGGTGTAAGAGAATTGAAAATGGATAATTAAGGTAGTTTCCACCAGAAGTTAAACTTAAAATCCAACACATGCCTTTGACTTGAAGGGAGGAGGAGTAGAAGGACATGTTTACAGATAATTGAAGGTGGGACAGCATTAACCGTCATTGGGCTGAATGTCCTGTCTCTTTCCTCTGCCTTAAATTCCATTTCATATTAGTAACAGGGAACCACAAACAGACTTCCAAACAGCATCAATTTTTAATACTCAAAGAGTTATCTTTAACACCACTTGGCATTTGTTCGGTACAGATACAGGTAATACAATGAAAAGAAACAAGAATACCAAAGGTGCTGTCAAGTCCAATAAAACTGAACATCACGAGGGCTCATCCTAATAGCAACACTTATTCTAAAGACAGAAATGGGAAAGGAAGTTATCTCCCATTTGCTCCCATTGATGTCACTTTAAGTGTAATGTTTCAAATCATATGAGCTAACCTTGAATCTTGGAAGAGAAGTCTGTACTTGTGCTCTGCATTCCCCTCAGGTATCTGGCCACATGCACACTCACATTAATTTTTTAAAGTTCTCAGCTTTAAAATTGTGTTGCCAGGTCTTCAGTGATTATCAAAGAGCATGGTAGCATTATTTATGAGGATTGGAAGGTCAAAGGCTGTAAGCGGCTTTCTTGTCAGCAGTAGAACAAGGAGATGAAAAGGGACATGATCTGCCTGTTGGAGGTGACATTTCTGCTGTTTTGTAAATAAGCAGAAGGCTCCAAGGCTGGTGAAATGAACTTTTCCAATGATTTACAGGGAACTATTGAAAATATTTCAAATCAACTAAATAGAGAACTAACACTAATACGCAAAGATGGTTAAAATATTCCCTTTCTTTTGCCAATTCTGGTACACTTCAACAATCTTCTCTCCCCGATAGTTACATGCAGAATTTAGGTAGCAATAGTGCATAATGCAAACTAATTAAGATTTATATTCATACAGCATCTTATCATATCACTTTTTCAAAGACCTGTTATGTTTTCCAATGTAACAACAGCAGCAACAAATTTCCCTTTCATACCACAAACAATACATTCATGATGTTTCACGAGCCACACAATATTTGGGCAGATGAGCAGAGGTTGGTTTTAAGGACACAGATGGAGAGATTCAGGGAGGGATTTCCAGAGTTTAGGACTTCTGTGGCAGAAGGCATCACTGTCAATGCTGGCACAATTAAATTTGGATGTGATCGAGGTCACTGGAATTGTAGGAGCACAGATATTGAAGTGTTGAGGGACAACAGGTAGGAGTTGGCAAGGCCATCGATAGATTTAGAACATGAGTAAGAATTTTAAACCCACAGGCATGGCTTAACCAAGAAACGTTGTGTGCCAATAAACATAAGTGTGGGGAGAGAACAATGAGAATTTTCACACTAGCAGCTGAATTTTGGATGACTTCCAATTTACAAAAAGTTGAACAAGATATGCCAGCCAGGAATGGATTAAAATAGACAGGTCTAGAGGTGTCAAGACCAGATGCAGAGACAGGGCTGGAATCATGCAGTTAAGGAGGTGGAAATAGGCAGTTTTACTGGAGATGCAAGAGACTGCAGATGCTGGAATCTGGAGCAACACTCAAGTTACTGGAGGAACTCAGCAGGTCAGGCAGCATCGATGGAGGTCATCTTCATCTATAGACCAGATGAAGAGTCTTGAGCTGATATGTCAACTGTCCATTTCTCTCCACAGATGCTCCTCCAGCCTCTTGTGTTTTGCAGGTAGTTTTAATATGATGTAGACCAAAAGTCATCCTGGTGTTAGAGGTGACAGCATGGTTATGACCAGAGAGGGAGCAAGAAGAGTGCTGTAGGCTAGCAAACAGTTCTTGCTGGCAAACAGAGATTGAGATTTGAACCAAAGAGAATGACTTAGATCTTTGTAACACTTTACTGAAGCAAATTCCAGCATCCCTAGATCACCTTGATATGAACATCACCTTGATACCAATGTAATACTACATATAAAGGAAGGTGATGGTGCCGGGGTGGTGTTCAATCAGCACAAGAACTGTCAGGTTAGAATTTGCTGCTAAATATTCTGTAAAGCATTTATTCGATTAACCTTCAAGGGCTAGTAGGATGACACTGACATAATTCAGGTGCTGATGCGTTCCATGGGCTGACCCATAACATATAGGCCATTTTACAACAGTGAAAAGCGTGCACAAAGCAACAGAAAATTACATTCATGACTTGACTGCAAATTAGAGAGCAAATTCTGTTCATTTTGTGCACTTTTCGCACTGTTGTAAAATGGCCTATTGAATTATGGGTCAGCCCATGGAAGTCTAATCCCTTTTTTGAAGGCACAGAAAGCTTTGCACCCAGATATATTCAGCCCCTTGCCTTTTTTGCACTGATTGCCCCCACTAGGACAAGCTCACCATTTCATGTCTGTTGCAGGCTTCTATGCCGTGTACCACAGGAAACGCACATCTTATCCAACCACACATCAGGTATCCTCAATCAGATTGTACAGCACAGTCACAAAAAAACAAATTTCTTATGCTCAACGCACAAACATAAAACCTGGCCTTTTTTTTTCCATTTTATAGCAGTAAACAGCAAACTATTTCTGATATTAACAAAAATGGATTTAAAGTTTATTCAAATTTTAAAGACAATTTCTCACAATGAATACTTCCCATTCTCACGAAAAGAAATAACTTTGTCAAAGATTTTCGTCAGTGTGAATTCACATCCCAGGGGAAAGTAGTGAGCTCATTTGACACACTAAGTATTAAAGGATACACAGCGAGAGTATTCCCTAAAATATGTGGTTATAGAAGCAGCCAAAACTAAGACTCAGAATGGCAAGCTGCCATTCAACTATCTGAAATAATCCATAGCTTTAGGACATGGTGGTCGCTCAGCATCCTTACACAGAGACTGACAAAGGAAGAATGGCAACAGAAGCAAAATACTACAGATGCTTAAGGCTGGAACCAAATGAGAGGGCACTGGAGCACTTAGCAAGTCACCAGTACCTGTGAAGAAAGCAAAATGATTAACCTAACCTTTTAGTTCGGTGACCTTTCACCAAATCTGCAAAAGGGTCACAACTAAAAAAGTCAACCTAAGCTATTTGCTTTCTCCAAAGCAAGGATGAAGTTGAATGAATGGAACTGAAAACTAAAAAGGCACGAAACAAAAGATTTTATCCAAATCAACAGAAAAAAAATCCCAGAAATAATGTCAAAACCACAGGAAGGTCGAACTGAGGGGAGTGACATTACTAACGCTGCTGAGAAAAAGTGACATTGCAAATAAAGGTACAACAAATCCTGCTCAATATCAAGCACAACAATACAGAATACAATTTTCATTGAGATATGTCAGTGTTATAAGCTTCCAGAATTTTTGCTTATAAATGACAATGGAGATTAATAACTGATGTTATTAACTTTTATTGAAACATTCAACAGATCAGGCAGCATCTGTGGCAACAGTTTTGATTTCTATTCCTTTTTCCACAGATGCTACCCAACCTGCTGAACATTTTCCAATTTGTCAGATTTCCTGCATCTGCAGGTTTTTTGATTTTCATTATATACTTTCACTACTAAATTACTTCTTAAACAGGTAGACAGCAATAACGTTACATGGAATTGACACCAAGATGCATTTTCTGGCCTGTCACTTTAAAAAGGATTGGTGGTAGCTTCAACTTCTGTGTTTGGCTATCCATAAGGAAGCATAGCTGCTGCTCAGAGTCTTTACATTGTGCTTTTCACTCTCAAGTAATTTTGATGATTGTCATCATCCTTTAAGAAATGAGCAGCGTCAATGTTGATGATAGGAAGTTTTATATTTTGTACCCAGTGCTTGCACAAAGCTCTCAACAATTACAGCTCATTGGGTTATTTGAATAACTACCCCTGGCACAGGCTGAACACATTGCCGCTTGGGGACGTTGTGGGAAGCTTTGTAATGTAAACTCATGCCCATTAAACAACTGGGTTAAACTTCTGAAAACTCCTTTGAAGCAAGTGCATCAAAGAATGTATTTTTTTAAATGTCATCTGTTTCACATCAATTCATCAGACCCAGGACTTTACAATGAAAAGTCAATACCCAAACATCCCTGCATCATTCAGGTCTTTGTTTTTAAATTTTCTCAATGTTTAGGAAACATGAAATGCGTTTCAGAAAAATATTAATAGGAAACATGTTTTATTGATCTCACTGGTTTCCCAATCTGCAAACCTCAATTTTCCTCCTTTTAACACTTTGAGGCTCCAATTGTATTGACAATAGTTAGATGAACAGCTGATGAAAGACCTCCACGTACATCATCTCTTCAAGGCTACACTAAGGTATTACTTCAGTGCAGTCAATATGATTCTTCCTTGCACTATTTCTGGCTAAGATCAGCTAGCTGTGTTAAGGCCACATATTGGGAGGATTGGAAAATGGCAAAAGTAACACCTTTGTTCAAAGGGGAGTAAAAGAACATTGCTATTATCTACCGGCTGGTTAGTTTAACATCAGTGGTGGGTAATGTTCTGGCAACAACACAGAGGGAAAAACAAAAGACACCTGGAGAGGTTAGAGTTAATTTAAGAGAACCAGGATATAAAGGTATGCAGGTTGGTAGGTTAATTAGCCATTATAAGTTGTCTCCAGGGTGCTGGTGAGTGATAGAGTCAGGGAGAAGCTGATGGGAATATGAGGAGAATAAAAATGGGATTAATGTAGGATTAGTGTAAATGGGTGGTTGGTGATCAGCACAAACTCGGTCGACTGAAAGGCCTCTTTCCATGCTGTATCTCTCCATAACTCTTTATGTGAAAGGTAGATCAAGTTTGACTAATCTAATTGAATTTTTTTGATGAAAGTAGTAGAGACAGTTGAGAAAGGGAAGGGCAATGAATATGGTGTGTGTGTGTGTGTGTTTGTGTGTGGGTGTGTGTGTGTGTGTGTTTGTGTGGGTG
>JARFYF010000054.1:15420528-15433563 GCA_030265395.1 Rhina ancylostomus | reverse complement strand
AAAGTGACAGACAATTTACGCACAGCAAGCTCCCACACACAGCAATGTGATAATGACGAGATATTTTGTTTGTGTGATGTTGATCAAGGTACACCTAGAGGGCAGGACGAAGGGAGAATTCCCTTACCCCTCTCAAAGCCAATGCTGCAGGACTTTTCAAACCCATTATAGGATAAAACTAGGTCTCTGTTCAACATGCTGCCTGATAAACAGCAGCTCCGGTCGTGCAGAATTCCTTCAGTACTGCATTGAAGTATCAGCATAGACTCTTGTCAAGTCTCCATGTGGCTGTTGCGATTTTAGTCCATTGCCAGATACTACTGGGATAACTCGGTCATCCCAACACCATAATGAATTAGGAACCCTGTCAGGCAAATCTCTTACTTAATTTTCATTCCTTCTGGCCCACTCCCCTAAACACTGCACCATGCTTTGCATCCTCTATCTTCACTATCATTCCCTTCCATGCCTAATCCTCTGATCCCATAATCCCACTACCCTGCAAACCCAAAGTCCAGGCACTAATGCCCCATGTTCTCCCACATTGAGGCCTGACAAGAGCCAACAACTGAAATAGACCCAGGTGACTGGCTAGGAGACAATACTGTATGAGCCTTAAGGCCACACTCAAGTCCACTCTGGTGGAGGACAATGGGTTCGTACTGGATCTACAAATAAAAGGGTGAAAATTAAATGACAAGAGGGAAATTAAGGAATACTTTGTAACCTAACAAAGCTCTCAGAAGACTGCTGAACAATTCTTTTCTAATCTCCCCTTCATGTTTAGTTCTAAGAACAAGGCTATTAAGTGCACGGAAGATAAATCAGAATGGATGAATCTTGGAGAATCATGAACTGCAGGAAGCAAACTGAGAATTTGATCTTACAAAATATACAGATTTAACCAATTTCCCTAGGTGCCATTTTTCTGTGAACAGAAGCCAAGTGTCAAACCAAAACTTGACACATTAAAAAAAAACACCTTTCACCTCATTAAATTTGGACACAGCTATGCGCATCTACCTTGACTGATCACTTCCAGTTATGAAACCATTAAAACCACTTCCATGTAATGGTGCAATACTACCAAAAGCAAATATATGCTGTCAGATGTACACATGCATTTCCCTTGATCATTTGTAAAAGGTTCCTGCTCCCAGTGAATAATGACACAGCAGTGATAAGAGACGCTGATATTTATGGACAGCTTGGGAAGGCTGCAAAACCTGGTGGAACCTGATAAATTTAATACTCATTTTGTTTAAGTTCAGTTTCCCATCCTGGACATTCTGAATGCAAGTGATGGCTCCGGGCCTGTACTCACTGGAGTTTAGAAGGATGAGGGGGGGATCCCATTGAAACCTACCGAATATTGAAAGGCCTGGATAGAGTGGATGTGGAGAGGATGTTTCCAGTAGTGGGAGAGTCTGGGACCAGAGGGCACAGCCTCAGAATAAAAGGACATCCTTTTAGAACTGGGATGAGGAAGAATTTCTTCAGCCAGAAGGTGGTGAATCTGTGGAATCCATTGCTACTGATGGCTGTGGAGGCCAAGTCACTGGGTATATTTAAACCGGAGGTTGATAGGTTCTTGATTAGTAAGGGTGTCAAAGGTTATGGGGAGAAGACAGGAGAATGGGGTTGAGAGGGAAAAATAAATCAGCCATGATGGAGTGGACTTGATGGGCCAAATGGCTTAATTCTGCTCCTATGTCTTATGGAATGGTAGGTTGGACTGAATATCAGACGGACGTGGCTACAGCTGGAGATCCTTCGTGAAGTTACCTTGTAATTGGAATGTGGGAAAAAGACATAGGGAGCAGGAAAAATACAGGCTGTGATCGGTTGGGATGGAGAGTGGTGGGAGAACGAAGGGTCACCAGTTAGGGAGGTCGAGGGGTCAGTAGGGATAGGGAGAGGCTGGTACGGTACCAGTGTACTGTTGGAGTCTTATTTTAATTAAGTGCACAGTGGGTTCTCTGACATCTCAAAATCTACCACCATTAAATAAAGGTCAATAGTGTGGTGGGAGGACATTTCATGATTCATTACTTGCAGCTGATTGTGTCCCCACTAGAATGGTGGTTTTAAGATCAAGGATGTGTGGTCCAGTTATCACACACACTCAAAAACTGTAAATTTAGCAAATCTTGCAGCATTTATGCAACTACAGAAGTGAAACATGATGCTTTGGTCTGCACCAACCCATAAGCGTTCAACAAACAAAACGGAGAGCTTGCCGAATGAAGCTTTACAGAATGATATACCATTAATGATCAAACACCAAGTCCAGTCAGATTTTCATTTAAATTCATCAGCATATTTATGACTTTAATCATTTTTCTGAAAAATTTGCACTTCTGCCCCTGTAATTTTCTGCTCTAATAAAGTCAAAATTGAATGAATGAATAAATAAGTGGAGGGGCACAGGTTTATATTTACATATCGATTCAATTCTCTGAATTCCTGAGTTGGTGGACAAATTATATGATGCTGGCATTCCCAACGATTCTTCATACCAAGAAAAATATTTGGCAGCAAAAGAAACACTCCCTATTTTTCTCTTCTATGGATAGAGTGAGAACCAAGGATAATATTTTACGTAAGTCAACACTTCATCCAGATATTTCAACATTCAACTGGCAGAAAGAACAAGAGGGTTAGAGTGTGTACTTGGTAGAGTAGGCTTGCAAATCTCTTCACTCGCAACCTCTCCAGTTGACCCCCATTTCCTCTCACCTTTCTTTTGACTTGCTATAAAATCTACAGCAAGTCTTAAAACAGCACATGGGAAAATATAAATGTCTGCACTCACTTAACTGGAAACAGCACACTGGGCAATAGTATTTTCAGGAAAGGGGAAACATTAACATATACACATTTCTCGTCTTTCTTCGACAGACAGCCACTCCCCCCAACAAAGAAATGGGGAGGAAAAGCAGAGAGAGAATTGTCAAGATAAAGAGATGGAACTTGCCTGCCACTGTGGTTAAATAGAGTCCTCAAACTAGAGCACTAGCACTGCCAATATCCATCTGATGCAAAGTATTAGGTGCTGAGGCCACCTTATTCCCAGTGCTCGTTCTCTTTTGTTGTGATTCACTCTGTCATAATGAGAAATGATTTGCAGGGTTCAATGGTTCCATTAGCTGTAATGATCAAGCGGTGCAATCATTTGTTAATTGGCTCAAATTCCTAGCACACTTACCCTCATAGCATCACACAAACTAGCAGAAAGTTATTACAGCACTGAGGATTATTCAGCCCATCGAGTCTGCTGGCTTCAGGTATAACAATCCCTTCAGTCCCATTCCGCTGCTGCTTTACACATAATCCTGTAAACTGTCCTCCCTTCCTTTATCCCATTCCCTTTCAAAAACCTCAGATAACTATTGCTACCACCCCAGGGAGTGAATTCCAGATCATAACCACTCAGATTAAAAACAAAAATTACCCTCATATCCCTTTGCATCTTCTGCTTGAAACTTCAGAACTTTAAGATTCATTTTATAATTCATTAATTCAGTTTTGTGCACTTTGGAATGCAATGTTTTTTCCAACCATGATTTTTTTTCTCTGCGCGGGAACATTACTACAGGAGTAAGTCATTCAGCCCCTTGAGCTGTCAAGGGTATTAAGAGAAATATGTGAGGGAATGGGGATGAGCTGTGTAAATTCTGCAAAGCATGTTATTTAAGAAACTGGAGACCCATTAATTTAACATCAGTTCAGGTAAGTTTCATATGTCCTCACGACACACCATACTGTCTCTCAGAGCACATCCAACAGTCTCACTGACACACATATCTCCATGCAACCTAATCCCATTATTAACCTTGAACCTATCCCCTGTGATAGTGTGACTGAACACTTGAATAAATATGAATTGATTAAATGGGGTGAACAGGAAGTGTACATGGCAGTCATCCCTGACTAACCTAGTTAAATTTTTGAATCCACTTGTATGGATTCCCAGTAGACATTTGAAAAGGTTCCACATAAGACAAAACAAAAGCACATGGAATTGGAGGTAAGCTTGTGATAAGGGTAGTAAATAGTTGAAAGCTATGACAGATGAAAGGAACTGTAGTTTGATTGGCAGGATGTGGAAAAGTTGTATTCCCCAGGAAATATGTCCTGAACCTCAGCAAATAATTAATTGGAAAAATGTTTTGGATTAACAGTTGACGTTCAGCTTCATAGTGAAGGAAGTGGACAAAAACCAGGCATGCAATGTAACCCAAAAGTAGTTCTATATAAGGAAACTAATAAATATATTTTGGGGGAAGGTAAAGCTAATAAAAATAGGACTTCAAAACAAATCTCTAGGACCTAGCATGGGGCATTAAATGGCATAAGAGAGAAGTGGGCCACTATTTTCCCAGATGTCAAGATTCAGGAATCATGCCTTTGTTGCTTTTAAGGAATGGAAGGGAAAGCAAAACAGGAAACTGCAAAACCTGCCCATTTAACCTCCAGTGTGGGAGCATACAGTGCTGAGTTTGTCTGCCTGCTCTATGGCCACAACTGATGGAAGGGAAATTAATGTGTTTAAATCAAACCACATATACATAGGAATATGCAGGGCTGTAAATAAAAAAACCTTTCCACTCTCTCAGTCTGGTCCCAAGGAAAATATGCTCAAAATAATGTTTGCTTTACCTTAAGAGTCACAGTGATCTACAGCAATTTTGATACTTCAAAATCGTGATTTTTGAAATAGCATCATCTTTTTTAAAAAGCTCTGTTCACTGCAATAACAGTCATAGATGACTGCAAATTTGGTAAATAGTGGAAGAAATAATACATTCTCATAGGCTTGAGTCATAAATGAGATATATGGAGAAAAGTCTGCAGCAACTCAGACACTATGGGGTGGTGCATACATTATACAATATGAAGAGATTTTGTACATCTTCCAGAAATAATTTTTCCCACATCAACTCTTGATTAGTGCAATCAGCAGATAATGCAACAAAGAGTTTGTTTAGATCTAAAGTTAGCTATATGGAGACCTTTACCAACTCAATGCATTCAAACTTGAGGATGAATCTATCATATAATTAAGAGCTTATACAGAAAGCAGAATCCTTACATACTGAAAATGCTGCACCTCCCAGTCTTCTATCCTGTGCTGTCCTGATGGACAAGGGCACTGCGTGCTTGGGAATCCACTACCTGTAAACTTCCTTCCAAGTCATGCACCATCCTGACTGCCCAACACCACCTTTAATACATGGAAGGCGATAGTTCACAGTGATAACTCACCAGCACCTTCACAAGGGCAGCTGGTGATGGACAATAAATGATGGCCTGGCAGCAATGCCTATATCCCACAAATGAATGAATGGGACTGAATAAATGAATAAACTTTTCATTTACTTCCACTGACATAATTTTGCATTTCTGTTAAAGTGCAAAATTATAACTGACAAAAGAAATATTGAGTCACTGATATAAAACACTTTTAGCATCACTTAGCAGCCATTGGGGACAGTAATTGTAAAGATGTGTGCAAACTGCTTCTAGTACTTGATAATAAAACTGCCAGACCTTTTTTTCCCTCATTATCAAAGATGTAACTCATTTAGCAGGAATTGAACTTCTGACCTCCATGCAGCAAAATTACTAACTGCTCCAGCCACAGGGCTAATATAGTCACTATAAAGGGTTATTTCCTCTGCACTTCTTTTGATTTCCAAAATTTGGCCAGCTTATTAACTCCTTTTTAGAGTTGTCACTCCATTAGCAGCTGAGTTCCTGGAGGAACACATGACCTGCAGTCACCTTTACTAAACAAGGACACTCAACTCTTCTCAGAAATCTATCTTACTTCAAATACTCAATTTCCATCAATACCAGAATGATTAATTTCAGTTCACATCACATACAGCAATTTAGATGGTTATACACACATTGTCCTTTACTGTGCAAAGCTCAAGTTTCAATACAAGGATTTACTGTATGATATTTACAGAGTTCGTGAAAGCCCCTTCATAGTAATGCTTTAGAACAAATGAAGTATCCACGTTGATGATGGTGAGTGATTATTTGCAATGCCAAATTAAGGGAGGTTCAGCAGTGATGA
Organism: Rhina ancylostomus; assembly: GCA_030265395.1. Lineage (NCBI taxonomy): Eukaryota > Metazoa > Chordata > Chondrichthyes > Rhinopristiformes > Rhinidae > Rhina > Rhina ancylostomus. The sequence continues at coordinate 15,427,475 of JARFYF010000054.1, read as the reverse complement.
CAGAAACCCACTTTACAACAACACTTAGCAACTAGACTTTGCATCTGTGTCTCAAGAGTTTACAGAGAACAACCAAATACACCAAATTCAAGTTAGCACCCTGACTATAGGAAAAATATCTCATTGCATTTAACAGGAATTATCAAACAAAAGAAAGGAAATAAGTATGTAATAAATAGGTGTGAGAATAGGTCATATGTCCCCTCAAGTTTGCTCTATCATTTACTAAGTTTATAACTGAGCTAATCTTGGCCACAACTTCGCATTCTTAGCTGGTCAACTCAATTCACCTGTACTTCAAAGGGCTATCCATCTCAGCCTTCAGTAAGTTGATTGACTCCTAGAAGGTATTGTGTTTGCAATTTACAACAGTAAAAGCTGGCAGAGAAATGGGACCAAAAATGACACCAGCTATTTGCCCTAGACAAGGAACTTAAATGTGCAATTGTGTTTGATGTTGTTGATTCTATTACATGTTGGTCACCTCACACCCAATGAAGCAATTGGTTTCCAGACCTTTGCCAATGCCTCTCTGTAAACAGTAGCTAAGTCACATAACAGTGAGCTGGCTAAAAATCTATTGTGTGCCTGTGGCTTACTTTGTAGCTGTCTAACAGTGAGGATGTAAGGTGGGATCAAAAACTACATCAGAGGCTTGCACACAGAATAATACCTTATACAACACTGAGAAAATGCTGAACTATTAGAGATACCCAGATGAGGAATTATATGGAGGCCCCATCCCTTCTCTGAGGAGGACACAAAAGTTCTAAGTGCAAACTCTAACATTTAAATGACCCTTCAGTTTGCATGCTTCAGTTTCAACAACTGTTCAACACTTCATAGCTGCAGACAAACTCAGCAAGACCCAAGAGCTCTGAGAAGCATCACTACTTATTCCAAAGATTCCTCCAATTTGATTCTGGAAAGTACTATAACAACATTGTAATCCAAAGAGCAATCAACAACTAACTTTAATTTTAAGCAAAAATTATCATTTTACAAGCAAAATGCCACCTTGAATGTCTCAGAGGCAAGTTTCTTGTTATGTCAAATAATGTATTGGCAAAGGTCTGGAAACCAGTTACTTCTTTAAGTGCAAGGGTGAGGGAGATGGGGGCAACTGTAATAAAATCTTCAAGATCAAATAGGGTTGTTTATTTAAGTACCTGCTGTGGGGGAAACAACCTTCATTGTTTGTTTCACTTTTGGTGGAAGCTGACAAGAGTTCACAAACACTGTAAGTGTTGTTGAGGGTGGGGAAGAGGGGAGGGGAGGGGAGGGGGTGTGGATGAGGAGATGATGATTCTCTGATCTCTGCCATAGGTTGTAAAGTTTAAATTCAGAAATGGGAAAGAAGGTGACAATTGGTTTCCAACTTCAAACAGGTGGTACTCATTCCACATTCTTAGTTCCACTAAAATCAATGCATTTCCTATTTTATATATTTTAGGGTAAAAAATTAAGTCTTATATTAAGTGCAAAACCTAAACTATAATTATCATAATTATAGGTTAAGTATAATGCCTGAACAATTAAACAAAAATACTGAACATTCTTGCTGCTTACTAATTACTTTACGAGAACGTTGCCAGGTTTCAAGGGCCTGAGTTATAGGGTAGGCTAAGATTTTATTCTGTGGAGCATAGGAGACTGAAGGGTGACCTTTTTGAGGTGTATAAAATCATGAGGGACATAGATAGGGTGAATGCCTACACTCCTTTTCCAAGGGAAAAAGAATCTAAAACTAGAGGTCATAGGTTTAAGGTGAGAGGAGTAAGATTTAAAAGGGATCTGAGAGGCAACTTCTTCACGCAGTGAATGATGCCTAAATGGAACGAGCTGCCAGAAGTGGTTGAGACAGGTACAATGACAACAATTAAGACACTTGGACAAGTATGTGGACAGGTCTGGTTTAGAGGGACATGGGCCAAACACTGGCTAATGGGACTTAGCTTAGACGGAAATCTTGGTCAGCATGGACCAGTTGGGCTGAAGGGCCTGTTTCCATGCTGTATTACTCTATGACTCTGCTTATGATCAGCCCCAGAGCTTTCTTCATCTCCTGATTTCCAAACATTTAGAGCCTTTGAAAGTAACCAAATGATTGATGCTACGACTGTTTAAAAATGGAGAGCACAAAAGCCACCACTCACTGCATCTGGATCCTTTTTGCCTGCTACAGAAGAAATGCAAGGGAAAATGAGAGGGACACCAAACTTCAAGATTATCCCGAGCTCCAGAGACTCTTGGTCATTTCTGGAGAGGTCCTTGAAATGCTACAGATTCTCTCTAGTGTTTGAGCTTATATTTCCCCTCAGTTAACCTCTAAATTAATGATCTGATCATTTTTTGCTGCTTGTGGCAGCACTTTGTGCATAAACTATCTGCTGTGTTTTCCATGTTATAGGAACAATTACGACCATTGAAGTACTTTTATGATGTAAAGTGCTGATGAACATTCCAAGGTCATGAAAGGAATTCTGTAAGTTAAATGGTTTTGCCCTTTGAACAATCAGCTCCAATGCCCAGTTTGATATTGGATGGTCCAGCTGAGTTGCTGTCATGGAAAATCACATTCTTTCTGTCTTGATCCTGTACTTTCCCTTCATTGACCTTCTTTCTTATTCCCTTACATAGTTTTAAAACATCAGCAAACAAGGAGACGACTTTGAATGACCAAGATTTTCAGGAGGCTTCTGACACATTTGCTGAATGCTTTATGTAATGAAAGAAAGTGAATGATGAAGTAGCCGCCATAATTACTCACGCCACTCACCATTTACCCAGAACTTACGTCAATCTACTTACACCCTCACTAAGACGATAGTCCCATTAAAATCAGTGATGCACTCTTTTCTCTTCCACCTGTCACCTACGCTGGTAATTAATAGCATCCATGACTTGCAGCAACGTGATTTAAAGATTTAAAGTATCCAGCAATGAAACAAAATAAGCTGCAATTTATTGTTTGAAGTATTGTTTGTGATCTTAATCACAACTATAAAGTGCCTTTAAAATTAGTTGCAACCATTTCCCGTTAAATCCCTTTAAAGAAGAGTTGGACAATTTCAGACTTGAGAATCCCTGGTTTCCAAGTTTGGACTGCTCAGGCAGTTGAGGATAAACATGCCACACTACAAGAGTGTGGGCTGCAGTCTCTTATGTTTTATGATAGGACTAATCCAGTTCTAGCAAACAGTAGAATCCATTTGGTGCACCAGTAGTTTGTTGAGATAATCTAAAGTGCAGACTACCTGGAAAAATTCCCATACAAGTTCCACAGCAAGTTTTATTTAAACTCCAATGACCTGGATTGAGGAGAAACAAAACTTGAAAATGCTGGAAATACTCAGCAAGTCAGGCGAGGCAGCTTCAGTGGAGGGAGAACGAGTTAATGTTTCAGGTCAATGATCTATCATCTGAACTTTTTTTCTCAGATTTTTAATATCCATGGTACATTGCTTTTATAAGCAAGGTAAATTTTCCATTGGTTTTATAAATATGAATGTCTGCTGAAGGCAAAGAAACCTGTAGCTATAAATGCTTCAACCTACTTATGCAGAAATTATCCTTAAGATAATTGATGGAGACTCCAGAGACAAACAACTAGCGAGCATTCATTAGCTCAAGATTTATTCCATTTATTACTACAGTAACACAGAAAGCAGAGTTCCTCTAGTACACCAGGGATTAATTAGTGGGTCCTCACTATAGCAAATTTACAGGGGCATCAAGATTGTGGTGACTGCGGAAAAAAATACACGGAAAGCTGCAGAGAAATTGTACCAGTGTATTAATGAGATCAGCTATCCCAAAATAACATGAGCTCCAGTGTGTTCTTGATTCAGCAACTGAGAGGTCTGTTGCAGAGGGATAGACAAGGTCCAGTCTGAGAAGGTCCAGGGAAAAAGCCATTTCCACTAATGTTTTACGTGGGGGGTGTGGGGGGTGGGTAGCTTTTGGATTGTTGGACATTGCTGATTAAATTAATTGACCATTGTGGATGCTGGGTTAGGCCTGTCCCTTGCTTGCAAATACCATACGAGAGAGGAAAAGAGACAGATAATGGTATGGGAAAGGTAAACAAAGGACACCAGAGATTAAGACTAGTGACACACAGATTGTGTGTGAATACTTCCAGGCAAAGTCAAACTAAGTACAGCAGTGAAATAGTAATGTTGTAGTGCCTCAGTCAGATGGACAAAATAGATCCCCTTATTGTCAGCAGGTTCACTGATTGGGAGAGTGCCACAAACACCAAAAGACACAGCTGAACAGATGCCAATAATCTGGCTAGAAATTTCACAGCATTGAACTCGCACAGTGAGAAATGAGTCAATGGTTTCTCCAGAATTGCTTCATATACACCAATTCCTCCAGACATTCTCATCACTCGTGATGCAGTGTGGGTTGGATCAAATGCCAATACTAATCCGAGGCCTTAACTGATTTTGTTGCCAAAGAAAGTCTCAAACCTCACTGAATAAAAGTGAGCAGGCATAATCATGGTCAATCTTTGTCATGATTATTGATTCTATCTTCTCAGTACTGAAAGTAGTACACCATTTGTTTTGAACAGTTCAATTATGTTTACAGTTTCAGCAATGATTTGGTTAGTATCTTTTTCCTCAATCAGACCATAATCATGGTTGATGCAATCAGTAAAGAGAACATTGTAGCTGAAGCCATCAACAAAGTTGCCATGTTACAAAGCCTGCAGTCAATGGGATTACTTTTAAGGTATCTTGCCTTAAGTTATTAATTTGATTATAGAAGGAATTCATAGAATTTTACTTACAATGCAAGTGGGCATATACAATGTCTGAGCTGATTTTCTGGGAGCTGGAAAATTGGGTTAGCCAAGAACCTTGCTTTCAAATCGCACATGTAAGGACTTTGGGATAGAGAGGGAGAAGAGATATAAAAACAAGGGTGCACCTTAAGAAGCCTGTGATTGATTGTTTCACACCTAGTAATTGCACAGTGATTACAGTTGTACATCACTTGCACACAGGTAAAGAATTTCAGCACTGCAACCCTCTGAGGTACCTGCACTCTTCCAGTTCTGGCCTCTGGACCTCTCTCAGTTTTAATCATTACCTCAGTAGCCCCGTGCTTTCAGCTGTCAAGGGCCAAAGCACCGTGATTCTCAGCCTAAACCTCTACCCCTCTGTTTGGTCCTTTAACAAGGCTCTCAGAAGTGTGACTGGCCTTTGGTCACCTGTCTAATGGTTCCTGGTGTCTAGTGTCAATTTTACCTGATGCTGCAAAGTACCTTTGTCCATTTTACTCCATTAAGTACCCCACTGGTGTACATTGTTATTGTGAAAACCTCCTAGGTCTTTGGCCACTAATTAGGGGGTAAATTCAGAGGAGATGTAGGGGGCACAGTTTTTTCTTTACACAGAGTCCTGGGTGCCAGGAATGCATTGCTATGGCAAGTACGATAGAGATGTTTAAGAGGCTCTTAGATAGGCACATAAGTGTGCAGGGAATGGAGGGTTGGGGCATTGTGCAAGCAGAAGGGATTAGCTTACTTAGGTATTTAATTACTACATTAATTAGTTCGGCATGACATCATAGGCAGAAGGGCATGTTCCTGTGCCGTACTGTTCTATGTTCTAATTGGTCAAATCTGGCAAAGTTAAATAGCAGGCACAGGAAAATGACAGGAGATAGAATAAGATAATTAACACGACGCAAAAGGAATTATATACAATGAATTATGGATTATGAAGCATAGGCTAGTGATTCTATTTTTTTGCAGAGCACAACAATAATTATCTTATGCAATACTTCTGATATAATTGGGTGAAAAATAAATTACCCAAAACCCCAAATAAAACTTCCCCATTTGATAGCTAATTTTCCAACACAATTTCCCAGATATACAGCTTGTGGCATCTAATGACAATCTCTCCAAAGCATCTAATGACAGCTCTTCTGTAACTGGAATTACCTCCCAAATCACTTTATTTTGGGGTGCGAATAAAGAACCTTCATCTCATCCTTTAAAATTTTTCATGCATCATCTGAGGTGCAATCATGACAATAAAAATAAAAGCTGACCATATTACATCAAAAACCCTCATGTCAACTGGACTCTAAACAAAGGCCTTGATGATTCATTCTGGGTTTGATTTTCGTCAAGGAGGACTTTAAGAATTTCCATTGAGCTGTGTGAACTAAACTTTATTTGGTTACTGGAGGGGAGAATAAAGTCATTTAATAAGATAATTAACATGACATAAAAAGGAATATATACAATGAATTATGGATTATGAATCACAAGTTAGTGATTCTATCTTTTTTTTCAGAGCACAACAATAATTACCTTACGCAATGCTTCTAATATAATTGGATGGAAAATAAGTTACCCAAAACCCCAAATAAAAACAAGAGTTAATATCTCAGGTCAATGACGCCTCAGAGTTCATTGGCCTGAAACATCAATTCAGTTTCTCTCTCCAGAGATGCTGCCTGGCCTGTTGAGTACTCTCATGATTTTCTGGTTTTATTTCAAATTTCCAGCATCTGCAGTTTTTTGCTTTTCAGATTTCTTGCACCAGCGTGCCCCCAATTTGTGACCAATGTCTCACACCAAAGGTAATAAATTAAAACCTAAACAAGCCTGCACAAATAGAGTTTGTGTTAAAAGTGGAAGGCAGTCCGAGATCGAAGTAACATGGTGGAACTGTATCATTGTATTCCCTTATGGAAGAATCAAGAAACAAGAAGCAGAGTGTCAAAATAATGACCAACCATTTAAAGTTGAAGATAAGGCAGGATTTCCTAATGGAAAGTTGTGAATCTCTGGAATTTTCTGACCCTTAGAACTGTGGAAGCCATGTCACTGAAGGTGACAGATTGTTGGTCCACAGAAGAGCCGTGCATGATGACAGGTGGGAAAGTGGAGTGCAGGTCAAGACCAGATCAGAAATGAT
>JARFYF010000054.1:15378558-15388856 GCA_030265395.1 Rhina ancylostomus | reverse complement strand
ATATTGGGATTATATTTTCTTCATGTGTTGTATTTTGTATGTGTACACTGACAGATTCGGAACAAAAGAAGACTATTGGCTAGCCATAAAAGAGGTGGATTGATGCCAGCCAGGCTGGTTTGTTAAATGTCACAGTTTACAATCTGCTTCACGCAGATACCAGAAGGGTCATTTGTCTTAGACCAGGATGATGTTTCGTTGACAAATCACCATGAGAGGTAAATCACAATCTCAGTCCAGCAGTATTTAAGCAGGAGAGGGGTACTGAAAAATGACAGATACAGGAGGACAGTTTTCACATTTGGATGTCGTTCAAAAGAAAGGCAATGCCAAAATCAAGACAAACCACAGAATCAAAAGGGCATGCTGTTTATTATTTTATCCACATATTTTAGAAGAGAAATGGAATACAGAGTTGTGAACATTTTTACTTTATGTACTCCTGAAGTGTAAAGCAACTTACTAAACCTCATCTTACCAATCTTCTTTGGCAAAGATTGGAAGGGTGCATAAAGTAGGCATTTTCAAAATACCCAATATTATGTTTGGATTACAAGGGCTTCTTGTTGTTATAACGTGTGGTTTCTCTGTTATTTGGAACATTAAAAGGAGTGGGCCAAAGGCTGAGCGATTGGGTAGCCTGGACATACTCCAAGATGAAAGGCATTATACCACCTCCAGGAGCAACTAGCACCACTGTATCCAAAAGAACATCTAAGAGAAAGCAAACCTAATACTCTAGTTGCCTAAAAGGTACTTAACTAATCATGTGACCTATGAGAGACTGTACCAGGCTTCTTCATGAACATCCTGGCATATTGGATTCTGCCCCCTACCACACAAGCCTGTGAATGCCTTGCTGTAGAGCTGTGTATGGCGATGGTGTGCAAAACTTTCACAGGATTGTATCCTGATCAATTGAAGTCCAAAAGCATTGCTTTAAGTTTCCCGCTGTTTGCTCTACTTTGATCCTGATCACCACGTGCTGTTGTAGTGATACACAGCCAGATTTGGAAAGTACCAAAGAGTTGCCTCTATTAGGTGTTGTCTCAAAATGTAGGAATACGTCTCAGTATTTCTTAACTCAAGGGAATCCTGCAGCATTCACTGTGTCTTCTCATTATCTCCAGGAACATCAATTATTGGGCAGATTTATTCCAAACTTGCCAAAGGTTTTCTTGGGCCATATATCTCTGGACAATGACTAACACATACAGGTGATATTTCTGTATCTGGAAACAAGGACCACACAGACCCCTGCCGATGCCCAGCAGTACCACACCTACAGTACCATACAGTCCTTGCCAGAGATGTGGAACTCAGTGCAGTGAACAATATGATGTGACCTAACCTAATGAACAATGTACCCTCACCAACCTTTTCTAGGGACCGTATCTTCATCAAGTGTAGAAGCAAGCACAAGTTACAGAATGTCTCCTGGTAATTTTTTTTTGAAAGGGGCAAATACACGAAGAACAATTTCAATATAAGCCTTTCCAGTGTTGGGCTGTTTAAGTCATTTACTCTGAAGAGTGCAGCTTGGAAGTCCCTTTGTTATTTTCTGAAATGGTTGAATGAGTATGGCCACTTGTACTGTGAATGTTTCAAGCAAAGCCAAAAATACATGAGCTTCGCTCAGCAGCTGATCATTGTAATACTGAAATCAGCATCTTGTCAACATTCTGAGAGACTGATGACTACACGCTTGACTGGGATTGCTTGAACATCATTAAAAAGCCCCATTGCCCCTAACACCCACCCTCACTCCCTGACAAAGATTTCTTGAAACAGTGATGTCAGGAGACAACATTCAAGAAAGGAGAATAATGAAGGTTCGACTGTGTCTGGTATTTACTCACCTTCATAGTAACTACACAGAAGTCCTGCTGTTTTGTTGACAGCAACCTGCAGCCATCCTGATGGCCACATTATAATGAAGTGGCATGAGTAGGCATCTCAAACCATTCAATCTATTCCGATCACACTGTTAAATCCAAATCTGCATGGACAATCTTTAACTTGGCCCCACATTGGTTCTGTGTACTTAAGACAATACTTGCCAAGACTACTTCCTTTGTAAATGTTGAAATTCTTTACAGTGGTTGAACTTCGTAGCTCTACATTCCAAGTGTGATGTCATTCCTAGAATTATGTCCATGTGTATTCAATTTCACAGATTATATTCATACCCTTTTATTATTGGCACTTTACTTCATTAATATTAACAGTAATAAAGATGTTTGAATTGCGTCTTAATTGGTGTGTTTATTCCACTGAAATTAAGTAAAACTGATGCACTCTTCACAATTCCACAATCCAAAATGAAGACAAATTACAAGAAAAACCATTAACACTAGGTCAGAAATATAAAGTCCAATATTCTATCATATTATATTGTGATTCTTATTCAGCGCTTCTGTATTCCTGCCTTGACTTCTTTTGATTTTCCTTCATATATTTGGTAGGGTCTGGTGAAATAGATATTTAGGCTCCCAAGCCTAAGGGGGAGATAAGCAGATGAGAGAAGCCAGATAACTCCAGTCTGCATTAGTCTTAGGCTGAGCAGATTTTTTTTCACTAAGGTAGCTGATTCTACTTCGGTTTAAAGAGATCATGCTCTTGGAAAAAGACACAATTTAAAAGGTCTATCTTGCAGGGAAATAACTACTGACAGTTCTTTGATGAACTGACAGTAACTTTGGACTTCTACATCAATGCAGAAGTAGCTTCCAGTCATTTACAGTGTTTTTTCAAAAATGTACTCTGACACTGGGCTCCTCATAGAGGCTACCAGTGTCAATTCCTCAGGTCTTACTCTGGGGAACTCACCCAAATAACCAGTGCCATTTATGGAACAAAGGACAAAGTTTGGTTTTCATTAAGTTACAGCACTTTAAAAAAAAAATCACAGAGTCATACAGCATGGAAACAGGCCCTTCAGCCCAACTCATCCACACCAACTGTGTTGCCCAGCGAGTTAGTCCCATTTGCCCATGTTTGACCCTCTAAACCTCTCCTATCCATGCACTTATCCAGATGGTCTTTAAATGTTGCTAAAGTGTCCGCCTCAACTACTACTTTTGGCAGCTCATTCCAAATACGCGTCACCCTTTGCGTGAAGAAGCTGCATCTGATATCCCTTTTAAATCTCTCACCTCTGATCTTAAACTTATGCCGTCTTGTTTTAGCACCCTCTCCCTGGGAAAGAGACTATGTGCTTTCACCCTGTCTATGCCACTCAATCTCATAATGTATACCTCTATCAGGTCACTTGTACACTTAAAAACTTTAAATATCTTACAATGATAAAGTATAGGTAAGTGTTTGGTGTTCTTCCATATTTTAGGAATGAATAGCTTTTTTTAAATTGTTGGAATTTTTTTGTTAGACTAGTTCTTGAATGTTAGTGAAATATTCATCACATTTGACAGCTGGTTGAGCCAGAGGGTTTGGCTTCACAAGTATCAAAGAATTTTTTAAAGCTGTTTAACAGGCAGGACCTATTCTGTTGCATCATGTGATGCCTTGAATGTCCATAAGACTCACTCGCTCTGTGTGACATCACCACTGGGGATTGCTCAGAGGAAATCTGCATAAGGCAAGGATGGACATTTCTGCAGGTCATCAGCAATTGTAAAATCCAGGCACATTACTTCAATGTAAATGTTAAGGTATCATACTCCTTAAATGTATTGCAGTGGTTATGTTATGGGAATAGTAGTCCCAATACCTGGATTATCAGAAAACACCAATTCAAATCCCACCACACTGCCAGGAAACTTGAATTAATGGAAATGCAAAGCTAGCTGGTATCATTAGTAATTGTGAAACCACCTACAAGAAAGAAAATGGAATTGCAAGAAACTGCAGATGCTAGAATCTGGAGCACAAAACGTTTTGGGTTGAGACCCTGAAAACCTGCCATCCTTCTCCAGTCTAACTCCACACCCATATCAATGTGGTTGACTCTTAAAATGTCTTCAGAAATAAACAAGTTTGCAAGTAAGGATGAACAATCAGCACTGACCTTGAATGTGGACTCTGACCTCACGATCTACCTCGTTGTGACCTTGCACCTTATGGTACGGCACTTTCTCTGTAGCTGTGACACTTTATTCCATACTGTTATTGTTTTTACCTGTATGATCTCAATGCACTCTGTATTAACTCAGCGTAACTGCACTGTGTAATGAATTGACCTGTACGATCAGTATGCAAGACAAGGTTTTCACTGAACCTTGGTACAAGTGACAATAATAAACCAATACCAATGTGATCCCACAAAAGGAATAATTAAAGAAAAACAATGAATAGAAACTGCTGCATTTGATGTTGCAGCCCCTGGCAGTCTCCTCTGCTCATTAACTGTGGACATGCCCTCAGAGACTGCTGTCGTTCTGAATACAGTTGGCTTGCTTGGGAATAGACAGCATTCTTAAAAGATTTGATTTTTGTTATATCCTGCCCACATGCGATCACTTATGTTTTCTGCCATTCCCAATAGCTTTATCGAGCCACTCTTGAAAGGTACAATTCCCTATCCCATCTCTAAGTCTTGTTTGAGCCTAGAGTTCAAACGAGATGCATAGGTAAAACCAAGCCAAGGAAAGTCATTGTGATTGACCCTTCAAACCCCACAGTATTTCCCCCACTATACAGACATTCCAGTTTCACTGACAATGGGGATCCAAATGGCTACAATGCTCAAAAGCTGATTTTGCAATCAAAAGTGTGATGTCAAATTAAAGTAATTTCAAATCCTGGAAATGCACATTGTGTGAAAGGATGATTTTACTATTCAGTGCAAAAACCACTCATTTCAGCAAATTTCAAAACTTGCTACCAGCCTCTTACCTCATGCAATAAGCTTACCTAAAAATGTGAAAAATACTTGTATGCTAAATGCTTTTACAAAATTGCTGGGTAAATTCAAAGCCAGCTTTTAAAAATGATAACCTTTAGCACTTGACTGGTACACTTCAGAAGGTATTTAACGCAATTTTCTTTTACCAAATTATTCTAGTCTTTCCCAACACTTCGGCTTAAAATGCAGCTTGCAAAATAAACCTCAAGTGATATGATCACTGGATACAAAATTCAAAGACGTAAATGTTTCAAATGCAAAGGGCTGTGCAGCAAAGGAAAGCAGTTGAGAGAAGGGTGACATCTGGCAAAAACAAGGCAAACCTAATGTGTAGCTGCATAACAGACTAGATCAGCTTTATAAGCAGCTGGTGAAATGAGGTGGGTACGCTCCATGATAGCTTTCCCAGGACATCATATCTAACAGGACGCAGCAACCACAATGAATTTGGTTTCCAATTCCTGCAGGAGCTGAGAACAGGTGCAAGAGAACAGGGAATCTGGCAGTGGAACAGAACCATGCATCAGAGAGCACAAAACAGCACACAGCAAATGTCACCCATAAACCTTCTACATTTACAATTCATTCCAACTATCTGCTCAGATTAAAGTCTTTGACTGCAGCCCTGTGTATCCTTATCTTTATCCTTGAAAACAACCATTTAAAGATGAGGCATACAACACTGCCAGAAAAAGCAGAAGGTCCAAGAATTGGAAGTGGCTTTGAATTTGGCAAAACAAAAAGACCATGAATTTGACCGAGAAAGAAAAATAGAAAATAAGAAAACTTACAAGGAGCATAAAATGGACTGTTAAAAAAACTTATTATTGATTTCAGTAATCTTTGTCTTTTTACAATTACAGGTCTGACACCAGAAATATAAGAATTGATAATGAGCAATAAAGATACAGTAAAGCAATTAAACAAGTTCTTTCTTCTTTGTGGAAGAGGACACAGATAACTTCCCAGAAATGCTAGGAAACCAGAAGTAAAATAAGAAAAGAATAATTAAAGGAACTTGGTATTTATAAATAAAAGAGAGTGCAAGAGAAGCTAATGGGACTGAAAGCCAATGAGCCGCTCTCTGCCAGATGATCTACATTATTAAGTATTAAAAGAGATAGCTGTGGAAATAGTGCATGCATTGATTGCCATCTTCCAAACTTCCATAGGTTCCAGCTGTTAAGAAGGTGGCGAATTTGACACCACCATTAAAAAAAAGAGGGAGTACAAAAACAGGGAACTACAGAGAGTAGCAGGGAAGATGCTGGAGACAATTTCACAATTGGTTATTCACAATTCATACCAAACTAAAACGTTGTATTTCTCGGTTTGCTGATAACACAAAACTGGATGGAAATGCAAGTTGTCATGAGGGCACAGAGTCTTCAAGGTGATCTGGACAAGTTGAGTGAGTGTGCAAATACACAACAGATGCAATATAACATAGATAAATGTGAAGTTATCCACCTTGGTAGGACAAACAGAAAGGCAGAGTATTATTTAAACAGTGATAGATGGAGATATGTTGATGTACAAAGGGTCCTTGGTGTCCTTGTACACAAATCACTGAAAGCAGACATGCAGGAACATCAACTCTTAAGCAGGCAATTGGTAACTTGGCCTTCATTGCAAGGGTACAGTAGTTAGGACATCTTATTATGATTATGCAGGCACATGTGGTCTCACCAAAGGATTGTGTTCAGTTTTAGTCTCCTTAACTAAGTAGGATATATAATCATTGCAGGACTGCATTAAACTTTCACCATACTGATTCCTGGGATGGTGGGACAGACAAATGAGAAGAGATTGAATCAGGTAGTTCTGTATTCTCTCGTGTTTAAAAGAATGAGAGGATCTCATTGAAAGGTACACAATTCTGACAGGGACAGACTCAATGCAGGATGAATGTGTCCCCTGGGTAGAGGGTCCACAACAAGTCACTCAATATATTTGAGGAGGGAGATGTTTATTTTTGGACAAAGACATCAAGGGATAGACCAGGAATGTAGTATTGAGGTAGAGGATCTGGCATAATTATACTGAATAATGGAGAAGGTTCCAAAGGCCAGAAGGTTTACTCCTGCTCCTACTTTCTCTGCTTCTATATTTACAATGCAGCTCAGAAATTCCAGCCCTGCCCCAATCACATTTTCCAACAGCTTCACCATCAAATCACTGCAGTGCATGAACTACAGCTAGTTATCAACACTTTGAACAGAAAACAGGAGAGCCATTTAGTAAAATTGCAAAGCCATACCATAGCTACTATATCCATATGTCTCTGAGGGATAGCAAGTCAGCCCTTTCCTCAAACTAGGGGCTGAAAGAAAGGCTTAACCATTTTGCCTGACACAGTAATATCTCCCTGACCACTAACAATTTTCTTGCCTTGGAATATTCTTTGCAACTTTGGAAAGGTTCACCTGGCATGGTGGCAGAATAGTTGCTCAAATACTGGATTCCTGGCAGCACTCATTGCTGCCATTGTAAATTGAGAGGCAAAGTTCTTTTTTCTGGAATCTGCCATCTAAGCAACACTGGGCACCAAGGACAGTTAGGTATTGTTTGCAACTGGACTGCTTGCTGGAAGTTAAAGTGAATCATCCCACTAACTTTGTTCCCTAGCCAGCGTTCCCCTCCACAGTCATGTGATAGCACTGAACCATTCGATGTGAAACATTTGCTCACATCCAAGCTTCAAACACCATTTCCTACCCAACACCAAAATAATTCTTTCTATCTCTTCAGCATTGTTCTTCTTACACTCAGCTTACCTACAATGCGAGAGAAAACCTAATCTCTTTTGCTCCTTTGCAATGAATATCTTGTTGGACAATTTCCTAAATGTTATAACCTTCCCTGAACTGTGCAGGATTCAGCTGCAGATATTTTGCCCAATTTGTCCAACACTCCTATTGGCTCCCTGTCATTGGCCATGCCTTCAGATCATTTTCTGCTATGCTACTTGCCTTCTCTCTCATAATTCTCACTCTTGGCCTTTGAGAATTCTGGTTTTCATTATGGCAAACTCTGCAAACAGCTCAGCCCAACTCTAAATTTCCTACCTTGAACCTCTGCACCTTTAAAAGTCTTTCAGCCAGTTCCTAGGGTATGTCTTATAACCTAGTGAGAGATACAAAACAAGATATGCAACACATAATATCAGTGTCAAAACATGCAGTTGATAAGAAGTCCTTTTACCAAGAGAAGGGTAATTAACATAAAAGCTTCATTAAACCCAAAAGCTTATTAACAGCAGATTCTTCCAAGGGCATTTGGAAAACAAAGGTATTAAGATAACATTATCTATGATTATGTGAATTAGAAATGCCAGCTTTGTGCAAGACCATGTTAATTAAACAATCGCATGCTCCATGTAGTATCCCCACTGGGAGTGTGGGTAGGAGCTGGGACTACAGCATTGCAGCCAGACTTTGTGAAATACATCAGGACAAGACCAAGATTGTGCTTATGGCAAAAATGGTCGAATGCTTGCATAAGTTTCATTGTCCACCACTCTAAAAGATGCATTATGTTACTTCATATTTTAAATAGAGTTAATTTTATTTCAGATTAATTCATGAAAATAATTGAGATTTTGAAATTAACACACAAGTAAATAATGATCATCTCTAATTTTGAGTGTTATAAATGAGTGCAGAAGAATACAGAATATTTATCAGCATTGCCTACCATATTCATAGAGTCATACATCACAAAAACTGGAAATCTCTCCAAAAAGTATAAAATAGCAAACAACATTTAAAGATTAGTCTAATTATAAACCAATCTGCAAAGTTTATTGGAAAACCAGAATTTAATGCACATGGGCATGAACCACCACCATTTCTTTGTCAAGTCAAATCTTCACGAAGCAAAAAAAGCAGAGAGTAAATGGTCAGATTCAGGGAAATCACTAAAGGTCATTAACGTCACATTGATGCTCTTTGCTTTGCAGTGCTGTTAAAAGAGGTCAAATTGCTATGTTGCTATTGGAAACAGCTATCATATAAATGTGTCAGAAGAGTCTTCAGGGAGAAAGAGACCTTTAGCTACACAAGTAAATGAGCAAACTCCAGAGAACAAATTGTTCACAGTTATTAGGCATACTATGCTACAACATTTACAACTTTAAAATTTCAATTTTTTTTTCTTGTTCCTTTCCTTAGGACTCCTGAGAAACAAATTATTCCTTTAACACAATGGAGATATTGGAAATCTGTTCACCTGTGTTGTCAACATCTGTGTCACTGCCAAAAACAGTTCAGCCGATGAGATTTGGGTCTGCCATAATGATTTGACTGGATTCCATAGCACCAGTCACTGCTTTGAATATCTTGCTGTGTTTGGGATACAACTCACCCATATCAAACCAACAGCAGTATAACACAGGAACCCAAAACTAGCATTCCCCTATGAATGGGACTGTCTCCACCATGTCTAAATGTGGAGTCTCCATGAAGGGATGGAGTTACCTTGGAAATGAGACCACGCCCTTTTCAATTTGTTACGCTGCTTCCACAATCCTCCACACTTTTGTTTTGGTGGTGAATTTAGAGTTCATTATTAATTTGATTTAAATGGACTTCCTAGAACCCTGTAACAAAACAAAAGAAAATGACAACCCTTTACTTCCAAGTTCTTCTTGAATTGGGCAGGAGTTCTCCTGCTGTTTCTCTAGCTTATCTCAAAGAACTAACCAAACAACCCTTGGAAACTAATTCAAAAGGTCTATCACTGCCAGATTTTTCAAATTAACTGCAAACTGGCAAACAGTCCCTCCAAAGCAAAACCTAGCAGGCTAATTTAGCAATGTTGCTACTGTAAGTAAAACGGATGGTTGCGGCAGCAGTGTAATTATTCTCATATTTTCTTATAACCAGGAGGCCTTTTGCCCATTAAGTCTATGCCAGCTCTCAATGCATTTCCATCAATCCAATTCTCCCACTGTTTTCCTGTAACTTATTCTCTCTCACACACCCATTAATTCCACCTGGAATTCTTCAACCACCCAACTACACCTTGGGTAATTTACACAAGCTTATAACCCTACCCCTTTACAACAAGCTAACCCTAACCCTACTAAGCAGCACCCCTTTGGGATATGGAGGGAATCCAGAACACTTAGAAGAAATGCACACAGTTGCAGTGCGAACATGCAAACTCCGCACAGTGTCAAAGGATAGGTATTTCTTGATCAGATGGACAATGTGGGACAAAGAGCCTGTTTTCTCAAGATCATCTTCAAATCTCCATAGTCTCACTCCTGCTACTTTCTAAACTCCGCAAATCTATTACCCTCTGTGGTGTCTGCATCCCTTTACTTCACAGCTTTTCATCAAGCCCACAATCAGCTATTCCATCATTGGTGGCCATGCCTTCTAGTGACAAGAATCTAAGCTCTGGAATTACCTCTCCAAACCTCCTTGCC
>JARFYF010000054.1:15214634-15226258 GCA_030265395.1 Rhina ancylostomus | reverse complement strand
GATGCTGACGCCCAGGAACTTGAAGCTGCTCACCCTTTCCACCCCTGACCCTGAATGAGGACTGGTGTGTGTTCTCCCAACTTTCCCTTCCTGAAGTCCACAATCAGTTCCTTGGTCTTGCTGACATTGAGTGCGAGGTGGTTGTTGTGACACCCCTCAACCAGCCGATCTACCTCACTCTTATGCACCTCCCCGTCGCCATCTGAGGTTCTGCCAACAACAGTGGTGTCACAAGCGAACGGGGCAGAATCATAACATCTGAAATAAGAGCAGAAAATGTGATAGTTCAGATAGCATGTGTAGAGTCAGAAGGCATTGACTTTAAACCTCTGTACCACCTCCTATCTTAATAGGTACTCTGATGTTTGTAGCAATAGATACATGTTTGTAGCATTTTCTGTTTTAACTTCAGATTTTTCACCATCTGCAGAATTTTACTTTTTACTTCAGAACATTGAGCACAACTCATTCTGAGTCCATATTGACCCAGACCCTGCAATTCCATTTGCCTCAAGCCATTGGAGTCTGACGACTGACCTCCCCAGCATTGCCTTGCTCTATCTTGTACCTTTTCTATCTTAATGGAGTAAGTCTGATCAATAATTCAAAGCTAACTTACTGAAAGCCACAAAATGTTTGGCTTCTATTTAGAAGCCGTGTTCCTCCCTCGTATACTTCTTTGTCCAGGTTCCCTTCTCATGCTCTCTTTGAGTGTTTCTACTCTGCCAAGAATTCAGTGTTTCAGAGACAGTCAAACTTAAAGGCAATCATTAAGCCAGCATTGACTCTTTGAATATTGGTTTATAAAACTCTCAAATAACAATCGATTTGAAGACATTCACTAAAAACAATGACAAAAAACCTTTGGCAAAACTGAATAATAATTGTACTGTATAATCGGAGAGTAAGTGATCGTAAAGCCTTGACCCATATTCACAGCTCATTCATTCTTCTAATCCCATTCAATGGACCAAAAGCAATGCCAGAGGTAGTGTCACTCTCAGTGAATAGAGAACAATACTTTGTTTAACTTAAGTAAGTGCAGCACAAGGTTCAAATGAAACTGATTTTTTTTGCACACGACCATTTTAGGCAGCTAAAAAGTCCAGCTAGAGTTACTGCCAGCAAGTCTGCATCATTGGGATATCAGTGTTGGTGGTATTCAAGGTCACCTTTTGCCTAAATGTGCCTTCCAGCTTGGGAATCAACTGTGGTGTCAGCTGGTTATTGCATGTTTGTTAAGCATTGCCAGCATAGGCACTACCTTCATTATCTTTAACACAAAACAACAATAGCAGCATAGCATGGCTGTCCACTATGGCTGCATGCACTCCTGCATTTCCCAAAACATATGGAACAATGCGATATCCATGTGCTAATTGTTTGGCAGCCAGGAGGTAGAATGTGGATAAAGGATATCAGTGCTATTTCCATACAATTTGTTCTGGTGTCCTGTGCTAAGTTCTATCTGTGTTGGTTTACCTAAACTATGTCCTTTCAGGACTTTGATCCAATTTATTGTGCATCTTAATTTCATGCTATTTGTAGGTCTGGATATTTAGTTCTATTCATTCATTTTTTTCCTTGTATGTCACTGACAAGGGTGAAAGAATAGAGCTAAATATCCAGATCTACAAATGGCACTAAATTAGGATGCACAATAAGTTGGATCAAACTTCTGAAAGGACATGGGCTAGGTAAACAAACACAGATAGAACTTAGCACAGGAAGCATGAGGCTATTCATTTGGTGTCCAAATGAAGTAAATATCTACATTGTCTTAATGGGAAAAGACAAGGTAACTTGTAAATCTTTGGGAGAATGAGAGAAGATGCCCTTTCTGAATCACTGGAAGTGCTGGCCGAAGTCTCTTCCTTGCTTACGGTATCAATAAATATCATATGGAATGCTGCCACCGAGATGGAGTGAAGCAGTATATCAGGATGCTTTTTGTCACTTTACTTTTCTGCAGTGAGTGTGTTAGTAAGGAGGCAAAACCAAAAAGAATTGCCCATCTGATTGGATTTCCAAGTGACCAACGTTGGGACCATCGCTTCAGTCAGGAATTAGGTGGCATCCTAATGATCTCATTAACCCAGGCTCCCCAAGGCATAATTGGCCAGAATTCTGTTTTTCAGCCCCACTTGCACTGGCATCTTCACTTCAACATTTCCAGTGCTAGTCAATGCCATCCTCACTTCCCTGGGGTAAGATGTCAGGTTTTAAGAACCTTTGCTTTGTATATGCTGTGGTTTTTCTGCATGGCTATAACACTTACCCCCTTGCTTCTCATGCTCTAGACAAAAGGACACCATTTCCAGCAACCATTTTGATTATTGAGCACAGGAGGAAAAGGAAAAGTTTGGCAAACTATGAATATTGCAACTTACACTCAAATAGTAGTTTCAGAATCAGTAAGGGTACATAATTCAGTCAAGTGCTTTAATTAACCTTTTACCAAGTTCTATCATAAAATGTGCTGAAACATCCATAGGATCAAGGCAAGGATTTGCCAGTAAAAGCACTTTAAGAATTAACACAACACCTTTTAATCTTTTAAATTTGTTCGACTGAACTGTCTGTCAATTTTTTTTAGCTCACACACAAAACATTTCCTATGAAGACCAGAGCAAGCAGGCAGTTTGCCTGTTTACTGGCATCTGCCAATGTCAGGCCGTCACCAGTTATTAAAGTGGGACAGATCTGCCTCAAGGTGACTCATTATCTGTCTCAGCAGATTCCTCTTATATCAGCATGGCTAAAACTTGGACCCATCACTTGCAAAATCACCAACACCAATTCATGGCTTCACAGTCTATGGTTAAACTCTCACTGTGAATTTAATGCAACTGAGTACCTCAACGATGCAAAACAAAATGTCTTTTTATGTTGTCCCTGATGAAAATATTTACACATTTGAACCTGCTTTTAAAGTAATATGATGACTCTCCTGCACAATTAATATTATTGCACTAAAAATAGCAATTCATTTTCCAATTTCACAACAGCACCTGCAATGACATTGTATGCTGATACAAATTTGTTACTCATTAGATTTTATTCTAAATTTGCTACTATAATCCTAAACACTACTCCAAAACCAAATTTAGTCTTTATCAGGTTATTTAATGTTAGGATGTTTAATCACCAAAGAACATTGGTTAAATCAACCTTTTGTTCAGATCTAAGACTTAGAAGGATATTATTTTTCATGTACACAGAGATCAGCTTCATTTAACAAAAAATTCTTGGTTTCATTGTCAGTGAATTCTCATAAGCCATGATATCCTTCAGTAGGTTCTTGTCAAAGGTCACAATCTGTCATCAATGTTTAATCGCGGTTGCATAAAAATCAGGAGGATCTAACCTGAAATCAAATTGTGCCTCTGGAACATTTTGATCCAGTCACATGGAGATGTCCACGTGCAAACTACAAACAGATTCTTTGCTTTTGAAGAGACTGAGAGGGCACAGCAGTTTGTATATTTATGACTACTTTGTCATGTTGAGTTCATAGATGAATGCAAAAGAGAAAATATTCTCTAACACACATCTTTAACCTACTTAAGGGAAGTGGGAAAATGTTACATTTTTGTCATACCACATATTTACTGGTTCTGATGTGTACTGGCTGGAGATGATGACATATAGCTTACTTGAAGAAAACTGGCAGAACTTAAAGGGTCCATAATCAAAATGCACATGGTGTAAGAATTTGTATTTCACTTATTAAAGATTGTCAGCTCTTGCAAAATGAAAAGCAGCAGATAGTACAGTAAAACACTGTTAATCCACCATGCTCAGGACTTTGGTACTGGACTAACAGATTTTCCAGTCTGTTGGACGTTATTTTTATTAAAACTCCAACACACTTTTACTTTTTAAAAGATACTTTGCAATAAAGTTGTAACTTTTCCAGTGAACCCAGTAGGTTTCAAGGGAGCATGGCCAACAAGATATAGGAGCAGAATTAGGCCATTCGGCCCATCGAGTTCAATTGTGGCTTTTTTTTTCTTTTTTCAATCCCATTCTCCCACCTTCTCCCTGAAACCCCTTTACCAATCAAGAACCTATCAATCTCGTCTTTAAATACACCCAATGACTTGGCCTCCATAGCCCTCTGTGGCAACAAATTCTACAGATTCACCACCCTCTGGCTGAAGAAATCCCTCCTCACCTCGGTTCCAAAGGGACGTCCCTTTATTCTGAGGCTGTGCCCTTGGATCCTGGACTCTCCTGCTAATGGAAACATCCTCTCCATGTCTGCTCCATTCAGGCCTTCCATTATTCGGTAGGTTTCAAAGAGAACCTCCCTTATCCCTTTGAACTCCATTGAGCACAGGCCCAGACCCATCAAATGTTCCTCATACATTAAGCCTTTCATTCTTGAGATGGTTGGTGTGAACCTCCTCTGGAATGTCCCCAGGGCCAGCACATCTTTCCTTGGACAGGGGGGCCCAAAACTGCTCACAATATTCCAAATGCAGTCTGATGAATGCCTTGTAAAGCCTCAGCAGTACATCCTTGGTTTTATCTTCTAGTCCTCTCGAAATAAATGCTAACATTGCATTTGCCTTCCTTAGTATCTACTCAATCTGCCTGTTAACCTTCAGGGAATACTGAACGAGGACTCCTAAACCCCTTTGCACCTCTGATTTCTGAGTTCCCTTCCCATTTATTCTTCCTACCAAAGTGCATAACCCCACACTTCCCTACTCTGTATTCCATCTGCCACTTCTTTGTCCACTCTCCTAACCCGTCCAAGTTGTTCTGCAGACTCCCTGCCTCTGCAACACCACCTGTCCTTCTACCTATCTTGGTATCTACTGCAAAATTGGCCAAAATGCCATCAGTTCCTTTATCCAAATCATTAATGTATGAAGTGAAAAGTTGTTGCCCCAACACTGACCCCTGTGAACTCCACTAGTCACTGGCAGCCATCCTGAAAAGTAGCCCTTTATCCCCACTCTCTGACTTCTGCCTGTCAGCCAATCTTCTATCCATGCTGGTACCTTGCCTCTAACACTATGGGTTCTTATCTTGTTCAGCAGCTTCATGTGCACCGCCTTGTCAAAGGCCTTCTGTAAATCCAAGTAAATGATGTCCATTGACTCTCCTTTTGTCTAACCAGCTTGTTACCTCCTTAAAGAGACCCCACAGATTTGTCAGGCAAGATCTCCCCTTAATGAAACCATGCTGACTTTGTCCTATTTTATCCTGTACTTCCAAGTACACCTAAATTTCATTCTTAATAATGGAGTCTGGAATCTCACCAATCTCTGAGGTCAGGGTAATCAGCCTATAATTTCCTGTCTTTTGTCTCCCTCCCTTCTTAAACAGGGGCGTTATATTTGCAATTTTCCAGTCCTCTGGGACCCTCCCTGACTGCAGTGATTCTTGAAAGATCACTACTAATGCCTCCCACAATCTCTTCAGCTATCCCTTTCAGAACCAGCTGAGTGTAAAGGGAGTGTGGGAACCAGGAAACCAATGAGTGGACAGCAAGCATTCCTCGGTGATCACATGCTGTACCATTGGTATTTCCGGATAGCAGATTATTGGTTTTGCTATGTACAAGAACATAAAAAACAGGAGCAGGAGGAGGCCATTTGGCTCCTCATGCCTGTTCCTCCATTCAATCAGATCATGGCTGATCTTTTGTTTCAGTGTCACTTTCTTGCACTAACCTCTTATCCTTTGGTACCCGTAATATCTAAAAACCTATTAATCTTTGTCTTCTATCGACTTGCTGGCTGAGTCTCCCCAGCCCTCTTTAAGCAGAGAATTCCAAAGATACTTTGCCCAATGTGTGAAGAAATTTCTTCTTTGTCCTGAATGATTGACCCCTTATTTTGAGACTGACCTCTGTTTCCAGGAACCTCAACCACTGGAAACATCTACTCCAGATCTACCCTCTCAACCTCATAAGAATTTTATTTTTCAAAGAGATCATCTCTCATTCTTCTAAACTCAGAAGTGTATAGGCCATGTCTGCTCAGTCTCTCCTATGGCAAACCAGTGAACCTTCGGGTGTTCCTTGACGGCAAGCACATCTTCCCTTGGATAGAGAGATCAGAACTAAGTGCAATTTTCCAGGTGCCATCTCACTAAATATCTATTTAATTAGACTAAGATGTCTGTACACTTGTACTCAAATCCTCTGGCAGTAGTAGACAATGCACTATTTGCCTTCCTTACCGTTTGTTGTACCCACCTGTTAACTTTCACTAATTCATGTACGAGGATACCAATGGTTTTCAATCTCTCCCCATTTTAAAAATTATCTGCATTTCTAATTAAGGGGTTGAAATTAATTTCATAAGGTTTGACAAGATTCTGATGGAAAATTAACTGGCTTATTTTTAAGCAAACGAGTGCTCGTTACTCTGTCTATCCTCCTCGGGATGACCGGATGTTCTGTTAATTGGTACCAACGAATCTAGTAACGCAGAATTTGTCAATTTAATTTGCAGACAGAAAAGTCCATGGAAAGTGACCGTGTAACATAGATAGTTTTGTTCTACCCTGCCCTCTGTTAAAAATAAGTCAATAAGTCAACTTCACTTTCATGCTTGACTAGGCAAAGTGCAGCTTCTTTTTAATTCTCTATAGCATGTATAGAGGCCATATTCCTATGAATGATAGATTAAGCCATCAACTAATTTCACATGTGACCTGCAATCACTGTCAAATTGAGTTAGAAGTGTCTATTTTCTCCTTTGTTCTGATACCTTTTTAACGCTAATCTTCATTCTTTTGAAATCTCTATATGCTTTCAGTTTATCTTGCCTCATTCTCGTGGAAGTTCTCATGGGCAGACACGAATAATTCGGAAAGCTTATTCCAAGACTTGTTATACACACATGATGACTGAATGCTACCAGCTCTGGAAGCAACTGGAAGCCGAAGCCAACGTTGAACTATTCAGGTAAGTTAGCACCCAAGCATCCCAGATTAGGAATTCTGGCTAAGGTTAACAAGAAAAATGATAGCTGGTTTTAAAATACACAGACGCTCAGTGATTCTATAAATGAAAGAGTTAGCATGCGGTGTGCTGCGTATTTCCAATGTCTGGTTTCTATTTTGGATTTCCTGCATCAGCGATGATTTTGCCCTTGATTCTATAAAAGCAGACGTGTTCAATATTTAAATCTGATTCCAATTTTACGCAATGTCTTCCTGCTATAGGACTGCTGTGCATCAGCTGAAAAAAATGCATCCTAAATAGGAACAGGTTGGGGGTAACCTTTCGGCATTTACCATGTGACATTTAGCACAGGCATGTTGTCAGACTGTGGAAGACTCCATCACTGACTAGAACATCCCACATTAGTGTATGGTCAGCTCAGCGCTTTGTAAGTTCCAACAGAGGAACTGAAACGTTTCAGTCAATGGATAGTGTATCTAGCAGAGCAATTTTATGGAGGGGGGGCAGTGGTGGAGTAGAGATTATAGAGGAAATCAAGAAAAATTGGCATTACCTGTCTCAAGCTGAAACAGTGCGCAGCCATTTTGGGAGCCAGAGCTATGTTCGAAGTCTGAGGCTCAGATTGCCAGAACCATATACTTTTCCCGCATTGACTCCTTGCAGGAAAACAAAATGTATTTTCTTTTCAATAGAAAAAAACTTATCATTTATTAAAATAAATCTGCCACTTTAAAGCATAGTTGCTCTTGACAATGAGACATTAGAAAGGTACAGCCCAGTGATTTGTATTCATTCGATATAATACTTTAAATACATTCAGCAGCAGCTTCTTCTCCTGTGTTTTTAGCTAGCAGTCTGATCTATTGGGATTTTCTGAGCTGTTTTAAAGTTAGTGCTGTTTCCCCTGAGGAATATAGATTGCATTAGTCTTGGGTAGGTTCCAGTCATCCCTATTCAGTCAGACACTACTGTTTGGTCCAAGTTATTTATAGTTGATCTGTTTCTATGAGTTATTTACCTTGCTGTGTTTATACAACAACGCTTTAAACAGTGCAGTCAACTGGATGAATATTTCTATAAAATGCTTGGAATGTCCCAAACTATCGTGTACCAACATCTCTTATCAATTATTGTGAACTGCATATTCAATTTAAGTAACTCCTTTGTTTAAAAAAAACTTACATTGGTTACAAATTGTAAATTCATTCGTTTTTGACCTATGTCACTTCATTGTTCTTCATCAAACAGTTAGATGATAGTAATAGTTCACATTCTAACTAATCTGCAATTGAAAGCATTAATCAAATCCAAGTATCAGTTCTTGCTAAGAAATGCAGTTTTTTCATAAACTAACAGTCAAGTCTAACATTTAATTGGATGAAAATCCAATTTGAATACTCACTTCAATAGTTTATTGATATTTTGGTTTGTGTTTATCCAAAGTGGCTTTCTCATTTAAAGAATGACTTTCACAAGACTCGAATGGAGATTAGTTAAAGTGCTCTTCGTACAATGTAACTTGGTGAAATCCCAGAGCCCTCACTCCTTCAGCAGTGAATGGTCACCTGTGTTATCTCTCAACAACAGGTACCCTCGCACTGATACCAATGGAAGACCCCTTGACATAACGGCTGGTGTTGCAAAGACGCTACAAAATGAACTTCGGGTCACCTGCGTAATGAGCTGCACCACTGGCATTGTTCAATTTCCCCCAGTTAATTAAGTTTTCCTTCTATTGCATTGTTCAGTTTTTCTCTTTCAAAATTATGCATGCAGATTTTCTATGACTGGAGCAGTTTGGGTTAGTGAGCAAGAGAATATGAAGGCTTTAACATTAATCTGATTTACTTGAATTTTATTTATTAAACTCTGAAATCCAGTTTTCGACTTCTAGATCAAGGACTACAACCAAAATCCTACTGATTGACCCAAAATAAGTTTACAGTAGCCACTTTTAAGCCCTGTAGCTCCACCATCCAGCAGTCCTAATCCATTTGGAGGACAACACCTTGGATTTTGGCAGTCAAGTACCCTTCCTGTTTTTAAGGGGATTTAAAAGGAAATACTTCAGTTCCACAATATTCTTGAAGCCCAGAAGGTACAAAATAATTCACTTCGGATGAAGCGGATCTGTAAAAAAAAAGGAAGGTCTTGTAAGCTGATTTGAACCATCCTTCCTCACCACTTCTCAATCCAGAAGCCTGAATTTCAGCACCAAAAGGCCACCCAATCCAGAGGGAAGAGTGCCTAATTTAACTTGTCTCCCAATGACATTGGTGAACAGATTCTATTCTAACCCTGGGTCCAAGCAAGGCCAGCTAGTTTCCTGTTTCAGGCAAATGAATTATCTTGAAAGAAATTTCTTTAACTGAGTTGGGGGGAAGCAGGAATTCTTCTTCTAGCTCTTGATCTTCCTTGACCCCTTCTAGTTTTGGACTAATCCCAAGCCATTGTTCTCCCAACATTGGTTCTACCGAGCTGTGCAATTGTATTTGGTTGAATTATGACTAATTCTGTGGATCTTCCACAGAAGTGTCAGCATCTCCACCCGTCCCCTCCCTACCTGCCAATGGTGACATCACTTGTGCTGACTGCCGACTGCACATCGTTGCAATGCAAAGTCAATGCCTGGCCCTTGTTATTCTTACAATCGTAACAATTCACAATCCAACAAATCTTCATCCGACCATTAATCACGTACCGGCTGTCAATTCTTGATGAGCAGACATTTTCTATTAAGTTAACAGCTGAGACTAGTATTTAATTGAGTGAAATACTTATGGATTCTCACTTTATTGATGCAGTATTTGTTGAAAATGGCTATTTTAGTTAAAATATCCTTGTGTGATTCATCAACTGCTCTGACCAACACCCTCTGAATCCCACCTCGAGTTAGATTGTGCCGATTTGGCCAATCCCTGTTTTGCAGGCTGCTTTATTTTGTTCCCTGATGTCCATTCTAGGAAGGGTTAATGTTGTTTTGTATTTCTGTTGCCATTTGCTGCTCGTCAGTACTGGAAATGGATGCCTGGGGAGTGGAATAGGTGGGGTAATGTACAGCTGCATCGAAGATTCACACTGGATGTTCACTAACATCTGCTACAGGAAGGCAGTCATATCCAGTGCCAGAATCATATTGCTAAAGTAGTAAATTTCTTTCCCACTACTAACAATGTTTAATTCCCCAGCACAAATGGTTTCATATTTTGGCCAGTGGTGGTGAATGAATGTTTCCTTTGAATGGAGAAACACAGTTTCCTTACTGTGATCTCAGGTTATCTTCTACCTTCTAGTACCTGTTGTTGTCAGGCATTAGTTTAAGGGGATCTCTGGCGTCTACTGCTATGATGTCATTGAGCTGGCTGAGGATCGAGTCACATCAAGAAACAATTACAGATGGGAAACCTTTTAATTAACTTTCAATTAACATCAGACAGTGGTAGCTAAAGATTTGAAAGTATTTGTAATTAAAGTAAACTTTTCTCAAATCTTTTAAAGCTCGTTGGCCTGGAAATTGCACTGTGCATTTTTTGTTTGGGCATTGAAACAACATTGAGGGTCACTTTTAACATTGGTTCTGAAAGTCACACGAGAAGGCTATCTCCAGTGGTGAAGTCCACAGAACAATGTTGTCATGTTTCCCTGTGGAATGCTATGCCGAAATGCCATTGTGGATTTCAACATGATGTTCTTCATTGAAGTGTTAATGGTTCTCGGCAAGTAGCCCAGCAGGTGTGATCTTTACAGCCGGCTCTTGTCACAATGGAAGTCACACTCTTCGAGCTGCAGGGGAATGTTACTATTGAAGGCATGGTCTCTGCAATAATGGGAGGAGTGCCTGGTGGTGAGAGTGCTCCCAAGAGGTCAGGGGACCTGGGTAGTGCACTGAAGAATAGTGCCCAGAGAAGGCCTGTTCTTTGACGGCCATGGAGAACTTCCAAGGCTACAGAGTAGTAAGGTGGTGAAGGAGATTTCTGTTGGGACATGAGCACAGTCTATGAATGCCTACGTTTTGGAGCAGCCTGCAATGGAGATAAATTCCTGTGCCTGCCCTGCCAGTTCCTGTGGGCTGCAGGAAGAGCTGAAGCCTTCTGTCCTCAAGGATAGAGTTTGGATGACCTTTTTAATATTAGCAATGACAGGTATATAGAACTGTACAACACAGGAACAGGTCCTTCAGCCCACAATGCCTGTGCTGAACATGATGTCAAATTAAACGATACCTCTTCTGCTTGCACATGATCCATTATCCCTCTGTTCTCTGCATATCCATGTGCCTATCTAAATGCCTTTTAAATACTACTGCTCTGTCTGCTTCCACCACTACCCTTGGCAGCCTGTTCCAAGCACTGAGCAATCCCTGTGCAAAATAAAACCAAACTTCCGCTGAACATCTCCTTTAAACTTTCCCCTCTCACCTTAAATGCATGTCCTCTAATATTTGGCATTTCTACTGTTACGAACCAGCAACAACAGAAACACACTGAGACATGTATAAGTGTTAAAAACTTCTTTATTGATAACTACTTATGATTATAAGTAAAATAAAACTAAAAATGTTAGAAGTAAAAATGTTAAACCCCGAACATTAACTCCCAAAAACTAACTAAGCTTGTCGTGTGTGTGTGTGGCAAATTCCCAAACTCCACGTCCAGGAATGGTTCTTATAGTTCAGTTCAGCAAGCCATAAGGTGAA
>JARFYF010000054.1:15037188-15050161 GCA_030265395.1 Rhina ancylostomus | reverse complement strand
ATTTCTTGTATCTTTTTATTACTGCCTCATTTCTGTTCTCAAGTCTTTAAACTGCTGTCAGTAACTTTCAAATAAAATGAAATTCCCTGCCAGAGTGTCACAGGTGCAGAATTAATGCCAAATAGAATTGGCAGAAATAGTTAAATATTTCATAGTTTATACCAACAATAATAAATCCATGAAAAGTTTCTCATTTCCGATTGACCTTCAGAATGTTTCAGTACTGATAGACTTTATTCCAAAAATACTAAGAATGCAAGAATATATATTCATGTGCATGTAAGAATATATACTCTAAACTTCATTGCGAAAGTATGGGAACAAATACACTTAAAGATGGTACAACATTTTTTGTTCTTTACTTGGTGTATTATGGTGGCTTTACAACAAACAATAGTAAACAAAGCACCCAAATCTGAAACAGGTCTTTGTGTAATCATCCGATTACTTCACCACCATAAGCATGCAAAGTTTTCCAAGAAAAGTTTGGTGTGACAAAAAATTATTTCTATTGTTATTGGCATGTAAATTGATTTATTGAGAAAATAATGTTTTATTATTTTTAAGTAACTGCAGTACAGTAAACACTGAATATAAATTCTATAGTGAACCTAGCCCGATTTGACGTTTAGTTTGAATGATTGGAAGTTAAAAATGCACTTTCCTTTTGCTCCCAGAAAGCAAAACGTGATGAGAATGCCATGCTGCTGTCATAAATTGATAAATGGAATTATGAAAAGAGGTCTACTACAAAACAGGAGTTTGCCTGGAGCCCAATTTCTTCCTAGTAATTGAAACTGGTGAGGCAGATTGGAATGTCCTGGACAATGGCAATGCAGCAACAACTGGAGACACACTGGATGGACACTGCAAGTACAGAAAAAGTGGAAAGCACAAAATTACAGTGGAGATCAATTAAAGAAAAATAAACAGTTATTGCAGTTATATCATCTAACAACAAAGCTAAATTTCATCCAGAAAATTTTCAAAGCAGTCAAAAATATAGTGCTACAGACTGAGTTAAGCATAGTAGGGAAGACAACACCACAAGACCAAAATACTTGACTGGCTGTTGCTGTTTCACAATACAAGTATCTTCCAATTAGGAAATCATTTTAGTGGTTAGAATAACTAAGTTACAGAGCCGAAATAAGGAAGGACTTGAATAAGAAATACACAATTTGCCAATCGGAAAAAATAAAGACATACAAAACTCAACAAAATTCAGAATTTCATGTTGAACTAGTTTAGAAATGGACAAAACCTGAAACCAAATAATTTCAGATGTACGTTGCTTAGGAGTTGTACAAATACCTTGAAGACAATTAAATGCAAGCAACATTTTGGCAAAACTTATACATAGCACAAAGGAAATACAGACCCTCATTGATATGTAGTTTATTTTTTGATGAATAAATATTAACTCAAAGCAGATATAGTAAATGGAGCATTTGGTCTTTTTTTAAAAAAAAGCTTAGTACAACACTTCTGGACCTCTCAAATATATTCAGTGACCTGACTTCCTCTGCCTTCTGTGAAAGAAAATTCCACACATTCACCACCCTTTGACTGAAGAAATTTCTCCTCACTTCAGTTCTAAATTTCTTACCTCACATGCTGAGGCAATGACCCTCTATACTAGAGTCCCCAACAAGAGGAAATAGCCTCTTCATATACAGCTTGTCTAGTTCTACAGAGTTTTGTATATTTCAATGCAATCACCTCTCATTCTTCTTAATGCTAGTAAATACAGGCCCAGCCGACACAAATCTTTCTCCATACAACAGTGCTGCCATCCTAAGAATCAGTCCAGTGAATCTTTATTGCACCCCCTCTATGGCAAGTATATCCTTTAAGACCACCAAGACCTCGCACAATTCTCCCAGAGTGGTCTCAAGACCCTGTATAATTGTTACAAAACATTGTCACTCAAAAGCCTCTCGCGATAAAGGTCAACTTGCCATTCACCTTCTTGATTGCTTGCTGCATCTGCAAGTTTGTTTTCAGTTAATAATGTACAAGAGTACCCAGGTCCCTTTGTACATCAATAATCCCTCACTATTTAAATAATATTCTGTCTTTCTGTTTTTCCATACCGAAGTGGATAACTTCACATCTACCATGTTATAGTACTCTGCAAAGTATTTGCCCACTCACGCAACTTGTATAAATTGCCTTGAAGCCTCTTTGCATTCTCCTCACAACTCCATCCAGCTTTAAGTCATCAGCAAACTTAGAAATACTACATTAGGTTGGCTGAACCAAATTATTGATGTGTATTGTGAATAGCTGAGCTCCAAAAGACAGAACTGGGGAGGTATAGCCAAGGCGGCTTAAATGTTTAACAATTATGGATAGCTGAAAAAGAACTACCCTGTCCAGATAAGCTTCTTTTTCCAAAGGGATTACAATCTGGGAAAACATTGCATTGAATAAAAAAATTCTAAAAAGAGGAAGCTTTTCCCATTAGTTTTGATGTAAAAATTCTGATTACATTGTACAGTTTGAATTTTTGGCCAGAAACCCCTAAATACATTGAAGTATGCCAATAAAAATATATGGAACAATAAAATATTTTATTAACAATGTATAATTTTATAACATTTAATTATGCACTCTTTCGGGGTGCTTACCAACCGAAACATACAAGGTATCTCCCTGCCTCAGCTCTTGTTCCATTCCCCAGTTCTTTCCACCTTCTCTTCATTGCCTAGTTCTTGCTGGCCCTCTTTCCCTTTCCAGCAGTCTATCCCTCCCTTGGCTCTTGCCAATCCTCTCTTTGTCCTGGCTCTAGTCACCTTTTTCCACAATCCTGATCCTGCCATGAACTCTACCCATCACCCACCTGTCTCTTTACACAACTCTCCTATCTTTTCCACTTTACCAGCTATGCCAAAAAAATTGTTCTCCAGTCAACTGGGATTTCTATTGACTTTTAACATTAAACATTAAACACTGCTTATTATAATGAAAGAAGCCTCATTAAGTTGAGGACCTTAAGTCAAGTAAGGATTTTAGCACATGACCAACTGTTCTCCTTTAATATAGGGAGAATTGTGGTCAGTGAACACTTTAGTTGCTGGAACTATAGATTATTCATTAAGCTTTTAAACTAATACTAGAGACAAGCTGTATTCGTCAATGCATAGATTATACATTCCTCAGGATGTTTTGTTCACAGCCTGAAGTGAAATCATTCTCTATGTCATAATTTATAAGTGTATTCATGTGCAAGTGCCCCAGTTTTCAATGGTTTGCAAACCTAGGTGAAAAGGAGTAATATTTTAGAATGATCAGAATTTCTTTGCTTTGCTCATCAACTGGTTTGTGCCACATATGAACATTCCTTGGGCATTTTATTTCCAATTTCCACACTCATGTAAATACTGACAAAAATAGAATTGCTTCAGTCTATTAAAGCATTAAAAGTTGTTTGGTTTTTTTGTTATACATATAAGTGGAGCAGGTATGTGAAAAACAATGAAAGTTTTTCATTGAAGAGGATTCTAGGTCAATATAGGTTGAAATGCACTCACCCCTGCTGGTAGTTTAGAGAAGAGAAGAGCTGGTGAAATCCTCCTTGTGGCTGAGCTTATTTCTTCTGGCTTAGGCACCTGTAGCTAGCATTGAGGAAATAAGAGACAACCTGATGGTCAGATGCCTGTGCAACTGACCTCTTGCTCTGCCACAGGTCTTAGCACCACCTGCAATTTCTGAACACAAATTCACGAGCAGAGGGGCCAAAAGAACTTTGCATCCTGCCTCTCAGCTTTATTCAAGGGATGGCTGGTTAAAAACAATACTATCTCTTGCTGACTTTAACATGGAATTACAAAACCCGTGGATGGAGGCTGGCAAACATGAGCCAGGTGTTGGCATGATCGAGCATAATTTAACTACACTAATGTTTGCTGCCAATGAAAATGAAAAATGACTTAAAATCCATAAAGGCCAGTTATACAGTTTGCAGAGCAAATGAGTTGCTATTGCTACAGGGAGAGTGGATGTTAGCCAGAAGTTAAAAACATCTTTCTTCTTTTTAAATGGAAACTTAATGATTAAAAACCAAGGTGACAATTTAGTGTGAATACCAAGACTCCAAAATGCAGCATTTACATCCTTTGGAACTTCAAATAACTATCATAAATGTCTGAGTAGCAGATTGCACTATACAAACAAATATGTTGGAGACCTGAAGGTGAATTTTAGCCTTAGATCTTCTCATTTTATTCTGAAAACCAGTGTTGGAAGTGCAAATACTGGATTAGATCTCTCCACGATTAACAGCTAAACAATTGCAAGGCACTGATTTCCAAGTGGGCACTGTATCAACCTGAAAAAGGTGTCTGCCATCTCAGGTGTGCAACTTGGACCATCACAATGATGTTAGAACTCTAAAAAGAAACTTTGATGAGCAAATGGGTAAAGCATGTAATGTGCATGGTATCACACTTGTTCCAACACTTCAACAGTTTAACCACCTTCAAACAAACTTTTAAATTTCATTCATATGGAGCAGGAATACAATTACTGACAAATAAAAACTGCAGCTACCCTTCCTCCCCACCACCAACACAAACACACACACTCAATCCCAATATCTTTCAAATAGAACATTCCTCATGGCCAGTTACTCTTGAGAAAACTTAACCTTGGGAACATTACTGTATCCAGTCGAAAAATTAAATTGCATGTAGAAGAGTAGATATTTTAGGAATTCAGCTAACTAGTCATATAAATTCTTAAAACAAACTTATTGATTCGCACAGCATGAAAACAATAATATCTGGTGCCTGAACAGCAAAAACATGGCATCAATAGATTTGTAAATAGTTATACCCAAAATTTATCAAAATAAGATGATAATTTTCATTTCAGGCCCCTTTCTATATTCCACTCAGATAAGTGCCTTCCTTTCTTCATCTTTGAATTTGAACATTTTGCCAGTCAAACACTTTGGGATCTATTGTAAGGAAGCCTTCTTCCTACTGTAAAAGTACTGCTTAGTTAGTTTCCTCTTTCAAAAATATTATTAAAAATATCCAAAACACCCATTGCAAATAGATTGTAAGTGACAGTAAGCAAACCGTTTTGTACCTGTAAAGGAATTCAGATAAAATTCCGATTATCCAGCACACTAGTACTTTGGTGGTACCGAACTATCAGATTTTCTAGGCAATTATGTTTTTTTCTGTTAGTACCTCAATACACTTTTAACTCGCCTTTCTTGTTTAAATATGTTACACAGTATGATTTTAAATTTTCCAGCAAAGCTGTAAGTTGAAAAGGAGTGGGGTAACCAGATCCTATTCTGTTTGAGGCAGTGCAGGAACCGGGACCTTGGTGAGTGAAGAGGGAACATGGAAACCAGGACCCCAGTGAGTGCAAAGGCTCCACTGCAAACATTGTCTATCAAGCCAGATGCCAAACTATCAAGATTTCTGAATTATTAGGTAGTGGATTATTGAAGTTTTACTTTAATATCAAAAAATATCATTGGACTGGTACATGGCATGATATGTAAGTTTAAAGAACAGCACACTGAAGTAGTTCTTTGCTTTTCATTTTGTCCAAAGTGTAGAAAAGTATATACTGATCTTGAGTACAAATCAATGAAGAATATTAATGCTATTGGAAAACATAAATAAATTCAACAAAGCACAGTTCAATCTCCAATGATATCCTTCTGTATATTAATGATCTATATGCAATCTTGACTTTCGTCTCCTAAAAGTAATGTTTCTACAAATAGCAACACAATCTATGCTCTTTCATTCTTCAAAGGCAGTATAAGTCAAACCATATATTGGTTGAAGCATATTCGTAACCGTGGGATGGCATGAACGTGACATTATCATCCAAAGTGTGCGTAATTATAGGATGCATGGACTACTAGAACTGGTTAAACATACTTTTCCTACTAAGTGCCTAACTATACAGAAAAAAAAAGCAATGGATGTCACAATTACTCACATATAGTGTAACGGACTGGAGGGGAGCTTCCTGAACTTAATCAGTCATATTGCATTTTATATTTATGGTTACAATCCAGTGAATTTCATAAGAAACTATGTTATGAAAGTGGATACAATTTAGTCAATTCAAACATCCCATTTACTCAACTTTTTTAAAAACTAAATTTTCATCATGGTATGCTATGTCAGTTGAATAGCTCAAAAAGAAAGCTTGAAAAGAACCACAAGAAGAAAACTGTGTAATATTTGATTCCAAAAATCACTGAGCTCCCTCTTACAGTCAGCTACTTTGGATATGGACAGCATGAAGGACCAGTATCTACCAACAAAACCACAAATCATTTTATCGCTAATTGGCCATTTCATTTTAACAGAATCTATAAGTAATTAAATTAAATTAAATATCTCTAACTACAATTAACTAAACCTGACAATAAACTAGACTGATGTTCAGCGATGAATGCATTAACATTTTTCTCAGAAAAGTCTGTTCACTGTGGAGGTTACCACACACTGTAACTAACAGGCAAAACACAGTAAGAAAAGCCTGAGGTGCAGTGTGACAATGATGTGGTTCAAGTACACATGCTGTAAAGTCAGATGGATTTGCTTTGTAGCTCGATTTATCCTAAGCATGAAAATTGTGGGAAAAAGACAGTGAAGTTTGTGCTCTTGCATGTTCATAATCAACAGATAACTGCATATATTGTTGAAAAATCTGTCACCCTGATAAGGAGTTATGGCTCAATATATGAAAACCTAACATTTAAAACTAAATTATGAAATGGAACCTGATTGTTACTCTAAATCTGCCTTCCTCCACTGTCTAACAAAAACCATTAACAGTTATGATCCCTCTAATTATATTTTTCCTCATAATTCTTTGTGAATTCTTGTGTTTTGGGAAACACCTCGGAGGACAATGTGTGTTGCCTACTCTGAGATCCCCAAGGGAAGGACTGGATTTATTACAACTAGACCAGATAGGAGAGACAAACCTCTTCCTGAAACACAGAACTTATCATGGTCATTTTCCTGATGCCACTCAAATTTTTTTTAATCTAATTGCAGCTCATGTGCATATTTGAACTCAGTGTGCCTCATCAGTATTACAACCTTCAGTTCAAATACAATCTAAACTTCTGAGTTAGATGGCTCACTGAACGAAAAAAAACTTATGGTTAAAAAATGCTGAAGATACTACAGAGAAGGCAACAAATCACTGCAAAAGAGGCCATACCCATATTTGTGCTTTCAATGTTTGGTCAAGGTTCCAGCTTACTGAAAGATATACTGTACATTCATTCATGGCAATTGAAAAATGGAGGAGGATTTGAGGGGGGTGGGGGTGGGGGGGTGGCTGGGGCTGCAGAGGTGGAGGGAGAAAGATTAAAAGGCCAAAACTAAGAGTAAAAGATTAAAAGGCCAAAACTAAGTGAGAAATAAGGGAAATAATAAAAAGAGGGAGAACAATGGGACAGATTTTCACTTTTATTATTCCTTCCTGCCAATTGAAATATTTTGAACTGTGGTCACTACAGTAAAATAGCACATTATGAAACTTTCCCACTTGGTTCTGCTTTCAAAAGCTCCACTATATAGGTCACTATTAAGTAATGACAGACTTTATTTTGGGATAAACAAGCTCCTGAGGCAAATTAAATGCCCATGGAATTTTAACCTTTATTATTTCAACCTCTTGAATGACAGCCAAAAACTGCATTTATTAAAAATAATATCTTCATTAAAAACCTTCACTTGGGCCAAGATGGTATCTGAGAAACTCAAAACACAGGAACCAATTCCAACATTCTAGCCTTTCTGCCTAAAAATTGAGACTCAATTTATAGTATCAGTGCATTTTACTCTGTCTCTGAAGTTCACATGACTACCATCAATGGAAGAGAATTTTAGAAGCAAATTAACTCATCAACATTACCATTCAACAGGATAAACTTAAACAGAAATCTCAAGCCTCACTATTCACTGTAGTATTTACTGTAGGTGTCCTAAGGACAACAATGAAAACTGAATGTAATCAGTCACAAAATCTTACGATTTATCTCTAGCTTCCATATACTGGTACAAAATTCTAGTATTTAAGGCTTTCTCTGAATTCTCCATAAATAACTATCTTTTAAATTTCTAGATATTCCAAAATGCACTGTTGGTACATTTCATTGTAGCAAACTGAAAATACGACCATAACATAACTGGTGTAAGAATGCACTTTGATCATAAAATAGGAAGGAAAATAATGATGGAAAAATATACCAATACACTAATATAATACTGACACATGTACACTCAGTAGGGTGTAAGCAACAAGGCCACAAGGTTAGGAAAAAGAGCTCTATCCTACATAGCAGATGTCGAAACCCAACAAGATGGTCATGAGTTTATACCCAAAAAAAAAACAAAATAGAAAATAAATTCATAAAAGGGAACCTGAAATAACTCAAAACTTAGGGTTAAAAACAGAAAATTCTAACATAGGGTCTTTAACCTGGAAAATTAAGTCTGTTTCTTTTTCCAAAGATGCTGCCTGACCTGATGAATCCTTTGAATGTTTTCTGTTTTTCAGATTTCCTGCATCTGCAGCTTGTTGATTTTCAATTATAGTTGAGGATAGTACAAGTTGAAACCAGTAAGTTCAAAGCCAATCATTTTTAAATTAGGTATTAGTAGCAATAACATAGATCATTGTAAAAGAAAACAAAGACCAAGGAGGAAATATGCAGGCAGGAACCTAACCTCCTGATCGGGGAAGTGAATTGTAACTAGTACCCAAAACCTATTTGAAATTTATTTTATGTATTTTCCATATTCAGTGTTTTCTTCAGTTAGGAATATTATAGTCATTACCAAAGCAGAACATTTGCCTTATCTACAGCTTTGTGGTTTGATAAGGTACCTGCAACATAAGACTAGCACTACTTTTAAGTCTGTAGATCTTGCATGCCACTGAGCATGCCATACAAGGAAGAAAACTTGAATTGTTGAAATGTAACTGTAATTCGCATTCTCAAGACCCCAGCCCATCTAAACTCCTCCATTCAGTATACTCTTTTGTGCATTATTATTCTAAGTCCTCTCCTTCTCTACAAATCAGTATTATTTCATCAAATATAGTAGTTTATCTTAAGGCTGGCAGGCAGATGGGGAGGGATAGAAAGGAGGATTTTTATTTACAAAAGCAGTAATTCTTCGACTCAGAACAGTCTCACTCTCTAAAGCACAATTTCATTTCTACTTTTTTTTCAAAAAAAAGTGCAGAATATGCCCTTACAGTGGAGATACATTTCCTTTATCAATTGGTTGTGCAATTGATATTCTTTTACAAGCTTATAAACACCTCTATTTCCCAGTAATAGTGTTTCAAGGGATGGGGGACAGATGAATTAAGCAATCCTTTTCATATTCACAATCAAATTTCTGCTGTGAAAAACAGAATCATCTTGCTATTTATTTCCTATAGATTTTGCTCTTTCTTTAAAGTCACTTTCCTTTTGCTCTAGTAGATAATGTACATCTATTGTTCTCATTACTGAATTCATTTCTTTACCTCCTTATAAGCTAGCAATACTTGATTTTTCCACAGAAATTGGTACTTAAATTTGATCATTCCTTTTAATAAAATTCCTTCCTCCCATTCAATATGTCAGTATATTGAATATAATGAACAGTTTCTTTCCCAGCCATCTATAGAAAACTTCAAAAGACACTAAATCAGCAACAAATTGTTTTTAAATAGCAACTATAATATGGAAAAAAAATCGTGCCAGGGAATTTTTTTATATAACCAATTGAAGGAGAAGATAGAGAAGGGGTGCAATTGATTAATCAGAATTTTAAGGAGGGTCTTAAAACAGGGGTGAAACAATTGGGTTTTGCAAGAAAATTCCAGACCATAGAACCTGGACAGCTGAAGACATGGCCACTAAAGATAAAAAAAAGGCAGGTATGCTCAAAATGGTTGAGTTTTAGGGAAGTTTGCAAAGCTGGAAGGAGTTATAGTGAGAAGCAGATGTGAAGGTGCAAAATTGTTTAAAATTCCTGAAAAATAATTCTAAACTGGAGATGCTGAAGAATCAAAACACATTGCAGGTCATCAAAGATAAGGGTGATAGGTGAGTAAAACTGCATGAAATAGTGTACAGAGAATATAGATTTGAATCTGCCAGAGTTTACAGATGGTAGAAAATGCAAGGCTAGCTAGAGAAGCATACAGTTCGTGAATCAGGATATGACTGGAGTATGGAATAGTTTTCCTGGATAATTTGCTGAGGCAGACAATGGTCTTTAGGCTATACAACTGTGAGAAAAGAGTTAGGTTTGCTTAACATTTTAAAAATTGCTTAATGCCAAAACAGAAAATGCTGCAAGTGCTCAGCAGGACAGGCAGCATCTGAGAAATGAGAAAGAGAGTTAACATTTCAGAAAACATTAACTCGGTTTCTCTTTCCGCAGATGCTGCCCCACCTGTCGAGTGTTTCCGGCATTTTCTAATCTTATTTCAGATTTCCAGCATCTGCAGTTTTTTTTACATTTTTAAATTCTTAATAGTAATGGTCCACATGATGTTTACACTATTAAATCAGCTACACTACATCATTTCTTTGAAGGACAGGACATGAAAACATTTTCTTTCTTGTAACTAAAAGGAAATACCTTTCAAAAGTAAAAAGTCATTGTGTCAAACCTTCTCACTGCATTGGAACTAAATTAGACATGTCACTAAACTACATACTTTCCAAGGATTAAGAAAAGTTACACAAAATACATTTCCATGCATTCCAATTCTGAAAATTGTATTTCTTTCTTTTGGTTCAAGAAGCATTTAAACTTAGAATCAACTTCTCTACTCTATAACAATATTAAGAAGCAAAAGTATTTAAAATTGAGGGTACCTCATCGGCCCATTTTGGACAAAATGATTCAGCAATAGAACCAAACATGCCTGTAACACTTTCTGGACCACTAAAAATAGGCATAGGCAAAAACACTTTGGCCAAAATAAAACAGATCACTAACTTATAGCAAAGGAAAGTTTGTACAATCTATTATATTTTAAAAACACAGGAAGAAATTTTAGTAACTGTTCCAAATACCTTTCTTCTTGCTTCTTGCATCTAGCTTTAAAACAAAACACGAACTGCCAACTACACACACTCCCAGCTAGAACAGTTTTGAAGAAGTACTGCAGCCACTGATGCAAGCTTCCGTTCAGAGTGAAGGAGAAATGTCATAGGCTGTCAAAGTGTCATTTCACTGATACTGCAATGAGACAGCTGGGAGTTACAGGCCTTCTAAAAATATCAAAGAATGCATGCTCAGTTCTAACAGTTGGTGCTTCACCAGAACTTTATAACCCACAAATTAAATCATTGAAAAACAGCGTTATGTATAAAATGCTATAGCACTAGGAAAATACGCCACCAACTGATAATATTCAAGGCAAATCTTTGATGTTTTTAATTCTCTTTTTGGGTGGAGAAAAACAATACCATGGTAATCACTGACGTAATTTCCATTCGGTAGGAAATAAAGCCCCTCCTTTTCCTGTTCAGAACTATTTTGTACTATATATTTGCTGCAAACAGTTGTTTAACTCTTTACGGCTTGTCACAGTATTATTAAGTGCGCCTCTGTGCCATACATAGTCACACTAATGACTGAGCCTTGTTTACTTTTTCAACCACCAGACTGACTTTCAATCAGGATTTATTGGTACCTAACATTTTTCTTATTTAATGACATAGAGACAACTCCACACAAGTTTCCTCTGTGTTCTCCAAGGTATGTTAATTACCCAAGATCTGGAGTATAGTCGTGGTTGCAGAATATGAGAGAGGGGTACTGATGGGAATGTGGGGAAATTAAAATGGGATTTGTAGAATTGGTATAGCGTGTTTGATGGTCAGCATAAATTTGATGGGCTGGACGTTCTGTTTTTGTGCTGTATGACTCTGTGACTCCCTGTCAGAGGCATCAGAGCTACAAAGACCATGTGAGAAGAGAAATATATGGGGTCATCACCCAAGGACTTATCAAGAGCTTGCAGGCTTCTATGCTCAGAGCTGGACTTCAAAGGAGCAAGCCACTCTTCACCAAGATTGTCCTCACTGAGGTATATTAAGAAATTAATAAGAATAATGCTGATTTGATCTTTATTGTGAGAGGTTTGGACTTCAAACACAAGGAAGTTTTGCTGAAATTGACCAAAGTTTTGGTGAGTCTATACTTGGAAGATGATATGCCGTTTTGGTCTCTCTGCCCAAGTCTCGTACAAGATTGGTTCTTGGGATGAGGATTTTGTCTTTGAAAAATAATTAAGCATGCTTGGCCATTCGTAATCTCATTGAGACAAATACAGTCCTGAGAAAGATATGGTAGAACAGATGGCATGGGGAAGTTTCCCAATGGGAGCGTCGAAAACTAGGTAACAGGCTCTGGATAAGAGGCCACCCAGAAGACCACAAGACCCAGGAGCAGAATTAGGTCATTCAGCCCATCGAGTCTGCTCCACCATTCAATCATGGCTGATTTATTTTTCCTTCTCAACCCCATTCTCCTGCCTTCTCCCTGTACCTTTGATGCCCTTACTAATCAAGATAAGATTTCTTTATTAGTCACATGTACATCAAAATACACAGTGAAACACATCCTTTGTGTAGAGTGTTCTGGAGCAGCCCACAAGTGTTGCCATGCTTCTGGCGCCAGCATTGCATGCCCGCAACTTCCTAACCAGTACGTCTTTGGAATGTGGGAGGAAACCAGAGCACCCGGAGGAGACCCACACATACATGGGGAGAACATACAAACTCCTTACAGACAGTGGCCTGCCTACCTATCAATTCCCACTTTAAATATACCCAATGACTTGGCCTCCACAGCCATCTGTGGTAATGAATTCCACAGATTCACCACCTTCTCCTAAAGAAATTTCTCCTCATCTCTGTTCTAAAGGGACGTCCTTCTATTCTGAGGCTTGAATC
>JARFYF010000054.1:14993555-15009485 GCA_030265395.1 Rhina ancylostomus | reverse complement strand
CTTCCCATCCCTCCAGGAGTGGGGGGAAGAAAGAGGGGGAGTGAGTGAGTGAGAAAACTGCATGGCTGAGAGGCATAAACCACGACACTTACCCTTGGTTTTGTTATTTTCATTCTAGGCCAGGCCAAGACACATCCACAATCCCAGACTGACTACCAAAACAGGAGGAGCAGAATAGCAATGATAAACACAAGCAGCATGAGATTAAAGGAGGAGAAAAAACTGTTATGTCAGCTGCAGCTGAGCACCAGCTCAAATACTGGTGACACAAGGGCAATGCACGACACAAGGAGAAACATTTAGCATTAGTAAGCTGCAGTCAGGCAAAGGCAATTGGATGGAGGGAGAGTCCACACATCAATACTGCCCTAGAAGACTCAGATTAGAACTATTATAAGGCAACATTCACAGGAAGGCTGGTGTAGATGCATCCCA
The DNA here is from genome assembly GCA_030265395.1 of Rhina ancylostomus. Lineage (NCBI taxonomy): Eukaryota > Metazoa > Chordata > Chondrichthyes > Rhinopristiformes > Rhinidae > Rhina > Rhina ancylostomus. The sequence continues at coordinate 15,009,050 of JARFYF010000054.1, read as the reverse complement.
AAATGGCTGTCTCACTAAATGTACGAGATGGCAAAAAGGATAGAGAAGTCCATTTCCAACCTCCTACAGAAGAATGAGCAGAACCAGGAGACCATCATTTCCATTCTGCAGGTTATATGCACTTCAATGCCAGAGTCAATTGACACCTTTGTTATATAGCTGCCGAAGGGTCATATTTCAATTTCCACAGAGACACAGAAGTTGGATATCATGACTCTGTCAAATCTCAGACTGATCCCATTAAGCTCCAATAATTGTAAACTTGATGAAGTTACTATCTTGAGAGAACAAATAGATGCCACCCAAGAGCAGATTACTATTTTCAAGCAGCAGAGGCATGTTACGCATTAACTCATCACACCAAGGGACAGATTGACATCCTGGATAGCAGGCTGCTGTTCTGACAAAACAGAGAACTGGCCTCCAAGAGAACAATTAAGTCAGTAGGGAGCAAAGAATTGTTATGCAGGATGTGGTTGGCAGCTTTAGCTTGGGTCTGGAGTGTATAATGTTGGAAGGATAATCAGGAGTCATAGCAGATCCATATCCAAGGACCCTCAGAGTTTGAAAGAGATTGGGAAGTGTAAAATATCACCCTCCAAATATGTAAGCATTTCTCCCTTCCAATCCCTCAGGGAATGGAATGAGGCTGAGACCAGGAAGGTGACTATGAAAGTGATCACAACCTGTGCATGCAAAGAAATCCTGGCATGCTCCAGTTCTACAAATGCTCCTCAAAGTGGTTGCAGTAAGATACCGAGTGCCTGGAGCTTTCAAACATGAGCACACATGGCACTCACCCACAGCCTGTTATGTCAGATGCATGGCAGCACAAAGCAGTTACAATCTGGCCTTTCCAGTTTTGAATTTATGGTGGGTATACTATTGTATGAACTCTCCATGCATCCGATCGTCTGTCAAGTGTTATTCTTTGCCCTTATGTTTCCAGTATCCAAGCTGGTTTTTAGCATCATTAAGCATAATAAATCTACTTTTCCTCCTCCCTCAACTTTCCCCTGCTGGTGTTTGTTCTCCTCTTCACGTTCTCCCCTAGTAAATGGAACGCACAATCTTTCAAACAGCCTGACAAAGTCAAAAGCATTTTAGGGTGGAAGAACTTTGTCAATGCTATAGGATTGCCACACCAAACTGGAAGATGCTAACAAAAGGCACAAGGATGAGTTTAATGCAAATATGAGCACCCTCTCCAGAATTCATGCTTGACCCAATGAGCATTCCAGCATTTTCTGTTTTTAATGCCTTGGTCCTTGGAGGTAGCACTGCAGCATAGCTAGAGTGCTCCCAGGTTCAATTCTGACCTCTGGCAATGTTTCTATGAAATTTGCATGTTCTCCTATTTCTCCCAGGTGCTGCAAGTTTTGCCCACATCCCAAGTGATGCAGTTTAATCGGTACATTAGCTCTAGTGTAGGTGGGTGGTGAGGTGTATGTGTATGTGTGTGTTTGGGGGTGGGGGATGGAAAGGGGATGGAAAGGGGTTGTTGATGGAATGCAGGAAAAAATAGGTTATGGGGAAAATTAATGGAGAAGGAGATTATTCTGTGAACCAACATAGACATGATACAAAATGGCTTCCTTCTATGTTGTATGGAAATTCAGAAATTGTATTCCTCATTATTATATCAATCTCTTATGGAAATACTCGACATAAGACTAAGCAGAATGACTTCAGAGGACATTTCCTCGAGACACAGCAAATAATGGACTCTGCCTTTCCCCAACAATAAAGGGGAAGCCAAATATTCTGAATGTCAACTGAAATCAGAATGAACTATCGCTAGTATTTGCCTCATAAGCACATGAACTCATGACACTCAAAGTAGATGAATGGTTAAGATTCACACTGGCCACAAAATTTCAGTTCAATGATTGACTGGTGCTCAGGAGTGATGTCAGTAATGAAAGTAAGAGGGGATCTAATTCCCAAAGTTCATTTCATTATCTGTGTTCCAACAGATAATTTTTAAAAACGTCTTCAGTCCACAAATTGTGCTTTTTTCCCTGGGTCAACTATTGCCAGCTATGTTAAGAATTGACATAAGCTCAATTACTTTAAAGGAATGACAAGATCCACCATATGAGTACGAACATGTAATAATACTTTGCTGCTGGAAAGATAAATAGAGCTGATTATTTAGCACAATTGACAAAAAATCATAATGGCAACAACTTAAAGCTACGAGAAGATATTCCTTCATTACTGAGTGGTGCTAATAAACAAAGTGTTGTGATTCAACAATAACACTGCCTCATGTTAATTCTTTTCAGCACTTTTGAGCGCAAGATTCTTCTGCTTGATTCCACAGTTCACATGTTGTTATCATAAACATAATATTGCAATCCCATAACAAAACTACACATTAGCCAAATGCAACTTCGGGTAATATTCAGGCATGCTTGAACTCTTACACTGAAGTAGTGTTTCTTTTGGCTCAGTATGCAAGGTCCAATGAAGTTGAAGAGAACGTTGGCCTTTGGATGGCAATATTTTATCATGGGCCCTTATCCACCGAGACCAAAGGCTGCAATATAATATCATGGTACTCTTTTGCTATACAAGATCCACGATTTGAGGTCATGAACTATGGAGCAAAATGTTCATGAGAATCAACATGTAATTAAACTGTTTCTACTTGCATGTCCAGAAAGGGCCTCTCTCCTTCACATAAATCATGCACTGACACTTCTTGTGGCTGATGCAGATCCTTCTCATCCTCTTGGCATACTCATTCAGGAAAGAGTTGAGCTTTCCTACTGTTTATATTATGCAGGATACAACAGACAATAATGATGTAGAAGACCCGTTTGATGTTTATGTAATGCACCCCAAACTTGCATAGACGGCGGAATCTTATTTTAAGTAATGTATTGGCATGTGACATTAGGGTCCTGATCTGCTAGGAGTTAGAAGGCAGGGATAGAAATTGTGGCTCCAAAAAGATGATTAGCAGGGTCCCTAAAAATGTAGAAACCATACAAGTTTCCTTTACATTATTCTCATGGTCAGCCACATACGAACACTGAGGGAGCAGTAATCATTGCAATTCATGAAGAGGGCTGATCCCGAGTGCAATCTATCACCACCCAAGTGTTAAGGAGGCCCACTATGCTGAGAAAACTACATGCAATCAGGTTCACCTCCCTTGCTAAAGAGCAAGTAAAGTCCCTTTTCTTGGTGTAAACAGCATCAGAGACTCCCTGTTATAGTGATCAGAAAATTAATGTAGCATAATTCAGTTACAATGGGTTGGAATGAGGCTGAGACTAGGAAGGCGATTATGAGAGTGATCGCATCTTGGACATGCAAAGAAATCCTGGCACGCTCCAGTTCTATAAATGCTCCTCAAAGAGGTTGCAGTAAGATAGCGAGTGCCTGGAGTTTGCAAACATGAGCATACATGATTCCCAATAGTGTTCAAAATTAGCAGGCATCCTTCAAAATTCTCTGCAACAATCTGAAGAAGTAGAACAGAAAGTATGAATGGCTCCTTAAATCACAGTTACAGAACAAGTAAAACTATGAAAATTTGATTCCCATGCAAGTGTTTTGGATGAACGTCATTAGTGACGCTGTCTTACAGCTCCAGTCGATTCTGATCTCTGATGTGATCTGTGCGGAATTTGCAATTCTCTCTGATAACACGGGTATTTCCCCAGGTGCAACAGTTTCCTCCCATATCCTAAAATGTAAATCACCCCTTTTCTAAGTGGGTGGTGGAAAAATAAATAGGTGCTAATTAGCATGTGTGAGAGACAGATTGCAGGAAAATATGGAATTGATACAATCGTTCTGAGAGCTGGTACAGATTTGATGGACCGAACGGCTTCCTTCTATATTGTAAAAAGATCATGAATAAATAAATAATTTCCACCAGAAATGCTCTAAAACACATGCTACAAAAGGAGTGAGATCTTGCTGTGTACAGCCATCATTGAGACACTGGTGGAGCAACAATTCAACAATTTCCAATTTGGAAGTGCCCAGCCAATCTCCAGACAGCCATGGTTTCTGCTCAGGCTGTGCTGGTTAGGAATGTTTTGATCCTTGTACAAACTTATCCAGGAAAGGGAATTGTTCTAGTTGTAGTTAGCTTAGGAAACAAAATTCCTTGGCAATTGTATCTTTGCCATTACCAAATCTTACTTCCAAAATGTTTGGGTAAACATTATAATGCACCTTCATATGTTCAGTTACTTTCAAAAACTTTCTTTAAGCTTTTATTTATATTCAAATAAAATCTTACGGATTTCACAAAATTCTGAGACATTCACAATTATTTATGCAAAACTAGGGCCTGAATTTCCATTGATGCCTTTCTACAATGCTGCAGCAATTTTATCCAAAATTTTGTTCCCTTCAGAGTTCTATCAAAGCTATGCTGACTTGGTAATAGAAAGCCCATGAAAAACAAAATTGGGTTCACAATACTTAATCAAGGTAATGCTTGGAGCTGCCATATATATGGCACATAAATTAAAAGGTATTGGAGGAAGGTCGTTAGCATGGAAAACAAGGAGTTGGAATAAATGGGTTATTTTCAGGCTGGAGGGATGCAACTAATGGAGTACCTCAGGGATCAATTCTTGGCCCTCGATTGTATACTATTTACATTACATGGAGATGATGGGCAGATAGAGCCCAGGGGAGGGGAAGGGGAAGGGGTGGAGTCAGAACAGTGGCTGGTTCAAAGGCAGAAAAGGATAGAAAACAAAAAAAAAGGAAGATGGAGCCAGATGGGGGGAGGGGAGGGTGGAGGTAGAGACAGAAGTTGCAATGTGATAAGTTTGCAGATATAGGAAACTAAGCAAGGTGACAGATGGAACTAGATAAGAGAGGGATGAGGGACAGGTGGAACCAGACTGAGGGAAGGGGATATGAAAACCAGAAGGTGCCGTGTGTGGGTGATAGGTAGATGGAACCAGGTGGGAGAGCGGAATGAATCTGGGTGACAGGCAAGGGTGTTGAAGACGAGGAGAGAGAAAGGAACATGAGTATGTTCATACCATTGGTTTGTAGACTACCCAGGTGGAATATGAAGAGCTGTTCGTCTAGTTTAGCCTCACCCTGGCTATAGGGAAGGCCTAGGACTGACAGGTCAGTGTGAGACTGGGAAGGGAAAATGTCATGCAACCAGGAGGTCAAGTTGACCATTATGGACAGAGCATAGGTATTCCACAAAACAGTTGCCTAGTCTACTCTTGGTCTTGCAGATGTAGAAGATTTTGAGAATTCACTGAAGATAATAATTTGTATATTCTTTATTAGGGATTATTCTGGAGTTATGAAATTATGGATAACAGATATTAATTAAAATGAGAACCCATCTCCAGGAAATAAAATCTGTTCACTATTTAACTTCAACTGATACTTTAAGCTCATCAGAACTAAGTTACTGAGTGTGAGATATTCTGATTCTGTACCACTGAAACTACACAGGAGAATGCAATAGATGAATGTTCATGTTAATAGGTGGTCATTGAAAACTTCAGGATGTGATCAGAGAAGGGGTTAAGGGGCCATCTACTGTATTAACACATTGTTAAAGACATATCCTGCCATTTAACGGAAAGTTCAGGATAGGTCTGTTCAGTTACTTAATATTCTGGCTAGCTGTATAACTCAGGGAGCCATCCCTCAACACTGTAAAAAAAAAGAGTATTTTGGGTGTCTGCGTTCTCTGTCCTCAGAAGCTTTTAGACCATCCTTGTGAATCACTTTGTCCCAGGAAAGGTGTTTGAACATTCAGAAGCGTCTCCCATTGTAGATCTGTAACTCAATGGAAGCACTGTCAGGCTCAAGATATTGAAGTAAATGATGTTATTGTAGCTTTTGAAGTTGTATCGAATCACCTGCTGTTATCCAAGTTCTTGAGTATAAAAATCTGATATATTTTGAGTTTGGCAGGATCTACCAAGAGGGACTCCAGGAGAATGCCCACTTGTCATTATGAATAAAGGCTTTTATATCACCAGCTTCAGTATCTCTCTGGTGATTCAGTTCACAGTCATAACATACTTTGGTCAGGAATTTGTTAGTGTGATATAAATTCAAAGAAAGATGATGCTAAATAAAGTAAATACAATGTAACAGAATAGTCTTAAAATCCCACAAGAAGACATCCAAAAACCACACTTGAACCATAAGGGACATACAACTCTGAATATTGCTCAGATTTCATTATCTGAAACCACAAAAGCAAACCCACATCCCCAGTCTATGAATAATATATTCAATGTTTCCTTTCCAGTTTCTCAAATAGTACCTTCATAATTGAAGAATACATTACTTCTCTTTTAAAACTGAAATTACATGATGCTATATACAAATCTTTTCATATTTGTTTCTTGCACAGCATACTGCAAAGAGTAACTCCCTAAGTGTTCCGAAGATGTACAAATTGTGCCAGAGTTCAACCAACTTTCCTTCTTCCCTATACTACCCATGATTAAGAAAAATCTAAAAAAACTTCTCAATTAATAAATTCCCACCTTATAAAAACCAGACATGTCAGCCCCTTCAACCTAAAAAAATAACAGGTCAACCACTGGGTAATCTTTTGTGCAAGTAAAATAAGAATATTACATTATGAAGTAGCAATCATTTTAAAAGGTATTAGTGCTTTAAGGTTGGAAGCAAAGTGGAAAAGTACATTGGACTGGAAACACTTCATCCTGAAAAAACTTTCATTACAGTACTTTGTTTCCACCAAGCCATGTTAGAGTGTGGGATCACCTATCAACAATTAACATAGCTCTGAGCTGTTCCACAGCATCTGAATGGCAAATAACCAAACAATGCTTATTTAACTTGAAGGATTCTTTACAAGATCAGGATTGAATTCAATGTTTTTACAAATGGCATCTGTCCATTAAACCAGCCTGAGTTAAGTGCATCTCCCTATCAAGACCAGTAAGAATTTTCTATGCTTCAGAGTTTTGTTCTTTGAAGTTCAACTGAGCAGTGGCCCAGTCTGCTTAATGCCTTCTCATAGGAAAACTCCCTCAGCTCAGGAATCTAAATGGCAAACCTTTGTTACACCATTTATCTCAGGTTTATTAGATGAAAGGGTAGGGGGTGGGGAGTGTAGACCTGTACACGATAGTTGGTTTGTCTTATTGGGGCCCTACATTATTGCTTTAAGATGCCTTTAATCTTGGACTTATATCTCCTCATAATAAAAGACCAAAATATCATTGCCCTCATAGTGTGCAGCTACTGCAAACAATTAACTTTCTGTGATTCATATTAAAGGATACTGAAACCCCTTGAAAAAAAATCAACCAAACAACCAAAAAAGTCCATCAACAGCATTCAATCTGTGTAGGAATTAAGAGTGACAAGGGTTGACCCAGAAACTGTTAATTGTGCTTCTGCTTAGGGCTTTTAACGCACATCTGGCCACAAATGCTTTAGGAAGCGTCTCTGACATAAATATAATTATTTTTTTAATGAACTAGATTTTGAGATAGTAATGATGATAAAACTACTGAGTTCATCTTTATTTCTCCATTTTTGCTGATTAGTTTTGATATTTTTGCACCCTTGTAATTTAAATTGGAGAGCTCAGTAAATCACTGGTGCTCTACAAGCGACACCGTTTTCATACAAACTCAACCCACTACAAAATCCTGCCCTTGGAAATGTGATCCAAATGTTTTAATCCATACATATATATATGTATAAACTGCTTGGAAATCTCTCTGGCCCAAGAAAGCCAAATTTATGTCTGGGCATCACAATTTCCTTGCACAAGAGTTTGAGAATAAATGTTAAAAAATATTTTAACTTCTATTTTATGTAAGTCTCCATGCTTGAAAAGCTATTAAAAATTTCTTCCTGATCTTCAGTGCAAGAATTCTTTAATGAGTCAGTCACACAGCACAGAAACAGGCCATTCGGCTTGACTGGTCCATGCCAATCCCATCTTTCATATCCCTCTGTTCCTTTCCTATCCATGTACCAGTCCAAATGCTTTTTAAACATCGTGATTCCACCTGCTTCTACTACCTACTCTGGCAGCTTGTTCCATGTACCCACCATCCTCTGTGTGTAAAATTTCCCTTTCAGATCTCTTTTAAATAGTTCCCCTCTCACCTTAAACCTATGTCCTCTAGTTTTAGACTCCCCTACTCTTGGAAGAAAACTGACCATCTACCCTTTCTATGCCCCTCCTGATTTTATGAAACTCTATAAAAGGTAACCCCTCAGCCTCCTGCACTCCAGTGAGAACAATCCCAGCCTAACCAGTCCCTCCTTGTAACTGAAGTCCTCCATTCCAGGTAACTTCCTGGTGACTCTCTAAAGCAAAGATTGGCTGCTCAGCCAGTCTAATTGAATTGAAGCCTCATAGAAGTCAGTGTTGGCAAAGTTCTTACCCCTAAATTCTCTAAATGTCTGGGGAGAAATCTGAGGTCAGTGACAAATACCAAAAATTTCTCCAGGGCAGTAGTCAATAGCAAAGTGAATTTATAATGTCTTGATATATATGAAACTGGTTAAGACTTTTTGTCAAAGTCAAATTTTATTTTTTGCAAACAAGAGACCAACTTCCAAGTCATCTGTTAGGGACGGTGGGGGGGGGGGGTGGATGGGGGCAGGCAACAAAGGTACCTTCAATTATAATTTAGTCTGACAGAATTTGTGGTGGTGAATATCAATTCAATATTGTACAAAAGGATAGTTTGTTGATCTTTATTTTTCTTCCTTGTATCTTTATTTGTTGGATAAAACAAAAGATACGTTAGCTCAGGTATTTGCAATGAGTCATTGGTAGCTACAAGTTCTGCGCTACATTGGCGTCTACCTTAGTGAGAGTTTTTAAATTATAATACATATTCACAAAAGTATTTCAGTTATCCAGAATTTAAAAGCATATAATGAAGTGTTCTATAAATTGTTTTGACTGTTATACAGCATTTTTAGGTGCATTTCAAAGGTTACAAATATTGTGTCACTATTAAGAACAGCATTAAAAATAATTAAACAAATGATCAAAAAGTTTTGAATATTAAATACCATGAAGTGTTATAATGAATATAATCTTTTCTCAAAAATTGTATAATGTGCCCATCTCTTTTTCATAAAGTTTAAAAGAAATATTGCTCACATTTAGTTTTCATACATTTTACAGGGTCTCAAAGCACAATTTCTAAGCTGAAAAACCCAACAAAAGCTATTCAGAAACTTTTGCAATAACTGTTAAGTAACTTGAAGTATTGCAAGAATTTTCAGCTTCCTGTGTAGTACATCTGACATCTCTACAATCAGCAGTTCAGGCTTTACTTACAGTAGGCTCCAAATTATTTCCTGATAACCCAGTGACAGCATAATATTTTATGAACATAAAGCCTTGTTTCTGGTCAACATTCCACACATACATATTTCGTAACTGCAATTCAGACAACAAAACAACTTCTCCAAGCAGAAAGTGTAAAACCACCTGTCTTAAATAAGAATTCCAAAAATACCAGGGAGGGAAAGTTTTTTTTTAAAAAATGCAATTACACTTGGGGCGGGCTGGGAGTTCCCCACAGAACTATATCAAGGGGACTTCAAAAATGTGTTGTTAATTCCTACTTCAATCTGCATAATTGTATGTTTCTTTGTTATAATCCATTCTGAGACGATTGGTAAACAAGTACAATTTGAAAAACAACTCCAGCAAAACAGGTCTAAAAAGTACATAAAGCATGTTACTTTTGCAATCAAATATATAGCTTTTATAATCAAGATATACAATGCTGACCATCACAATGTGGTGCAATTTAAAGAAACCATTTTTGAAGTTTAAATTATATAGAACCATCTACTGGAAATAGGATCATACAAAATATGTCCCTTTGACCACAGGAATTAAATGGCATCAGCATTCGCACATTTGCAATAGATTTAGGTTTGCCATACTGGTTACTCAAAGCAGGAAGGAGGAAGAGAATAGTAACAGACTTCAAGAGAATGCAGATTGGTGAACAGGGCAAACACAAGGTTGAAATAAATTTAACACATATGTATAAAGTGATGCATTTTGATAGGAATAATGAAAAGCAATATTGACTAAATGATATAATTTTAAAGAAGATGCAGGTAACAGAGATCTGTATATGCATAAGTCTTTTAAGATGGTAGGACTAGTACAAGTTTGAATCCATGGCATAAACAGATGGCATTAGACTTTAGGATGGGTATCAAGAGATTAGAGAGCGAGCAGATTTACTGGAATGGTACCAGAAATACAAGACTACTTATTTAGAGTCAGGACTGTTCTCCTTTAAACACAGATAATGGAGATGCTCAAAAATCGTACTGAGATTGTTAGAATAAATAAGGAGAAACTGGCCACAAAGGGTCAGGACCATCAGACCCCGACTTAAATTAACTGGCTAGGAAGAGATATTTGTTTTTAATGCCATGAATTTCAATCTGGAAAATACTCTCCAAAAAAACGGTCAAACAGACTTGAAAGCAAACGGGATAAATAATTTCAAACAATCAACAAGCGTCTATAATCAGCCTTTTCCCTTCTAATGTACAAAATACCATATACAAGTATATTACAAACCAAGTCATACACACATTTATTTTCTGTTGTTTTTAATTACAACATTAGAATGTGGATAGATGCATTAGATGCATAAAGAGAAAATATCGTTTTGAGAAGTAAAACAAAAATACCAACAGAAAGAAGCCAGACATCTTCCTAATCTAATTAATAAATAAAACAACAAACAATTTGGTGTAAAATTGAAATCAATGTAATGAATTGGGTACCAAAGAAAATGCTGAACACACATGATCCTTCATAAAATGTTAAAATTTAGGTTTCATACCATTTGGTCATCATTCATTCAAGATGTGCCCAACACATTGTATATATTTTCTTTCTTCATGTAACCCAGAAGTCAGACTCAAAACACTCATCACACACCCAGTTTGTCACAATCAAATTGTGGAATTATGTTCAAATGTACTGTCATTCTCATTCAACATGTGTAAATGTATATTCAAAACATTTAAACATTTAGAATCAATGCCACACAGGAGATAGCCATGCAGCTCATCAAGTTCACGCCAGCTGTATATAGGGAAATTTTGTCCATTCCATTCCCCTGCTCTGTCCCTTAGTCACACAGACTAATTTTGCTCAAGTGTCTCTTCAATTTCTTTTGAAATCATTGATCATCTGTGCTTCCACCATCCTCATATATTGCAAGCTCCAGGTCATTATCATTCTAAGCAAAAACATTCTTCCTGACATCCCCTCTGTAACTGCATCTCTTGCCAAAACCTTAAACCTAGATCCTTTCATCATTGTGACATTACCTAATGCAAATGACTTTTCCTTATCTAATCCAATCTTAACATTGTATATCTTGATCACATCTCCCTTCAGCTTCTTTTGCTCCAAGGGGAATCACAACTTCTCCAACTTAACCATAAAGCTAAAATCCCTCATCGCTGGTAAATCTCCTCTGCAGTCTCTCGAAGACTTTAACTTGAACTGGATGCAATAATCTAAATGTGGCTAAAACAGAGCTTTATAGAGGATCATCATAACTTCTCTGCTTTTGCACTCAATACCTCTATGAAACCCAAAAACCCATATCCTCTGCTAACTATTCTCGCAATATGTCTTGCCACCTACAAAGATCCATGGACATGAACTGCCAGATCCCCATGTTCCTAACAATTCCTTAAAACCACACCATTAAGCTCATCTTGCCTCTCCCCATTATTCAGACATATTAGATAAAGCATGCTTAAAAATATCCAATTGGGAAGATCTTTCAGTTTTTAAAATGTTGCTTAATAAAAAGCACAGTACATTAAAAAAAATCCTCAAAATTAATTGAATACAGAAGAATGCATCTTCCTTGTTCCACCTGAAAATATGATTATTATTTTAAGGAAGTCTTTAGATCTGCAAAAGTGAAACTTGGGGGTCAAGCAAACTTCATAAATGCAGATTTGATCAGATAAAAGGCTATCAAAGAATAAAGAAGTTCAGTCAGGTACTCAAAACTCACACACCCAAGTCCACCAATCTTTCAAATAAATATGCTGGCTTGCACCCAGAAGACACGTGTCTGGGATGAAATACAAAATTCAGATGAAATTCATGCCCCTACAACAGTGAAACTGTTTCAATAAGGTTCGACATTAAATGGATTCCAGAACAGCAGGAAATTCTGTAGTTCTGATCATTTCTTTAGGTTTCTGGTCTTAATTTTATACCAGTTTTAAAACCAATGGAATTGCAGGATACAAGAATGGGTAGAGGTGTTATAGAGTGAAACGCATTTTGTTGCATGTCTCATAGGATCAATAGATGAATATGGAAGGCCAAGGAAATTCAGGTGTAGGATAACAACTTATGCAATATACTTGCACCAGAGTTTCCTCAGGTTTTTTTATGCAGGTATTTGCCTCAAATACAAGCATCTCTAAATATGTTAATGTCACACAAATGCATAATACAGAAGTACAAGAAATTGTATCCCCTTGCCCATTTTTAGACTATGCCAGATTTTATTTACTGCTGTAATTAAGTAGAAAGGTAAAATCAGTCTCATGTAAAACGAGGTATCCATTCACTACTGCATGTTTTGCTTGATTGCCCAAGACCAATTTCACTCAAATTTTATTCAAAGCATCCAAAGTAAATGAACCTTTGAATGTGACAATATCATGATAGGTCATGAAATTTTGAGGACAGCAACACAAAGGTGCAACAAAAATAAATATAAAATGTTACTTAGAATTAATTTGCAAAAGGCAATTTAATGCTGATTTTTCTTAAATCTTTTATTATTCAGTTTTGTTAATCAAGAAATGGCTGATTGAAAAATAAGTCAAATTTATAAGTATTCTGCGGAATTCTCCGGCATTGGTTGAAATAAAAATATCTTTTAATGGTCATGTCACTAATTATAGCAGAAAAAAGGCAAAATTGAGCATACCAAGCATGCTGTTATGAATGTAACAATTTCAGGAGCCACATCCTTTTATAATGTGCACACTTGCAATGGTTCAAGATCCATATTGGTAAAAAAATATTAAAATTAATATAATCCCACTGCACCATGAAAAACTGTAATAAAACAAAACTTGTGGTTTGGTTATCAATTGTCAGCGGGATCTCTGATTTGAATAAGATGAATAAGTAAAAATCCATCCAGTGGTTTGGACAATAGTTTCAAAGCTGAAGGCTCGATAAAAGCAAGAGCTACATTTTTTCGTAGTACTTACGCTAAAAGCATCTCGACGAATCCCTTTATGGTTTCTCAGCCAAGATCGACTGAGTTCATTCAACTCAGGGATTGGCTGCACTTTCAATCTCACGGTGTCTCCAGACTGACGAATCATTTCGACTATCTCATCCCGTGACTTATTTTCCACATTTTTACTGTTAATTTCAACCAGTCTGTCACCAGGCACCAGACCCAATGCTAGATCTTTAGTACCAGCTCCAGGCTCTGCAAAATGAACCATCCTGCGATACACTTGTCCGTCAGGTCCTCTGTCTAGCATGGTTGTTCTCCGCAAAGAGAAACCAAAGTCTCCTGTATTTCTTCTCTGCAATACAAGTTCTCTAGGTTCTGTGGGCAAAGGTGGTACCACAGGGGGTAACCTCAGATCAGCGGCAAAACTTTTATCCACAACTTCTGGTATTTGAATATTAGGGCTTTCCATTAACACTGTACTTGATACATTTCTTGGCATTTCTTCCAGGTACTCAAGTAGTAGGTTTTCATTTCTCATTTCAACTTGTGGTGAAGGAGTTGCAGAGTTTTCTGATGGAGTTGATATTTCTGATGTTGTCTCTTCTCGATTCTTTTGTGAAAAAGAGAATCTTTTTACTAACTGGACTGAATTCTGTTTAGCAAGAGAGCCAAACAGAGCTGCTCGCTGAAGTACTGATCCCTTCAAACTACTGTCATCTATTTTGAGGTCATCACTGGAACTAGCAGTACTCAACTGCTCAGAATCAAAAATCATGCTTCCTCTGTTACTAACAGTGTCTGAATCAATATCAGTAAGATTGAGATCAGAACTGCTAGCTACTTTTATTGGGATAGGAGCTGAGATTTCCAGTTTGGTTTTTGAATCACGCTTTGAAGATCGATTCAAATTAAAGAGTCCTCTACGAAGACCAACCTCCTCAAGGCTTTTCAATTCTGATGCAGACATTTTCTCCCGCTTTTCCTTCTTTTCTTTCTTTTCCTTTTTATCTTTGTCTTTTTTAATTAAGTTAAACATTTTCAAAAAGTTTACTTTGTGTGCCTATTGTTAAAGAATGGAGAAAAAAGGAATGAATAAAGATAGGATCTTTTGAATGGTCTAGCTGAAATCAGAGAGAGTAACTTTTCTTCGTAATCCGGTATGATGAATTAGGGTGTTGTGTATCTGAAATGACATCAAAATGATAGTTACAATAGAAGTACAAACTATGAACAGTACAATCCTTACATTCGTTTTCCTAAAACTGATATCTTTTAATTATTAGGAAATATCCTCTGCAATCCATATCATCAATTTTGGATTGTATAATAGTTTGAATAATAAAATGATCATAATTAAAATGCATTAACTTCCTAAATAACAAATTTGGTGTACTGGCTAATCAATACAGAACTGAGTTGCCTAACCCGGAACAGTTCAAAGATCAACACCTACTCTGTATTAAGTTAATTGATCCCAGGCAGAGTCGCACTACAAATGGCCAGTTCCTAAGATACAGGGAGGAAAGAGTAAACCTTCCATTACTTTCCCTAAATCTTGATGGGAACAATGTTTTAATGATTCTTCCCCTAAAGAGTAACAAGCCTGAGGATTGGTAAAGAATTAGAAAGCAGAAACAAATGATATAAACATTGATACAGATAGATGACAAGGGAAAATTAACAGGAAAGACAAAAGATTGGAAGAGCTATATAATGATGTTAAAAAAGCAAGATAGATGGGGTCCTACAGAGACAATAACTTGAGAAATAATAGGAATAAATGGCTGAAATATTAAGCAAATACACAATAAATGCAGAAGTGTACGGCAGCCAGGTGTCTGATGACACTAAGTAATAAATATCATTAAAGAAATGAAAAGGGATCAGAACCAGAGAAATCCCGGGATTTTTAAAAGAAGAATTGGCTGCAGAAGTAATAAATGCATTGGTGATGACCTTCAAATATTTCCTAACTTTTGTAAAAGATCCAACAGATTGGAATACAGCAAATATTACACAACTACTTAGGAAATAAGAGGAAGCAAAAGTTGGAAACAATAGATATGTTGGCCTGGCATCAGTTGTTTAAAAAATGTTGGAATCCCCCTTAAATACACAGTGTCAGAGCATCTTGAAAATCATAACTTTGAAAAGGTGAAGTTAACCCTGCACTAATTTTGTATTCTGTATATACTGGTTTTTGCACTATTGGTACTTGCAAAATTTTTTGTGTCTGTGTTTATTGTATGTCCTC
>JARFYF010000054.1:14940071-14950584 GCA_030265395.1 Rhina ancylostomus | reverse complement strand
AATGTGTACCATGACTTTAGGCTGTTCTCCCTCCATCTTCTGAATGTTCTTTACCTGATCCAAGACATCCCTGACCCTGGCACCAGGGAGGCAACATATGATTCAGGAGTCTCATTCTCGGCCACAGAAGCACCTGAATGTTCCCCTCACTAATAAATTCCCCACCATTGTTGCTTGCTTAGGCTGTTCCCTTCCCAGCTGTGCATCAGATCCAACCATGGTGCCACAAACTTCGTTGCTGATTTCCTCTGAGGGTCCAAAATATTATACTTGTTTGACAGAGGCATGACCACAAGGGGCTCCTCCACTGTTCACCTGCCCTTACTGCCCTTCCTGGTGGTCATCCATCTTCTTTCCTTCTGTACCTATGGTGTGCTCAACTCACTACAAAAGTTCCTGCACCCTGCATGCTCTATCGTGAGTCTAAACACAGTTCCAATTGCTCTATGTCATTTGACAGGAGCTGCAGTTGGAGACACTTCCTGTGGGTGTAGTCACCTGTGGAAATGTCTCTGATCTCCTGCAGGAGAAGCATACCATTGCCCTAGCTTCTGTGTCCTCATTTGCTTCGACTGAGAAAAAGGGAAAGAATCTTATCTGATCAACACCCTCTCCTCACGAAAGCCCACATTTTGACCTCAACAGCAGCAGTTCAACCTCACAGCTCCTCTCAAAATGGCCTCTCCCAAGCCAGCTGCTCCCATTATACCTGCCTCCCTTTGTACTCTCGCTCGCCATCAATTTCGCAGGTACTGCCAGTCCTACTGCCAGCTCCAGGTCTTACCTCACTTTCTAAGTCAATCTCTCTTTTTCTTATAACCTGATGAACCTTCCCACCCTTTACTAGTTTATAATCTTTTATTGTTCTTTTCCACTAAGACCTTTGACTCAGGCTTGCTCAGGGACAGCAGTACACCTCTTTCATGGACTGTCACTGTTGCTCATGTACATTGAAATTGGAATCTCTCATCTCACACTTTGTTTTTGGCATCAATTCATGATCTTAATCATTTTATCCTTTTTTGTGCAATCTAATGGAGAGTATCACCCACAAAATCCACCTTCTTTCATTCTATAGAACAGAATCCATGTTATTGCTTTTATTAGTTTCATTTCCTCAGGATTTATTTCAGAAACATTTGAAAATGTTCCATTTCAAACACGAAAAATGGCATTAATGTATATCTCATGGTCTAATATTCATTTAAGAAATACAATATTAAGCCTCACAGAAAGCCTCTTCTTACCATTTTAACTGGTCTGAAAGACATCATACAGTCAGTGCGATAGCTATTGGACCAGGAATCCCAGCGAGGATATTCTCCTTTTTCCAATATGAACATCTCACCACAGAAATTTTGTTGTTCATAACCCACCCATCTGGAAAACAAGTGATTGCAAGAAAAGTCAAATTTTCCTCTTGCAATTAATAATATAAAACTCATATCATGCATTTGAAGAATACTGCTCAGTGATAAGTTTTAGTATCACATGGAAAATTTGGTTCTATACAACTTGGTCACTGGGAATACAGATATCAGAACAAATTACAAGACATATGTCAGTGATAATAAACCTGATTCTGATTACATTTTCAAACAGTTTTGAAATGCATAAAGATCACAAAGTGTGAAACAGTGCCAAAATTATTCTTCCAAAGTGATACATTTGGGAAGAGGAAGTGAAAATAAACATTTATCTTAAATGGTGTAATTGACAATAAAATGGGAAAATGCGGAAATGTTGCATCCAGATGTAGAGTCACTGAAAAGAAGGATGCATGTGGTAAAAGGCATTGAGTGGAAGGAAGTAATAATGAATCAGTGCATAATGTTGGACAGGCCACAGTACCTGGAGACTACAGGGACCTCTATATTGTAAGTAGCATAACTTTATGGGATTATTTTGCTTTGGTTTAGAAATAACATGTCCTGCCATCAGTAATAATTTGGGTTTTAAAAAATGCCTTTATGATAAAACATCCCCAAATTCTTCACAGGGGCATTATCAAAAAAAAATTGACAGCATAAGGATATATTAGGACAGGTTAATACAAATCTATCAAAAAAATCAAATACATCAAACTTCCTGTCCAACACATCAGAAGGACTGCTGTGTTTCAAAATATAAAATATGAAGTTAACAAAACAATATTTAAAAATAAATAATTAAAGAGAAATTAAAGAAAGTAAAATCATTTTTAAAGTATCTTGCCTTAAAGCATTAAATTAGGAATCCCAACAAGACAGGGCTGTACTGCTGGACCCCGCTGACCCTGCTTACAGCTTCTCCACTGACAAACGTGACCATACATGTCTGGCACTAACTGCAGTTTCAACGGCTCAAATCAGAACTGTCACCAATAGTTAGCAAGATCTACCTCAGTAATTAAGCATATATGTTCTGCACTCCATATTTAAAGAATACTATTCTGTGACACACAGTTATGTCTACAGATGCATTGTTCTCCACAGTTGTGGATCCCATTATATAAAGCATCACCAATATCCTCTGAAGGAATTGCACATCATCTTGGCAAAGCACTGACCTCTTTGGGCTCAAGCACTAGTCAGAAACATCATCAATATATATTTTTTAATTTTAAGAGCTTGCTGCCAATCTGTAAAAGTTGGAAGAAACTACAAACGTCAGAAAAGTTAACACATGGTTGCACTTCAGTATAAATGATTAGATGAATGGAGAAACTGCTCACGGTCCACATTCAACACGAATGGATCCCACTCGATCAAATCCCCGATCGCAGATGTTTCTGCACTCTGTGTTAATGTCCACCCAACGCCCCTGGAAGTTTTCATGCTCGTAAATGATAATCTAAGAATAAAAAAGAGATGAGTCTCAGTCACCACCACATAACTGAAATATTGCAGCTTAAGTGCAAACTTAAACCAAACTAAGTATCTTAAGTTCAACAAGGCATTCCAGGTACTGCAACCATAACTGGTGACTCCTGATTCAGATAAAGAACATCTAGTGTGCACTGAGTGATTTGGTGCAGAAGAACAAGTATGGAGAAAAGAATTAACCAAAGTAATCGCACCTAGTTGTTATCCATTAATTATTGCTGGAAAATGCCAAAGTGTAAAGATCAAGATTAGTCTCGCCTGCTAAGGACTTCATGGTGAAATAGCTTTCTGGTGCTTGCTGGTTCAGTTCACCACTAAAGTAGGATTTCTTGAACAATATGCTATTATCATCTTATTTTTCATCTGTGCCCTTTTCAAACTGTTAGTATTAGTTGCAGTAAAATGTAACTGGTAAAATTATCTTAGGCAAATGAATACTAGAAGAGTAAAATAACAAGTACAATATGGGATACTGCACTACAGTCACATTTAATAATGTAAGATCCCATTGTGCATGCCATGAAAACTCATTCAATAAGTGAACTGACACTGGGTCATCCCAGTAGCCAACATTCTTTTCATGACCCACAAGTTACTACACATTAAGGTCAAAATCAGAAATTAGAGCAGTCGCGTGATAGTCAATGCTTATTCTCATTATTGCGCACTGCACATCTATCCCAATAAAAATAGATTATTGATAACATTTAAATGGAAATACAACGAAGCACCTACCCTGTTACTGCGAAGACCAGAAGCAGAATGGCTTCCAATACTACCCTGAGTTCCACTATGAGACATTGTGGTAACAGCTAAAATAATAATCAAAATAAGACAAATGTATTTAGTTTGGATATTATATATATTTTATGTCTATGTTATTAGTGATGCCTCCCCTTGAATTAAGTTTTCTCATAAGATAATTCTACCCCTTTGAAAATATTCCAACAGCTCACCTAAAAACAGCTCAATCCTTTGCCAGACAAGAGAAAATATGGGAAGTGATGTAGAAACCTCAGCTCATCCTTTTTATATCCCCAGTGGATTTGCTTCTTGTTTTTTCTCCCCCTTTTGAACCAGGTTAGGTCACAGAGATAAACAAAGCAAACTGCATTGCACAGAGGTAGCAGAAGCTGACACCAGCTCTTTGCTTTGTTTCTCATTGCGACGCCACACAGATCAGCAAAAGCTACAGTTCTACTGTAGACAGAAGTGTACCCTAGAACAAAGAGCTGACTTGGTAGACAGCTTTGTAAAGCTTTTGTTTGGTTTATGCTGTAAGTGTCATAAAAACTTTTCCGTTTAGCAAGAATACAAGCTTATAACTTGAAGAGGATGTGCTGATCTAACCAACAACTTTCACCT
The DNA here is from genome assembly GCA_030265395.1 of Rhina ancylostomus. Lineage (NCBI taxonomy): Eukaryota > Metazoa > Chordata > Chondrichthyes > Rhinopristiformes > Rhinidae > Rhina > Rhina ancylostomus. The sequence continues at coordinate 14,946,355 of JARFYF010000054.1, read as the reverse complement.
TACAAACTTCAGCTCTTTTCTTTAAATTTGCACTCGTATTTAGAGTTCATGGTACCATACTATCAACCACGCACAACTGGTCAGATTAAGAATTCCTGGGTGCTTGGACAAAAGTGCATTTGAGACCCCTTACTGCCTTTAACCATTTTAACTGTCCTCAATCCACTAAAGGAGATATGGGAACAGATGATTAGATATCATTTCCTGTACTACCAAGTAAATCAGACAACGTTGCTGCCCACTCTCCCACGCTCCCTCACCACCCACGATTTTGATCCAAAATGCACCATGCAATGCTGCAGCATTTCAGTGCTGCAGCATTCACTGCAGCATGCAGTGCTTCTGCATTATAGTGAACTTTACTGTCTCCCCGATATTCTGCTTGGTCCTTAAGCACAGACCCTTTGACACCTGGAACTGTGCTTCAATCCTGCCAATGGATTAGTGGGGTACAAGTTACAATTTCATAAGTGTCAGCTTCCTCCCAGCATACTTCTCCGTCTTTGCAAGGTTATTGTCTTCCAAATTCTGTCCCTTTGATCACATTTCGATACATTCACCTCTCCTTTAAAATCCTTAATTTCTACCTTCCTACCCCCAAACCCCACCCGGTTTCCTCCCTCACTCTCTGAAATAATTAATGGTTGATCCTCAGTGACTTCAATTTATAGCTAAACTTACCTTTATCTCTCTTACCCTTCCAATAAGGTTTACCATATAAGATCTCCTTATTCATATCCGGCCTCATAAACCTTGTCATGACTTGTAGCTTCTCTACTCCCATCAAAGCAAATCAGAGTGAGTCCATCAATGTACTCTTCAGTTCCTCACAACCATGTTCCGTCATCTCACTTCAACCCATTTTCTTCTACACCAGCCATGGGGAAACTCTCCTCTAAGTCATTTGCAACTACACTTTCAAATTGCCAACATTTGTAACTTCACTTTCACTTTGTAATTTCTTCCACTTCCTTGCCTGTATTTCTTTATGTTCTTGTCCTCTTATTCTTTACCAGCTCAGTGATATCCTCAGTTTTGCCTCCTTAAGTTCAAGGACTGCAGACACTGAACCATAGATTCACAGAACCATACAGCACAAACCAATCAACCTACCATGTCTATGCTTGTCTTGAGCTATTTTGGGTACAACAACTGAATTTGTTTAAGCAGGTATGACTGCCACATCAAGCATTATAGGTCCTGCTCTCCTCTACCAAAATCACATATTACAATAGAAGCATCCTGAAAAACTGACATAACCCCTGTTTCTTTTCTCCATCATTAACTGTCACCTCAAAACTTCTTCTCTTCCCCACTCCCTCATCTAAAATGATTAGGCTGAAGAATTCTCAGACTGCCTTGTCCCTCGGATTGAGACCATTCATTAGCTGCCTCAGCCACATACTACCAACCTCTCTCCTCCACTTCATTACAAACCTCCCACACACTTCTTCCCTTACCTGAGTCCACCTCTCCTTGTTTAATCTCTCCCCATGCTCTCTCTGATCTTACCATGAAACACATCTCTCTTGATTCTATTAAGTTTCTGATCACCCAGTTTTCAAAAATAGCTCCCATGCTTTATAGTTCTCGGTTCTTCGGCAATGCTCCTCCTTTGCCCCATTACCCTCTTAAGCAGAAAACTTGCCTTAACATTCTATCCTTGTAAATTACTGCCTCAAATAAAACTTCTCATATTTGCACTTAGGTTGCTTGTAAGCATTCAGGACCCAAACCCTAACTCAAAGGCCAATTATAGTGCACTCTTTGACTCCAACTACACATGGCATAAGACATTTGGCAGCATCTTCCTTCATGCTTTGTCCTAGGCCATTCATCTGAATTTCCAGTCAAAAGGGACCTCCAAATATATTCTCAATACGGAGTTACAGTAATACTCCCACAATCTGGCACCCACAATACAAATATTGAATTAAGTATCCTTGCAACATGTTTCTTTTTCCTCATTAATTCCCCTGTCCAATTTTTTTACCATGCTTTCAAAGTGACATTGACACTCTGACAGTAAGAATTAACAAGTAATGCTTGGTATTTCATTTAAGTTACCATTCTTAGGTGCATCAGCAGGCTATTTAATCATGGATTGAATCCAATTGATTCAAAACTCGGGCCAATATTCAGGCACAAAGGTGCACTTTTCAGCAAGAGTGATCAAGAATTCAAACCAGCAGAATTTTCTCCAGTATACTCCTTTCCATGTGCACCCTGCCCATTTGTTATATTCTATTATCTCAGCAGAAGTCAATATTTTAAATTTAAAGTTTGTTTAAGGGTAAATGTGAAAAACAGCCCTACTTTGAAGTTTAAATATTAAGTAATTGTATACATTGTAGCTGCCAATATGGAATCCCAAGCAGTGACATGGCAAAGGAACATTTTTCTGAATTAATCTTCCAATGAAAATCATTGAAACAAAGGCAAAATAATTTTCAAATATCCTTATCCCCTGTGTCTAGGGGTTCAACAGTGGCACAAGACAAGTTATTAAAGTGTAAGGCTGCACATTTGAATAACTAAAATGGAATTATGTGCTATAATTTGCACTGATGATGCATATATAATCACAGAAAGACAATATTGCACATATTAAAACAATATGAATTAATATGAATTATTAAATCAACTTAACACATATTAAAGCAATAAATGTGTGTTATTGCTTTAATTCACTGATTTAAAACTGGCCTGTTTCTGCTGATTTCTAACCATTTGATTTTTTTAATGATTCATTCTTCCATTTTATACGTGCAATATTAGCCTGAATTTTGCAGTCAAAGGTGAAAGGTCTTTAGAATGTTCACACTTGCCCCATGAGCTTTTGCCATGACTGAAAAGCCAAAATTATGTGATGCCCTCTGCAAGAAATCAGGGATCTGGGAATTTGCATCTCCTTTATAACTCGGATTCAAAAGTTTTATTGAGATGCAGAGAGTCTGAACTGAGAAATTTATGTCAAAATAATTAATTCAATGACAAGTCACAGGCTGAGAATGAAATAGGGAGAAAGAAATATGGAATTAACAGAGAGGGATAAAAAAACAAAAATATCTAAAAAGATATCGTAGATCTCCATTAAAAGTTGTTTTTAGTGGCAGAAAAGTTGCTTGGTACAACAAATTACAAAAGTGCTGACACCAGAATGAGCACCATTTTTTTTGGTAACTTTAATGGTTTGAATCACGTAAGTCATTCACATTTATCCAAAATCAAAATATCAAGGATGGTGTAAATCTAAAATAAAATCAGGAAAAGAAGTAAATGCTCATCAGGTCAGCAACACCTGTCAAGAGAGACCAACAAAATTGTCTGCCTAACTGGTGGAGATGTAATATTTATTTATGTGCTTCAATATTCTAGCAAGGATTCTGGAGGAGCACAGTACCTTTGATACTTTTTAAGTGTACTTGTGTTACCACTGATAATTATTGTTTGATATTCACTTTAACAACACTGAATATTAACAGCCTTGCATTTATTAATAGCATAACATCTGAGCCATGGTTTATTAAAATCATATTTCTTTGAAGAATTATTAACATTATAAATGTTAAAAGTTGCAGCATGTTTTCAAAAGTCTGACAGTTTAAAGGTTGAGAAGTTCATAATGCTATGTCTGCAACCTCACTGTAACTCTAGAGTGGTACAAGCATTAATTATTGCTGTGGTATATCTTGAACTACCTGTGTGCTTCCTAAATTTAAATAAAGGTCTTGTGGATTGCTTTCCAATGTTCTTAAAGTAGAACTGTGCATGTGACCATGCTAACTACATAAAATGTACAGCCTTAGCTATTGAGTGAAAATCCAAACCCCTAATTTTAAGTAATATTTTCCAAGTGTTTAGGCCGTGGAATAATAACAGTTGAAATCTAATTATGTTTTTCAGACATTGCTCCCTGCTATTTTACCAGCAACAATATCTCAGCTATTCTAAATGGACCAATTGTAGCAACAGAGAGGCAAGTTTCAGTAAGTGTGATAGTTTGCTGGATGGCTATGGTACAATTTAAGAGTTTTGCAGTTTTCAGATAAACCATATTGATTTAATAATTCATATTAAACACAGTTTTGTTTCAGTTTTTGGCAAAGGGTTATTCATGCATGCACTGGGCATGCAGATTTTAATCTTTATGCTCATACAACAGCAGAGTTGAAATAGAAATCCATGGGATCAGCTACAAACAATGAGATGTTGACGTCAGTATCTGCTGCTCATTGGACCACAAATCAGACTCGCACACTTCTCAATTTCTATTGAAAGTTTGACTATAAATAGTGGAGGTGAAGTTCAGAACAGAATCATCTTCAGAAATCTCCCATTACAGCCCAGCTTTGGTAAGTTGTGTGTTCCACAATTTTATTTTATCTCATTTTAACTTCAGTTTTGTCCAATTTACCTGAATTTGTTGGAGGTTTACTCATGCTTTATAAATTAGTGTATAGCATCAATTCTGTTAAATTAAAGCAACATGTGGAGTGCAGATATGATTTTCATGCATCAAAGTTTCATAAATATTTTGAAGTGAAATTTTACTTTGTGTTTTTTTTAGGATTGACAACTCCAAACTACAAACATGGCACAGACAAACCCAGCAGGACTTTTCAAGGTTAACATTTATTTTTCTAGATATTTAATGAGCATTGAAACTTGTTTTATTTTACTGTCCTTTTTTTACTGAATATCATGAAAAATTTTGTTTCAATTGCAGATTACTGTTTATGATCAAGAAAACTTCCAAGGCAAAAGGATGGAATTTACAGCATCCTGCAAGAACATCATGGAGTGTGGCTTTGACAATATTCGATCTATCAAAGTCGATTGCGGAGCGTGAGTCAATAACCTTTACATATTTTTTTACCAAAAGACCGCACCCCTAACAGCTGCTCTCAAACATATTCTCAACCAAACATCATTAAAATGTAATCATAGATTTTTTAAAATATCATCATCATTTGCCAGTCAAATTAATCAGCTCACAGAAATGTAGCTTTTATTTATCTTCACATACCTGAAGATAAAGCAATATCGCTGATGTTGAGTTCTTTCTGATTCAGCTTGATTAATTTAGACATTAATACAAAGGAGGCAATAGATTAGCATCATATCAGTTTATGATCTGAAGTATGTAAATATATCTGTTATAATCCAGCTACAATGTTCTGTTTTAATGCAAGACACTTTCCACATGCAGTGACAAAATAAAGTTAGGGGACTAAAAACCCATATATTTGAAGGTTTGGAGATGAAATTGTAATGGTTGAGGAGCAGTACAGCTTCAGGTCACACAGTTCAGTTTTGCATTTGGACAATAGAAATCCCAAAAAAACAATGTGCTCCCCTGTGGCTTTCAACATCTCCTCTCCTAACTAAATAATTTTTACAACTAGTCTGCATAACACACACATCTGTACATGTCCATATCAGTGTCCACACGAAAAACTGAAAAGCAGCATACAACAATATTAGTAATCGGAGCCCAAGGAAATGCGGCGGTATATTTCTATGGATTCAATCACTATTCATTCATATTGAGCACAGCACATTTAGAAACCTGCATCTTATATGTGATTAACCTTTTGACATCTTTATGTACTTGCAGAAGTACATAGAACTATCAAATATTGAAAATACAGAGCAGGCTTCAGTCACAAAAGTTATCTGTTTCATGCTGTATTTGATAATACAGCTTCAATTTTGAGAGAGATCACAACCCACCTCCATCTGACTCCTATTGAATGAGCACAATCAGAGGATTCTCTGATAATAAATTCTCTTTTAATGGAACATTGACCAGGTTGTAGTTGTGCAGCATAATTCATTGTCACACTAGTTGACGGAGCTTGGTGGTTCAAATTGTGGGGCTCAGTAGGTTATGGTTCCAGACTACGGCAGCTTGACACACGTTATGAACAGAAAGCTCCATCTTATACACGAAAAGGCTCAGGTCACCTCAGTTATTTAATCATCCTGTAATTCCAGATCTTGCTCATCATCTCTATTAGTTCTATATAGTTTAAAGGATGTAACCTTATTTTAAGTACTGTTGAAAGGAATAATTCAATAAGTGAATTGCATCTTTAAGATCCACTTTATGGGAGCAATTTCTTCAAAACTTCCTCAGCCAGGGCTAATATTTACTGCATATTGTGCAAGTGTTCTGGACGAATCAGAAAATTATGGCTGATGGTTAATATGTTAAAAGTCAATTGAATTTCTCAATTTTCAAATAGTGTGAGAATTATATTTAATTACCAAAGTAATTT
>JARFYF010000054.1:14788814-14805429 GCA_030265395.1 Rhina ancylostomus | reverse complement strand
ATGTGAGGCTCAGGGCTGTACTTGAACCGCATGATGAGTGTGGGCATCGCTGGGGATAGGCAGCAACCTCTCAATGTGATAACAGATTGCTTGGATCCTACAGTCTCCCATTATCTCCAACAGATAGAAACTGCTGTCTTCCTCTCTTTGTTTCTGCATCGCACTCCCTAGCTGGGAGATTTCTGTATAGTAACAAGCTCAATGACCAGAGACCACTGTCACAGCAGACACACCAGCAGGGAGGGCAGAGTTCATGCCAGCTTCCTGGACCAGCAGCATGCAGCCCAAGTGGAAGGGAGTACCCATTGTGTTTGGACTAGAAGAGTGAGTGGTTGGGCTGCAAGTCGAGCAGTGCTATATCAAATGAATTTCTGCATGTTTGTATTAGATGGGATACCAATGTGATGGCTAGCATTAGTTAAATTAAGGCTGATCTTCTGGTGCAGACACTGCCAGGTGTTCTACAAGTGAGACTAACACTGGCTTCAGCTCTGTCATTGACTTTGGTTTCAAGAATAGGCGATCTAGTATGACCAGTATTGCTTTCATCATGGGGGTTAGGACATACCTTCACCATGGTAGGTGGGCAATTAAACAGTTAGCAGGAGGAAGAAGTATTGGCGACCACATTCAGCCAGAAGTACAGAGTAAATAATCCATCTCAGCTTCCTGCTGATGTCCTCACCATTACAGAAGCCACTCTTAAGCTGATCTGATTTACTCCATGTGACATCAAGAAATGGCCAAGAGCATTGGATACAGCAAAGGTTCAGGGGTCAGTTAACATCCTCGATGTAGTACTGAAGTTTTGCACTGCAGAACTAACAATACCATTAGCCAAGTTGCTCCAGTACAGTGGCATCTACCTGTTCATGTAGTTAATTGCACCTGTATGCCATAGCATAAAAAATACCAGACAAATCCAGTCCAGCTAATTATTACCAAGTCAGCCTACCCTCAAATATCAACAAAATGATGATGTCAACAAGGCTATCAAGGTGACTGGCCTAAATATTAGAGCACCATTTGACTAAGTGTACATCAAAGAGTGATGGTAAAACTGAAGAGAAAGGGAATCAAGGAATAAACCAGTGGTTGAGTCATAGCTTGCACAAAGAAAGATGATTGTGGCTGTTTGAGTCAACCTCCCTAGCTCTAGGACATAACTACAGGTTTTCCTCTGGGCATTGCCCTGTGCCTGCGCACAGATACCTGGAGGAACTCAGCAGGTCATGCAGCATCTATGCAGGGAAATGGACAGTTGACGTCTCAGGTCGAGACCTGTCATCTGGATCTTCTTGATCCAAAATGTCAACTGTCCCTTTGCCTCCATAGATGTTGCTTGAGCCACTGAGTTCCTCCAACTTTTTATGTGTTGCTCCAGATTCCAGCATCTGCAATCTCAGGTATCCTATGCCTAACCATCTTCAGTTGCTACTTTCTATCATAAGGTAAGAAATAGAGATGTTGACTGACTGCACAGTTTCATTTGCAACTCCTTAGCAAGTGAAGTAATCCTTATCCGTAGGCAGTAAGATCTAGATAATTTTCTAGCATGGCAAATGTTATTTGTGTCCCAAGTACCAGTTAATTACCATACAGAGTCTAACCATCTGCCCTTGATATTTCTATGACATTACTATCATTGAGTCCCTGCCATCAACAGCCTGGGAGTTATTTGACCAGAAACTCAACTGGACCAACCATTTAGATACCTTGCTAAGTGCTTAGGAGGTGAGAGCTTTAATGGAATCAGCACTAAAAGGGCTCTGTGTTGAGTGAACTACTAAGGCAATGTGAATAATCTGCCCGTGAGAGCTGTTCAGTGGACTGGAGCAAGTGACACAGCTACTCACTGCTGAGATGTGGGGCTCAGGACTATACTTGGACCGCATGATGAGTGTGGGCATTGTTGGGAATAGCCAGTAACCTCTCCATGTGATAAAGACTGCCCAAATCCTATAGTCTCTCATTGTCTCCAGCAGATGGAAACTGCTGTCTCCCCATCTCTTTGTTTCTGCATCACGTCAGAGGCTGAATATTCCATGGCAAAATGATTCTCAAGGGCATTTAAGGATGGATAATAAATGATGCTCAGGTCCCAAGTAAATGAATATATTAAAAAAATCCAAGTCTTTAGAGCTGCATCATTCAGTTGGCCTCAGTGCCCTCACTACCTTCTGAATACATGTCAGGAGGGCTCCTTAGCTCCCTGAACTAAAGAAACATCTCCTTCTCTTCTTCAGCAAATTCTCCAGTACAATGTCTGAAAACCTGAATCCCACTTTGAGGGCAGTGATCCTCTATTAGACATTAGTTAAATCAACTGAATTTACATTTCTGAGCATTGTGTTCTTAGTTTCATTTTTGGACTCTCATACACAATAAATACATCTTAAAGCAAAAATTAAACATTAAACTGATGTTGTTAATACATTGTTGAAATTTAGTCTTCAGTAGTTGCTGATGTTAGGTACATTGCCCACATGCTTTGTCCACAATTACAACCAACAATTCACTCCACTCTTTTTCCCTCAAAGCACATTTTTTTTGTATTGCTAAAATTAACAGATAGAAAGAAACATTTGATGGTTAGCAATTAACTTGTATCTATACAGCTTCTAGTTTGACAGGTTGATTTCTTTGGCCCAGGAAATTAGTATAAATAGAATAAAATGTAATTTACTTTCTTTCTGAAGGTCTTTAAATGGGATAATAATCTTGAGCTTATTTTGTTGTAAGAGATAAATAGGCAAATATTGTACAGAAACTGTCAGATTAGTTATCTTGTTATATTACAACATAGTCTATATTTCCAATAGGTCATTGATGGTTAAAAGATGAGAATACAATGGTTTTTCATCGCGCAAAATTCTTTATAAACCATCCACCTGATTTACCAGAGCCCAGCTAGCTAGTTGAAAGAGTGCTCAGGTTTGTTTAAGAATCAAATTACTCATACTTAATACTCAATGTGGAGAACTGAGAGCCATAATATAAAGACAAATAGAGGATATTGGATGTCTGGCAAGGGATTACCAAGTTGTTGGATTTGGACATTGTTACAAACCACAAGAGGAAAGCTTGAATGTTTTTTCTTCTGCAGCTGAGCAGCAAGATTAGATTACTGCCCATGGCCCTCTGTTGGGGATCTAATGTAGTTTATATATTGTATAGAATTAAAAAATAATAATGGTTATAATAATAATAATTTTTTTTCAATATTGTAGGCATGTGCCAAATGACAAAGACATCCTAAGGTACTGAGCTAATTTGGATGATGCCATAACAGAGAATGTGTCCAGTTACCTGTAGTCAATGCAAACCTCAGTTTTAGAAAATAATTTTATTTGGAATTTCAGTGTGAATCCTCTGAGCTATGGTTAACCATAGTGATACATAAAAGTTTTGACTATAATTGGAAGTTATGTGGATGTATATTTTTTTCAGATTGTCCTAAGAGATTACTGATTAATTCAACACTATTGGTTTGAAGAGAATGGTTTTCATTTCAGCAGATAGCAGAGATTCTGAAGAGGAGATAGAGGTAAATTTATATTTGTTGTTGTGAGATTGAAGGATCTGTAATGCACACAACCAGTCTCAGCTGCTACTGCTCCTGAATCCAATACACAATCCCATCACTCTCCAAGGATTGGTTGCTGCTCGCACTGACATGTCTTAATCAGGGCTGAAAGTCATACAGTATTGTTGGATGGGATGCCATGGGTGCTCTAATTTCCAAAATCCACACCTGACCTTGAAATAAGTCATCAGGCAGTTGACTAGCATGTCCTGCAGTCTGCTCGAGTAGGGCTGTTATGAACCAAGTTGAAAGCTTTCCAGCCTCATCTTTGGGTTGGATCATCTAAATGGACATTCCCCCTTGAATTACCAAGAGATTGCAGCTAGAACATGCACTGCTTGCTGTCCAACAACAATCTTGCCAAGCTTCCAAGATACCTCCTCCTCCTGTCATTTTGATGCATCATCGTCCCATTTGTCACTTAATTTCTCTTGGATTCCAAATTAACATCCTTTTTTTTCCTTGCTTCCTCCTTTCCTCTGCTTCCACAACAAGCTTATCTTTTAAATTTTTCCCATTTTGATGAAACACCATTAAACTGAATGAATCATGAGATAAATGCTACCAGGCTTGGTTTTATGGCACTGAATGCCCATTGGCCTGAAATGTTAATTCTACTTCTCTGTCTACACTACAGCTTGACCAGCTGAATATTTACAGCATTCACAGGACTTGATTTTCAATGTGACTTGGGCATAAACCTGGGCCAGGATACAGAAGAGTTTACCTTGCTCTTGTTTGAAATAGCTCCATGGGGCTATTTACATCCACTTGAAGAGAGAGTTTCATCCAAAAGAAAGTGCCAGATGTATGGTAGCGTACTGTTAAATTAGTGGATTAACAGCCAGAGTTCTGGACCACTAACCTAGAAACAGGAGAGGAATCCCACCATAGCAGCTGGGGAATTTAAATCCATGTAATTAAATAAATATATTTTTTTATAAAGCTGATCTCAGTAACGGATTGAAAATACCAGATTTTTATAAAAGCCCACTTGGTTCAATAATGTCCTTAAGTAAATGAAATTTACTATCCTTTCCTAGTCTGTTTTTATAGGCAATTTCACATCCTCCAATATAGTTCACTCTTAACTACCTCCTCAGTTCTTGGGCAATTGGGAGTGAACAATGAATGCCAGGATTATGGTGATGTCCACATCCCCCAAATGAATAATGTAAAGCTAAAATAGACCATAAGGAAAAATTTTGTTCACAGATTTCAGGAGCAGATATTGAACCCACAATCTCTTGATTCCAAGGCAACAGTACTGCTACTGAGCCAGGGCTAACACTCAGGGACAGAACAATTCTAATGATAGAGGTGACTGGATGAATTGACAATCTGTAAAGAGATTTATAAATTTAATCTTGAGCTTTTTATTATCCTGCTTCGAAGGCTCCTGCTTATGATTATATATGAGGGATTTCAGACGATAATTTCATCCTGATAAGTCTGACTGTCTGGGACAGTAAGAAGTACAGAATTGTGTGCAACACGGTTTATGCCATTAATTCTTCTGTAGTGATATCACATTTGCTACAACATTCAATGACCTTGATTTTAGTGGTCAGAATTAATAAATATGTCAGTTATGAAATAAGGGGCACAAAGTAAACTATTAGCTATGTACTATTGCATTTGTGTATCCCATCTATGACATGATGGTTGATTGGATTTACAGGATCAGGCACCCATGCACATTCTTGCTAATTGAGATTGTGTATGCAAAGTAAACTTGCATATCTTTGAAGATCAGCTCAAACATAATGAAGTTGGACAATATCAGAAATCTACCTCAAGAGGATGGGCCCACACAGCATCAGCTGCACTTCCACAAATCATCACTTAGCCCATCAATGTCTGACTGAATGCCTAGGAATTTTCAAAACTTCAGTTTTCCATTTTTGTTAATTAGCAGAGAGATTAATACTTAATCACCTTTTTACAGGAACGTGATTAATAATGGCATGGGACCTCAGATTGTCAAGAATTTGTGCACCTAAGTGCATATGCCACCATCTTAATAGTAACAAAAAGAAGCTTATTTTCTTTTATTGTTTTGCTCATGGACACAAGAGCTGAATCAGATTTGTTGGGAATAACAGTAATATTTCTGTCAGTGGGAAGTGAGGGGAATATTCTTGGAGTTGAAGTCATACCTGGTACAAAGCAAGATGGTTGTGCCTGTCAGTGTTCTCAATTCCAGGATGTCCCAATCTCAAATAAATGTAACTACTTTTCTACAATCTTACCTCCATCACAAAATCAGAAGTGGAGCTGTCTGTAAATAATTACAGTGTCTACATCTGTATGTATATCTGTATGTATAATATCTGTCTAGATTGTTTCCTAAATAATGAAGCAAGTTGTACATGTAACAAGGTCTGGACAGCATAAAGGCTCGGCTGATGTGGAAAATAATATCCATAGCATTAATTTGTCAAGAAATAACAATCTATTATGTAGCCTAAGCTGCTGGGAAATGCCAGAGGTTCTATCCCAAAATGTCTTGCGATTAACCCCATATCAAGGTGCACCCCTGCACAAACATAGAAGTCGGAAACCTACTAACCTGTGATTTCTCAGCCGCACTCTGGCCATTGGACTGCTGTGGAGAACATGCTGCAGTTTCTTAGCAGCTACATCTTTGTAGTCTGGTCACTGAACCTTTGCCAGGTTGGATGTGAGGAGCCTATTTGGGAACAGGTAGAACTTTCTTTTGAATGAAGAAAGTGTCTGCAAGTGAGAAAGGCAAGTAGAAGACAATTTATCATTTCAGTTATAATTAAGTTGGACTTTAATATTTCATAAGAAACACTTTAAAGTGATAAATCTTATTTTAACTCAAAAAATTAAAACTTTTTAATTTAATTTTGAGGTTTTGCATGTTAGATTCTGAAGCATTCAAGGCCGTTAACAGCCAACATTGTCTGGGGTTATGGCTTTACTGGCTGTCAGGTCTTTTGTGCTGTTTCATTAGTGAGGCTGATTTTGCCAAAATTCTAGCCCCCCCCCCCCAGCACAATGACAGTATTATGTCAGGCTCTGCCACTTCCCAGGGCCTTGCTATTTTGTATCATAACAACACTACCAGCAAGTCAACAACTGTTGATCCAGAAAAGGTAATTCAATAGTTTATCTGTGTGTGTAGTGAACTTGGGTAGCTCAGTACTGGCTTTACAGCAACTTCCCCATGATATTCATTTGGATTACTACTGTCAACTTCTCCACTTTCATCATCCTGTAGGTTTTACTGACCAGAAGCTTGACAGATCCAGCCACATAAATGCTACGACCACTAGAGAAAACGAAAGGCTGGCTGGGGACCTCCTGAATCCCCAAAGCCTGCATTCACAAGTTAGCGTTTCTACTGTTGGTTGTACTAGCAGTGGTGTACTATTTACAAGATGCATTGCAACAAATCAGAGAACTATTTTGGCAGCATCTGGCATCTCCACCACTGAGAAGAACAAGGGTAGATGATGAATCAGAGCATCCTAATTCCCATGTTCTTCTCAGGCTTCTCCTTCACTGCCACTACATTAAAATCTGAAAACACCTTACCTAGAAACATTGAAGAAGTACTTCCACCAGGTGAACCACAAAGGTGTGTCACCAGCTCCTTAAGGGACAACCTAGAAGAACAATAAAGCTGACTTGGCAGAGATTTCCACATACTGAAAATAAGATTTTTAAAAAGGACTAAATTTGTAATCAATACTTTGGATTGGCTCTGGCTAATCCACACATGTTCCTCCAGTTATGGTACTTTTATGTTTAAAGAAACCCTGGTCTTTTACACTGGTGTTTTGGCCAAGATTAGATGAGTCATGATCTCATAAATGATTGAGCAGGTCTGAGGAACAAACTAGCTGCCTCCTGTTCCTGTTCTTGTCACTTAATTTGTAATGCCCTCAATCTCTGACACCACTTGTTCAGTAAATAATTAAATAACTGAATACCATTGGCAGGTTTGCAATCCCAAGAACTACACTACATTTTTAATTAATTATCAGTGTAATTATTGCTTTATATTTCATTTTTGTTAACAAAGTACATTATTTAAGTAAAGGTGTTAAGGGATTATAGAGCAAATGTAATGTGGACAGATGGAGTTAGGGCTCGTATCAGCCTTTATTGAATGATAGAATAGAGTTGAGGACTGAATAGCTCACACATGTTCCTATGCTCTTAACTCTTTCGTTCATAATCCTATTGATATTTACATTTCTCTGCGTATCTCTTGTTCTTGTTTTCAAAGAACCTGTTGTTTGCACCAACGTTCATTCAAATATTCTTTAATGAGGTGAGTTCAACTGAATAAAAGGAGAATAGTTTTCATTCGATAATGCCTCAATTAACTTCTGGGTCATTGAATGCATCTTATGGCGAACGAAATACTTTTACCAATAAAGTTTCTGTTGTACTTCAAGGAATAAGCAGAGCAATTTGCACGCTACAAGATCATAGACAACAATGCAATATTGCAATTTTTATTAATGGGGATTGAGTAGTAACAATTGACCAGGACACGCGTGATAACTCCCCTGCTTGGCTTCAGATTTAACCTTTGGGATCTTTTACAACCACTCGTTACAGCCGATTAAAGACTGCTACCAAGCTTGATTTTATTATGCAGTTCTGATGAGCCATTGGCTTGAAAAGTTAACTGTTCTTTTCCACAGACGCTACCTGATTTGGTAAGTATTCCCAGCAATTTTTTGTTTGTTTTATTTACAGATTTAGAGAATCTGCATTTACTTTTGCTTTTCAATTACATCTGCTTCTGTTTCGTACGTTCTCACTCTTGTGTCTCCTGTAGGAGCCTCTGAGAGTATGGCATTTATTGTTTCATGTTTTCTTCGTACATGGACTGTGAAGTAAATAGACAACCTTCTCACTGAGAGGTTGGAACACTTTCAACTGAACCTCAACCAATACCAGACCTAAGAGATGGGTTTAGATAATGCTGTATAAAACAACTTCGCCTTCACATCTAACTTAAAGCCCTACTGAAGTTGTTCACAGCCATGATTCAAGTCAAGAATATGTACAAACTTCCCTAAACTGGATCTTTATTGCAGCTCAAAACATGGAAACATTGTTTAAAGACATTTATCATTCAGCAGTCCATTTTGTACAAACAGGATTACCAAAAAATCGCGGTTGTCTATTGCTAGAATTTCTTTTTCTCGATATCCAATTGAGAGAAGGGAGAAAAAAAATTCAACGACCGTCCGCCTATGCCGAAGTGTAGAATATTGGGTGTAAAACATAAACTTTGGCAGAGTTTATATGACGTGAATAACGCGTTAAAGAGCTCTTTGGCAGCCAGATTATCTGAAAATCAAACCATGTGAGAGAGCTGCTGTACAAAAGCTCCGAAATATGCTGGACTGCCCACATTTCCTGGGAGGTGGTGTTCGCCGACGGAACTCTGGTTACCAGCCTTCTGAGAACGGTATAAACTCCAGGAGGAAGCTTTATACCCGGTCACCAGTGAGAGGTAATGGTCGAAACGGTAACAGCCTTTGCTACGTGTTTTGAAAGGGACAACAACACGATAGAGAACGCGAGTCTTGTTGCTGTGAATGGTCTATCTTTGAGGAGGAGAGTATCAATAAGCTGTTAAAAGGCGGGTTTACAAATAGCTCAATGCAGATATATTGAAAGCTGTTTGTGTAACAGCTGAATTATGTTTTCACATGAGTTTTTATAAATACAAGGATTGTAGAAGGGACTGTTTTCATTTTGCGTGCAAATCTGCGCCAAGATCTTTCAGTTTGATAGTTATTAAGATGCATCAAATAGAGAACAATGGAAATTAATTATAAAAGTCTCAAGGTCGCCAAAGTTATGATAGATAGATACACGACTTCATATGCTTTCGAAAGTGATAGCCCCAGGGGAATGCAGACTCTACGGTCGATGACTTGAGGTGTGAGGAAGGTTCTGACAATTAACTTGTGCAGTAGAAAACCAACAGTGTTATAGAATCCGGGAGAAGAGTTGCAGTTTTATTAAAGTTTTTTTGTGTTAGTTAACTACATCATATACTCCAGGTACGAATTAGATGTGATTACTTTTCCCTTTAAAATCGAAGGGAAATGACCGGAAACACCTGTTACGTTGTTGGAATCAGTTACGAGAAAAGCTTCACTTGTTAAGATTCGCCGTCAAAGTGGAGCCCCACTTTTAAAATGCATCTTCGTCCGCGAGGTTTTGTTTTGGATTTCTAGTCCAACTTCCAGTTAACCTACCATAATCCGGATTGAAAGTCTTTTTAAAGGCCCCTTCCAGAGCCCCGTCTATTTGGTTTAAAGTGTATTGGCTTCTCTCTGGAGGATTGTTAAGAAATCAAAGGAGGCGCAGTCGTTTCTTTTAACTAACCATTTAAAGGCTTTTCGTTTACAAATTTTCACTCCATATTTTTATAATATTTAACGACAAGGAAAGAGCGCTATACTCATTTTGTAACTCATGACATAACTTTAGTACATGGATAAACGCTTTGGGGAGTTAAGAGAGGAGCTTTTAATCGGGTGTGTTTCTAAACCCAAATCTAACTCAAAAGTATTTAAAATCTTTTGCAGTTGACCTAAGTGAATAGACGTCTTTATGAACGGAGTATTTATTCAAAACTATAAGCGCCGTCAGATAAATACAGTATACTTCGAATTCTTGTGTTTTTTTGGACAAAAACCTTGCTTCTTCCACTGATCTGCAGCATAGAAACTTAGTCACCCAATACCATTTGTCGTTGCTTAAGTATGAAGCATCGTGCAAGACATGAAGCCAGCTAATGACGAATAAACGTACATTTTACGTAAGGGGAACTGTCAATTTTAGGTAGATGTTTGTTGAGTTTGCACAAATATTACTCAAAAAGTGATTGTTTTAATTCAGAAACTGAAACCATCCTAGAAAGGGTGGTATGCCGTCTTTTCAAACTCTCCTATACCCATCACCTTTTAGTGGCGGGTCAAGGTTGGGAATAAATCTTAAAACTTGCACAGTAATAAATCATCTTTTTATCACGTGGACGTCTGTTAGACATTACTCCTCATCTGTGAAACTTCCGTAGAACACTTTAATACCCTTTCCTTCAGAAGGAAATAGTTAATGTGAGTTAGAAAATTTGGAAATGTTAGATTTTTTACTTCTGAATACAAGGAATTATCAATTAAAGTACAATCAGGGTACAAGGGTATTTTAATAGATCACCTTTAAGAGACCTTTAATTGCTTTTGTTCCAAATTGTGCTGATACATACCGGCGATTTATCTACCTAGTATAAAGTTTGATGATAATATCTGATAGATAATTTCAACCTTTAGTAAGGTTGTCAGTTTCCACAGATTCCAAAGAGAGGCACTTTCAGAAAATAAACGCAGTATAGATAAACACAAAGATCACTTTTTAGTGATAGTGATGACTTTTTATTTAGCAATAACCGGTTACAACATTTTCGCAGAATTAACCCAGGGCGTGAAATGTACTGACCGAATTTTATTTCAAATATAGAAAATTCCTAGGAAAAGAACTAGCAATGGAAAAGAAAAGCTAAAACCTTTTGGAGCCAATAGGACATTTAGGGTTTTAGTATAACGTTTATTAATTGTTTCACAATAAAATCATGTGCCAGTTCCTCCATTATCCGCATATGATCAACCTTTCCTCATCGTACACCGGGTGCTTAATCTTGTTCAACGGAAATTGGTTTATTTTGGAGTCCTTGATTAATTTATATTTATCTCTCCGTGTGTGTGTGTATATATATATATGTTATCTGCAGGAGTGCACGGAAGTCTTAACGCTTCTAAGAGCATTCAGTAGATTTTCACCAAGTGGTTTCACTCGAGCGGATCAAGCACCATACAATAGGTTTTGCCTCCAATGGACATCAGAACAGACCCATAGACCGCGGAATGGAGACGATCCATCCCCTGCACAAAGAGGTGTCGTCCCTCAATTCCGAGAAGCTGACGCCGGAAACTGTCAAGGAGGACGAGGATTACAAAGAAAACGGAGTTTTGATCCAGAGCCCCAGATCTAGCCACAAGATCCCCGAGGAGGGCAGCAAGGCACCCTCCAACTTGTGGGAAAAGGACGAAACTGGCCACGTATCCAATAATTATTCGGCTGTTCAGAGCCCAGTTGGACCCAATGGTAACAGTGACGAAGCTGACGACCCTTGTCGCATTCCCTCGGACGCCTATGGACTGCAGGAGCTGGATAAGCCGGTTCCAGGCGGTCGAGAAACTTGGAGCAAAAAAGGAGACTTTTTGCTCTCGGTCATAGGCTACGCAGTTGACCTCGGCAATGTGTGGCGATTCCCATACATCTGTTACCAAAACGGAGGGGGTAAGTGGTCGCTGACATCCTATTAAGAAATGTGTTCCAGATTATGACAAGACACCTTATCCCGCTCCTGATTCTCTCCTCAGTGATCTTTAATTGCTAGAAGGGTCAATAACTAAATTACATAACTTACATTAAATTTAGGGAAATATCACAGTGCGCATTTTCTTTGTGAAGGCTGATTAGCACAGCCTGACTTTACCATTGACGGGTTACATTGTTGTATTGGCAATCGTTGCTATTGTTTGAAACACCTAATATGTAAAAACTCTTTTCCAAATACAATAATGGAACAGGCATTATGCCCTCGTTTACTACTGCAGCAAGTGTAATGAATCCATTGCTAAACTTCAGCAAGGCAGATGTCTATTCTGGTTATCCAACCAATTTTTTTTGTGTTTGCTTTATGCAATGTAAATTGTTGAATCTAAAAGTCAAACGACTTGCAATCCAAAGAGCATTTTCTTACATGCAACTTTTACAATGTTTGATCCTTGGCATAATCTTAATCCAAACATTTCTTGCTAAATTGTGTAGTCAGGGATAATGATAAAATTAATGTTTCAGGAGATTCAGAATGTCTTGGATGAGTGATGTGGAACATGCCCTGTAAGAGGAATATTCTGTATCTATTTCATTCAGTTCAAAAATAACAAATGAAAATCAAACAAAATTGCAGATGCTGGAAATTTGACATAAAAACAAATGCTGGAAACACTCAGCAAGGCTCACTCACCTTTTGAACTAATATTTCAGGCTGAAGGCCCCAGTTCAGGCAAAGCATTTTCCATTTTTATTTCAAAAAGTAGTGACTTTTTGCTATAACTATACAGGACTATCTGATTTAACACCTGAGTATAGTCTTGGCCTCATTACTTAAAGAAGGATAAATTTGCCTTGGTGGCACTGCAGAGAAGGTTCATTATATTCACTACAGGTTTGAAGAGGTTATTCTATGAGGAAAGTTTATGTAGAGTGAACCTATACTTAAGTTGGGAAGAATGAGAAGTGAACATATTGAAACCTGAGATCCTGAGAGGATGATTCCTCTGATGGAGAAATCCAGAACTAGGGATCATGGCTTCAGTATAAGGAGTCGCACATTTAACAATGAGATAAGGAGCAATTTATGAGATAAGGAGCAATTTATTTATGAAAAGCATAGTGAATCTTTGGAACTCCCTACTCCAAAGAGCTCTGGGCACCGAGTCATTAGTACATTCAAGGTTGAGGGAGATTTTTGGACTATAGGGAAACAGAGTTATGGGGACCAGTTGGAAGAGTGGAGTTGAGGCCAAGTTCAGTCCTGCTGTGATCTTATTGAATGGTGGAGCAGGGTTGTGAGTGGGGATGATTCATGGTCCTGTTTATGTTCATAGGCCAATGGAAACCATTTTACCCTCCCTGACATTGAACATCTGTATTAATACTTAACTCTATCTGCTCTAAGGACAATAATATTCTTAAACTTCACAGCTCATTCAATCTACTTGTTCAGACTTCTTTTGTTGTTGAGGAGAGAGAAAAGTTAAAAATGTAATGTTTTCTTGATTTCAACGTGCAATGCAGTGCTCTGCCAGCTTATCACATGAAATGGCTTTTGCAAACATAAGGGCCATGACCCCTACCTTCAAAGAGACCCCAATGTTTAAAATGAAACTTCCCTCAGTTGCTGTCTTACCAATCATACATTTCCACAATTTGTGTAAAACAATAACTAGAAACACACGTCTTGTCAAAGGTCTCCCTCTGAAGAGGGTGTATAAACAGTCAGATTTGCATGTTTGTACATTAGATCTTCATTCTAAATGTTCATAGTTTTGCTTTCTGCTACTCTGATAATTTTCCTTGACTTGTGCAACAGCAAACACTTTGGACTGTTGTTGGCCTACCTTTTAATAATATAGTGCAGGTGGCAATATCAACTAACAAAACAGAAGTACAAAATGGAATCATTTCCACATATTAAATGGAAAACCACCCTGTACTAAATCTCATACCAATTCTCATATTAAGTATGCAGAAGGAAAGACTTGCAATTATAGAGCACATGTTCACAGTCTCAGGAATCCCACTGCACATTACAGCTAATGAAGTACTTTTCAAAGTATAGTTAAGATTGGAGGAAATCTGCAACTAATTTGTACACAGCAAGCTTCCACAAACTGCCAAGTGATGATGGCCGGGCAATCAATTTTAGTGATATTGGTTCAGAAACAAATATTCTGCAAGGCTCTAGGGATAACTCCTGCTTTTTCTTTGAAATATCACTAAGGATTCTTTAACATCTATCTGTGAAGTGAGCCAGGGGAGCAGAGATGCTATGTCATTGACCTTGAAAGGTTAACTCTGTTTCGCTCTCTGTTGATGCTGCCTAACTTGCTCAGTTTTCCAGCACTTATTGTTTTTTATTTAATTGATTTATGGTCTGTTTCTGGAAGGTGACAGTAGAGCACTTGCTGGGTACTACATTGGAAAGTGAACTTAGATTTTGTGTTTTAATGTACAACTACTGTACATGTCACTTTTCCACTTTTATTTTTGAGCAAGATTGGTGATTTTGTTCTTCATGTCAGACTATTTTTTAAAGTTTTAATTTCACAACTTCCTTACTGCTGGTTTGGTTTTCAACATTCTGTGATAAATTGTCATCAGTTTTCTGACTGCGAAAACCACTGCATTGATTCACTGACAAGTTCACTGCCCCACATGGTACTGAGTCTTAAGATATCCAAGGCCAGTTCCTCATCCATTCAAAATTAGTTTCTGCTGAAGAATTGCAATTGTATCTTTTCAGCCACCTGGGATAGAAAAGAGGTCAAAATATGTTGTCAGTAGTAAGTTTCCTACTTGTTATCCAGTGGTTCCTGCTGGGAGATGTGGTAAGGACGACATCAGGTTTGAATGGTGATGTCCTTTATTCCTAATCCCCTCAGAAATAAATCATGTTCACTATCTAGCCTCTCATTAAGAATAGGAGATCTTGTATTGTCCTTGAGGCTGTACCCAGCATCAGTCTATAAAGAAAAGGCTGAATTATGTAGACAAAATGAAATGGATGTCTCTGTGGCACATTGCACTCAAAGGAAAAACTTCCACATATTTATTACTCATTCTGGATTTTTTTAAATCTCCTGGAGCATTAATTTTATCACTAACCCTGACTATGCCATTTAGCAAGAAATGGAATATTTGAGTTAGAATTATACAGAAGATCAGATACTGTGAAAGCTGCAGATTTTTTTTTAAAAAAGCAGATCTTTTTAGTGTAAGTCATTTAAATTGTGCCCTCAAATTTATGGTGCACAAAAATCAAGAAATAGAAAAAGACACTGTTGCTGGACAACCAGAATAGACAACTGCTTTGTTGAATAAACTTGGTAAACTAGGTTAAAATGTCTGCTCCAGTATAATATTAGGTGAAGATTATTTGATTATTAGGAGTTTCTTGGTTTATATCAGAAAATTAGCATTGATTTTCAATGCTACAATATACTATCTTTGTAATTTGCTGGTAAAGATAGACTGCTCTTAATAATGATAAATGTCATTTTCTCCTTATCCACCACAAAGAAGGTGTAAATCATGCTGTCTAGTGGCATGATGCACTGAAACAAGCCTACAGCCCACTACGTCCGCACTGACTTCAGTATCTACCTGCATTAATCTCATTTTATTCTCCCTCCATTCTCATCAGTTCCTACCACTCAACTTCATGCTTGGGGCAGTTTACAGTGGCCAACTAACCAAGTGACCCACTTATCCTTGGGATTAAATTGAAGCACCAAGGGGAGACCTATGCATTTCACAGGGAGAACATGCAAACGCCACACAGACAACACCAGAAGTCAGGATTGAACCTGGGTCACAGGAGCTGTGAGGCAGCAGTTCTAATATCTGTGCCACCCCTTGCACTCAGATTTAAAAGAGGAAAAAGAAAACATGAAATCCTCGTACAGGCAAATTCTATTTTTCATTATATCTTACTTGATCTTTTACAAATTAATTGATGGTCAAATATTTTGAAGGATCATGGAAGTATCACTTATCATAAAAATAATAGTCCTGAAGGAGCCATTCAGACCATTACGTTCTCTGAAAGATTAATCCCATTTTGCTTTTTCCTATGGTGTTGTAATTGTTTTCAAATTTCCAATTCCCTTTTGAAAGTTACTATTGAATCTGTTTCCTCCAACCTTTCAGTCTATGTATTCTAGATTATAATAACTCATTTAAAATAAAATTCTCATCATCCTCTGGTCTTCATCCAGTCACATGAAATCTGTTTCCTCTGACTGAAAACAGTTTGGATTGGTTCATTATTTATTTTTGGTTATATTCTTTACCCAGAACGTGCTTTGTACTTGAATATTTAAACTGTGTTGATACTGTTGTTATATCATCCTAAGCAAGTCAGATAGGGATAGTCTAGTGCTTGAGTTAAGAATGTAGGATTTCAGCATAGTATTAATATCCTGTTATGGCTCTAAGATACTTCAGTACACAACAGTAATGATATTTCATTGCGATCTAAATGTACAATGTTTTTCTCTTGACCAACATGTTTTGACCTACTTGGTCCTTGATACAATATATTAAAAAAAATAATGAAGCCCTGAGGTTTGTAGGGGTGGGAATTAACACTTCACAAAATTGTAACACTTGTAT
>JARFYF010000054.1:14740064-14752291 GCA_030265395.1 Rhina ancylostomus | reverse complement strand
GTGAGTTAAGGTATATTGAAAATCTTCACTCAAAGCATTTCTAAAACTAAAAAAAACAATGTACATTCTTCTTATGCTTCATCACAAATACAATTTGGCAATAAAATGGAGGTGAACAATATTGAACATGGTAATTACTTGTAACTATACTGCTTTTGAAAAAAACTTTTGGATATGGAATTGATTTAGAATTATAATTTGTAAGTGTCTTAGGAAGCTCAACAGTATCTACCCATGTTGGGTCTGATCTGAGAGCTCTCAATATAAACTAAATGTTAACATTTAACACATCTGCACATATTTCTTGCCAAATTCACCGTTCTTTTGTCAAATCCTACTTGTGTGAATGCTTAATAGCACATCAAACTGATCAGAAACTTACAATTTTTGGCATTGCTATTTATTTTCCTTCTAATCAAAGAGTTACACGTGTGTTTGGATTTGTTTTGCTTCTCTCTTTTCATTGATGTTTGTCCTATTTTTCAACAGTTTATCATTGCCAGTTTCCTGTCAACTCAGCTGGAAGTTAAGCTCTTTGACTACACCTACCCTTATTGGACTGCAGTGATTGGCTACTGCTTGGGCATTTCATCAGTTATCTGTGTTCCATCCTATATGGTTTACAAAATTATAATTACTCCAGGGACATTTAAACAGGTAGGTGGCAGACATTCAACTAAATATTTGATATATTCAAGTTTACTAATTGGCACAGAAAGGAACTCTAACAATGGTTTCTTGCTTGTTATTTTAAGAGATGTGTTCAATACTCTTTGGATGTAGAATGGATTTGTATACTTTCCTCCTATTCAGGCCTTTCCCCTTCTCTGCTGAACCTCTGAAAAATTTTCTATAGATATCCAACACCCTTTGGTCAGCCCATAGTCCTACTGTTAGTATAGAGCCTTGGTCAGACAGTACTGTTTCTCTCAGTTTTGGGACTTGTGTAATCCTGGACAGCCTCATTATTAAGAATAGTCTTGATCCAAAGTACAGGCTTAAGATGATTGATGGTAAAAGAGGAAAGAAATCTATTGCATTTGAACTCCATAGTGCTGCCATTTCTATCTTGTTCTCACACAAATTACCAAGGTGTTGCTGTAGAACAATAAGCACAATCAACAATTGATTTTCATAAGCTAATGTTACAGACATAAACTGCACCTTGAGATCAGCTAATTTGGCACAGACCATGTATCTGAATTATTCATTGTTTGTATTGCTCAAATATTTACCTATTTTGGTTGATTTTGTTCAGCTGGTAGCACTCTTGGCTGTACGTTGGATGATTATAATTTCAAGTCTGATCCCTACTCCATTCATACACAATCTAGTTTCACAAAATTTGACTTTAAATTTATCTGAACTGATAAGACAGAACAGAAATATTTGCAACTAAAGGGAACTAGTCCTTACAGCCAATAAATCATCATTTTGGGCAGAAGTTACAGTAGTGAAAACACCAGTTGCAAGTTTTCATGGACTGGTGTAGCAATGCAAGTCAGAATAACATTCCAATGGAAATTGCTTTTATAGCAATTGAACATTTTTTTCTCCTGGTTGGTTATTGCTCTTGGTCCATTCAGATCAGATCTCAAAAAATGCTAACACATTTCTCCCATACTAAGTACGGCTCTTACACAGCAACAGCAGATGCCTTTTACTTTTCCTTCAACCAAGCTGCCAATTGAAGGATGTTGTTGTCCAGCACCTTCAACCAAAGATTAAGGCTAGCACCCTCCTAACCCTTAAACCTAACTATCACAGTGTGCAGTTCACTTCACTACAGGATAGTTGATGGGTTCTACATTTAACTTGGTTAAAAGTTGCATAAGTGTTTTAGGTTGTATTCTTAAAGTAAGAGAGCAATGCTGCAGAAGTTTCCAGAAAGCTTCAATTTGTATTGTGAAGCAACTAATACCAGTTTGCAACGGAAAACTGAAAATCCAAAACAAAACTGCAGATGCTGGAATTACTCGGGTCAAGCTGTATCTGTGGGAGAAGAAACAGATTGTGTTTCAGGTCAGAGACCCTTCGTCAGAACTGTAAAGGAGACAAAAGAAGCTTGTTAAACTGTAGGGAGGGTGGGGGAGGGGAGATGTCTCTGGGGTTAAAACTGGGTGACCATGGGGATGAGCTGTAAACAAAGTTATCTGGTTAATGAGTGAATGGGAGCAGTTTGAGAGCGAGAAAACAGGCAAAAGAACCTCGACAATGTGCCAGTTGCAGAATGCAGAGCAAGAGGACAAGCCCAGCAATTTCCTGAAGAAATAGTGGTGCCTCAGTAGTTAATGTGTTTGTGTTATAATAGGTACCAGGCAGATATTAGACTGTAGTTAGTAAAACAAATGTATATTGAACACAGTTCAGCTATGCCATACCACCCTTGGTGATACAGTGCTAAGGCCATCACTGGAAAGATAATTCTGTTATTTTATACTGGGCCAGAATTTGCTGTCTGTGCTCAATGCTGACTTGCGTGGCAAGTATGGAGTTGTTGTTTCCAAATCCACTGTGGTGTTGTTGTCCAATCCTTAGACAACTTTGAGTGGCAAATCAACCACAGAACAAACCCACCTCTGAAATAGCATACAACTATTTAGACACTCTACAACCTTACCCCCAGGCTTAACCAGCAAATCTATCAAGGTCCTTGAATATTTGTAAATATCCTTGACATCTAGAGACTTAACAGAAAAAAATTAAGATGCCTTAGAAATTTAAAATGGTTGCAAATGATTTAAGAATATTTAAGCAAACAAATAATTAAAAATAAATACCCAGGTTCCTCTCATCCATTCCTTTCCATTCAAATTAAGAAACCTGTTCTTAAGGCATGGTAAAACTAGTGGGGAATTTCGGCAATTTAGTCCTCCAATGCTTGTATGAAGGCTGGAGCAGTCAGGAAATTCCCAGCAAAACCTGACCAGCAGGTTCTGTACTACTGCATGTGTGCTGAAATCCCAAACTCTATGGCAGTTACAAGGAGGAATGCCAGCAGTTTGGTTTGGAATTGCTGCCATTTCCAGCAGGTTTGGTTTGTTATAAGCCTGAACAAACCATTTGTGTGTGTGTGTGTGTATATATAGTTTAAGTTGTTTCCAATGAGTGGTAACTTGCTAATGGATGTCAAAAGTCACTGGACCAAATGAATGGTCTCAATCCGAAACATCCACTGTCCATTTCCCGCCATAGATGCTACTTCAGCAGTTCATTTTTTTTTGTTTGCTCCATATTCCAGCATCTGCAGTCTCTTGTGTCTCTAACTCTTGTAATGTGCTTTTGATTGTTTTTACAGAGGATCTTGAGAAGCATAACTCCTGAAGTTGAAGAAAATGAAACCCCTAATTCTGGTATCCATCTCAATGCTATTTAAAACAGCCATTATAGGTGTTCTTAACTTCTTGGACTGAATTGCTCAGATCAGCAAATGGTATTGCAAGATCAAAAACTGAACCCAGAGTAATAGACACAGGTGTTCGGAGTGAGCCTCAAGCTGCAGCTTTAGTGATATCAGAATTTCCTTAAATCTTTTGAATTTTCTTCATATTGTACTGGTACATATTAAGTGTTGATATAAACATATTCAAACACAAATGTAAACTTTATGATAGATAAACATTCCAGTTTCTCTTTACTGCCCATTGGGCTACACTTTATAAAAAGAAAGAATACCTAGTGACTGCAAACTGTTTCTATAATGTAGCTTTGTGTATTTTAATTGGGAAAATAATATTTGTACTTATAGATAAGCAACTTTTCATTGAAATACAGCATCAATTTTTTTCATGACCAACCTTTCAAAGCACCATTTCAAGGTTAATTATAAGTTTGCATTGAATGCAAACTGAATTTTTGTTGGATTGTAATGTTTACTTGAAGTTATGCCTTGCATACTTGCTTAAAATAGTATATTTTTCATTTTTAATCTGTGAAGCTATTACTTCACATCTGTGTTCTGGGTGCCTTATTTTTTTTAAGTTAAATTTTCTAAACAAATAAGAAACATTCAGAGTCACTCAAAGAAAGATAACTGGAAGAGATAGTAAACATTTGTTTTGATAAAATAAGTGGATTTTCTGTTTTAAATGTTTTGCAAGAAATGAATAATATAATTTTTACAAGGCATTCCAATATAAGACAAATTTGGGTACTACAGCATTAGTATTTTAATATGTAAATGTGTTAAAGTTAAATGATATATATAATAACCTTATTGGTGGATGGCATATAATCAAATTTTCTGGACACCAAACTGCTTTGTAGGCATTTTGGGCACAGCAAACTCACTCACAACAACATGACAATAACTAAACAATGTTAGTTAAGTGATGTGGGTTGTAAGATAAATGTTGGTCAGGATAGTCAAAATAAGTTATTTTGCAGCCAGATGGTGAATATAATTGTTATTCTTGTACATCTGGATGACCTGTTCACAATTTATATTGTAGTTACTCATTTCTATTCATCCCAGGGGGTGACAAATAAAAGCAGCAAGAGATCCATACTTATTCCAATTATCTATTAAATGCTTTCTGTCCTCACCAACCACTGTTCAATCATTAAGTCTTTGCAAATGATTAGTCAAAGTTTAAGTTTGAGATAGTCTAATTTTTCAATAGTAATATTAAAAGTCTTATTGCAAAGAAAAGACAAACAGAAGAGATTGAAATTGCAGTTATTACTTTGTTGTATTGTCCATACCCTTTAAAGGGCAACATTAGTCATACAAGTCACTATACTGTCAAAAGCTGCTTGGTCTGATGCAGTAATTATTTCCCCACTTATCTGCTTTCTCTTCTCGCATCATCCAGCAATGTGTGTTCTTGTCATTTGCTTTTTAATGTAAGCCATTTTCTTTGCATAGCTAGAGAGGACACAATGAATTAGCTGCTGTATTCCTTGCCATTTACTGTTACTTGTGTCTAACCTGTTTCCTGTTGGTACAAGATCAAAAGTAGCTTCATGAAAATCAATAAAAAAAAATACTCCTGCACGAGACAGATGTCTAACAAACAGTGCAGAACTAGAATTAATTGGCACGGGTGAAAATGTCCCCTTAATATAAATATTCTCTTTGGGGTTTGTTGCCATGCAGTCAAAATTTCAAGCCAGGATTGTTAGCATCAGAATGTATTTGTATGTAAACTTGATTTGACATTACTCAGACATAACATGAATATTGTAAAAGTTGGCTAGCTTATGAGATGTACATCTGAAAGACTTTAATTATAGTGCAGCAAAATGCTCCATCTAGTGGCCTATAAATCCTTCACAATTAACCTCAAATACATAGTGGGCACAAACTGATAGTATTTCCATGTTTGTGAGATTGACCAGTGAGATTGATCTGGAACTGGTTGTATCAAGCCATTTTCGTACATCTACTGTATTTGTTGCTCAAGTCTGTAAGTTTATTGAAACTGCTATTCATGTGTAACTGACTAATGTATTTGTCCAGCTTTTGTATGCAAATTATTTCTAAATTGTAGTATTTATGCAGATGTATGCCTCCTGTTACAGGTATCATTTTACATTATTATTAAATAAACTTTATCATTTCCATTAGTTAGAATTACTTTTTCAACCCAACACATTTGAACATAAAGTAGAAACTGTGTGGACTCTTGCTGATTCATGATCATCCCTCAAATGTTTTGAGCTATTTGTGATTTTTAATCTCCACAAAATGTTTTTATTTTGTACATATACTTGTTTTCATAAACATTTTAAAAGTTTATTTTCCTGTGAAAATAGTGTGGTTGGAAATATTGTTAGTTTTGACCTTTGATTTGATATGAAGTGTTTTGAAACACTGAGAATAGCAACCACACTCATCTATCCTCAAATTTTAAATAGTTACTATTTTTAAAATATTCCATTATCTGAGGGCACAACCCATCCAATTGGAGCAAACAAGGTTTCATTCCCCATTATTTTTAGTCCATTGTTGTAGTTCCACAGAGAGACAGAAGGAAGGTATTGCACTCTTACATTTCAAAATGAAATGCTCCTTTTTGCAAAGGTCTGTGCAAAGCAGAAACTTTCAGCTTGCATGGCAAAGAATTCCATGACCTCCTCCAGCTACAGTTTAGTAGTTTCCACCACGACAGCATTAATTTCAGTCTGTGTTGCATTTATTTGTCACTTGCATTTCAATTGGCATAAAACATTACTTGTGAAATCTCATCATATACAATATCACATGAGAGTGTTAATGGACCTCATTGTTGGGTTTTAAAATTAGCCAATGAGATAGTTGATGCATTTGTTAAATTTTCTAAAATCCCCTACATTCAGGGAGGATTCATTAGATTGGAAAATATCAAATGCAACATGAGACACAAGATTCAGCATCTGCAATCTCTCCAGTACAAGCAATCTGCTGAAGGAACTCAGTAGGTCGAACAACATCTGTGGGAGGAAAGGGTGCAGGATTTCAATCTGAAACTTTTGTCAATTCCTTTCCTCCCAAAGATGCTGCTCAACCTGCTGTGTTCCTTCAGCAGGTGGTTTGTTGCATCATGCAACTCCTTGACACCTATTATTGGGAAAATGTAAGAATCTATTATTAAAGATGTTATAGGAGGTACTAAAATTTAATTTATGCAAAGTTGGCATTGTTTTATGAAAGCGAAGTCATACTTGATAGGAAAATATGTTATGAAGAGGATATAACCTACAAAGGGACAGGTTAACAGAATGGGCAAAGATCTGGCAAATGAGGTATAATGTGGGAAAATGTGAAATTATCCATTTTGGTAAGAAAATAAAAATAAATCTTATTTAAATAGTGATTACAGTGACCTGAGTGTGTGCATAATTTGCAAAAGGCTAGCATGCAGAAACAGCATTTAATTAGGAGAGCCTAACAATATTGCTATTTATTGTAAGGAGAATTGAGTAAGAGTTGGGAGGATATGCTTTGGTTATATAGAGCAATAGAAAGACCACATCTGGTCTAATGTTATTGGTATTGGTCTCCTTATTTGGAAGCAGTTGTATTATGGGGAAAATTTGGATAGGACAGGCTTTTATTTGCTGGATTTTAGGAGAATGAAAAACAACTAATGAAAAATAGATGTTGGGGGGCAGAATGTGGGGGAGGGGCTTGACAGGGTAAATGTATAAAGTAGGTTTCCTCTTGTGGGAAAATCTAAAACGAAGATCAGTTAAAAAATTGGCACGCCTCTTTAAAAGTTGAGTTTTTCTTCTCTGAGGGTTGTGAAACTTCTTCAAAGTGCAGTGAATGAGTGAATTTAAAATCATGGTCTATCGGTATCTGTGAGAAAGGGAATTGTACACTAAAACTATTTGTTTCCTGTGACAGGGAAAGGATGGTTAGATATAAGTGATAATCTCAGCAGGATATAAAGCATCTTACGTTCTTATTGACTGGAGATGTACAATGTACTTCATTCATGGTATAGTAGTGATGCTGATCACCTCAGTGATTATGGAGAAAAGGGGTGAAGGCAAGACCAAGGCTGGTATGTTGACCTGTATAAATCTCTAAGAACTCAAATTATCTAACTAACTTGGGTTCAATAATTTGGTGAAATTAAAGTCATTATAATTTTTTACCCATTTTCCAGAGAATTTATTCTTCTGCTGTCAGAAGGAGAACAGAAATAACTAATGTTCTTGAAATCGCAATTTCCTTTGTGGTGCTGACAGTGGAGGGGTAACACTGAATTTGGGAAAAAGGGGAAGAAAATTCTCCTTTTACAATTTTGGACTTCCAATAACAGCAACAAGCGCTTTTGCAAAGAATCTGGACAACTGCAAGTGTAGCTATCTTAAAACCTGGGCTTTTTACTTTCTACAATAACATGACTAAATTAGAACAGCATCAGTTCAAATCTTTTTTTTAAACTTACCTGCCATTAGCTCAGCTTTCCATACAGTTAACACACCACTCTGAATCGGTCTGACTCCCTGTTGCGTGCAGATTCACAGTTGAGAATCCAGTTCAGTTTCCAAAAGACATGCCACGCCCAGTGCCTTATATGGCTCTCAACAAACCCACTACTAAGGCAGGCATCACTGGATAAATATCAAGCATCAGTGGTTTATCTCTAACACAATGCAAGGTCAAATGTTTAAAATATGCACTTTTTTATTTAATGCAGAATTAATCACTTCTTGTAATAGTCCTCAGCCTCATCTACCCCACTGAGAAAAATACCTGAAAAGTGAAATTTAAAGAGAATCCACAACATTTTAGATTTGGCTCTTATCATCTTAATTCACTGCATAGCGGCAATTAATAAGCATAATGTAAGAAAATAAGAGTAGGGGTAGGTCACTCAACCTCTCTAGCCTGTCCTGCCACTTAATATGATCATGGCTGATCTGTCCCAGGCTAAAAACCCTCTTCTATGCCCTCTCAGCAGGTTAGGCAACATCTGTGGAAAGTGAAAGAAAGAAGTTAATACTTCAGGTTGGGTTGAAAACCTTTTGTCAGAACTCCCACAGATGCTGCCCGACCTGCTGAGTGTTTCCAGCATTTTCTATTTTGACTCCAATCATCCTGTCGGAATATTAGATGCAAGTTACCAAGTCCACTATAGAAAAGAATTCATCAGATGCACTAAGTAAAGAGTAAGCAAGCAAATAAATCACCTAGACTTTTGATAGGGCCATCATGTAGATTCTCGAACCCATTCCTCTAAAAAGTAGGGTGAAAGACTAATCTTGCATTAACAATGACACTAGGTGCGTTCTTCAAAATTGGAAACAGCTTCTCTTATAACCTCTTCAACGAAAAAATTCAGATTTTTGAAAATATTTTTTCCAGAGAAAGGTTTTACTTCAATGAAAATCTTTCTGCCAAGTGTGTGATGCCTGTTGTTGGACTTTGTAAAGTTCTTCTGAATTTCAGTGTTTTACCTCAGTCACAAAACACCAGTTCCAAAAAATACTTCCTAATCAATGAATATCAAATTGATAGAAAAACTCAAATGAGCTAAACCTTCCCTAACAATTTTACTTTACCAGCAATGACTTGCTATGGCAATTTGCAAATACGAGTGGATTTTAAATATTTTAGGTGTAAAGGAGAAATGTTATAATGTAATAAATAATCAAGTTTAGCAAAATGTTGTTCACAATGTTCTATTAACATTTTTGAAGTTGAAGTGATTAGAAACAATAAACTGAATAGTTTGCCATAAATGCCTATTGCACTGATCCATAAATATCTTCACGCTTAAGAGTGTTGGTTCAATCGTGATATGTTACATCATTTAACAAAAGTCTTAGCTTGCTAATCTTTAGAGATGGATTGTTTTTAATAGTTATTATATTTCATACAAGACCACAAAACTCTTCAAATGATTAGGTGCTTATATATTTAAACTGAATTTTTTGTAGAAACCAGTTCCAATAAAATTAGTCATTTTCCTCTGGCTCAATGTATGACTTTGTTGAGGCCCTGTTCATCTGCCTTGCAAGATATCGCTCTTTTGCAGATGTGATAGTCTCCTGATTGCTGCGTTTGACAAATTTGCTGAGCTTTTGGGAGTGTACAGTCCCATTTGTTTCCTTTCCTGAGTCATCTTTTGACCTTTGTTCACACAACAAATTCAAATTTTTGTCCTCATCATCTTTATTTTTGGATTCTACATTTTGTTGTTCATCCTTCTCTTCCGATCTGGATCTTTTGTGATCATGTTTTCTGGATTTTTCTTTTTCTGAAGTATTAACAGAACTATCTTCCTTAGGATCGCTGCTTCCATATTTCTTATCAGCTCTTTCATAGGTTTCTGTTCCTTTTTCCTGAATCTCTTTTTCCCAGTTTCTTTCTTCTCGGTCTTGATTCCTATACTTTTCTTCCCTTCTTCTGCCATCTTTAGTTGTATATTTTTCCATTTTGTTTCGCTCTCGTTCTTTGAACTTTTCATCTCTCACTTGTTCATTTCTGTCTTTATGGCTTTCTCCATGATCTCGTTGTCTCTCATCCCTTCCCCAGCTGTGGTCTTTAGATTTCTCTTCCTTGATTCTTTTCTGATCTTTGCTGTCCCTATATCTTTCTCGTTCCCTTTCTTTTCTCGAATGATCTCTTTCTCTGTGCTTTTCTTTTGCACGTTTGTGCTCCTTATGGTTTGATTTTTCCCCACTTCTGCTTTTTTCTGCATCTCGGTAAGTCTCTGAGTGGCTCTTCGATTTCTCACTTTTACCCTCTCTGGTCGAATGGCTCACATGTTGATGATGACTTTGCTCTTCCTCACTAGAAGATTCCACATGTCTTCTGTATTGACGGCTTCTTGCTTTCTCTTCGTTAGTGTCTGAGTTGTCTTCATCATTTCTTGTTTTGGAAAACAACTGCTTTTCATCATCACTGTCAATTTCAAAGTCACTGTCAGCATCCAGATCTTGGTTAGGTTTATCCTTTACTAAACCACCAGAATTTTTACAGTCATTATCATCAGGTTCTTTTTTCATCCTGAGGAGAAAAATACAAAATGTCAACTCAATGTAACAAAAATCAATAAATATAGACGTTTCAGTTTATGACGGAATTATGACAGAATTGCCAGGATACAAGTGCTGTAAAAATTCTGTTTAATAAATGCTTTCTTTTTCCTATTAAGTAGCCTGATGGACTAATTTCAAGAAATTTTATGAAAGATAATTCTTTCCAAATTTTGGTAACTTCAACATTTGTTTTATGTGTTAAATTGTCAACATCTTGAGAAAAATTCCGATTTTAAAAACGTTTTAAACATGACACACAAGTTATTTTTTCTCCTTCAAGAACTACAGTAAAATTGAAAATATGACACAAAACCAGTGGATGGAAGCTTTAAAATAAGATACTCTCAAACACAAGAGATTATGCTGAAACTTTTTAAATGCACTCTTTTTAGCAAATTCAAGGTAAAGAATGTTAATACTATGAAATGGATCATATTTTAGCTTTCTGATCTCCCAAAAATGATCAAGCTTAAAATAATTATTTTATAATTCTACAAAAATAAACATGTGCATTACAAGGGAAGATTTGGTTCCCATAAGCAGGGAATGTTACTGCAAGACAGCTGTTTGTTAAATATTCACTTTTGTTAATGGACAAAAGTAAAGGACTTTCCGACCAGATGGGAAAAATCCAACCGAGGACTGGCACATTGGAGCCTCATGTACACCCAACATTTCGTTTGGTCAGGCACATGCTTGACATGGAAGGACATGTCATAATGCTTAAGGCCTTCCAAAACAAACAAAAATGAAAATCTGTCCAATATCTATGTCATTATTTCTCTGTAAGGAGCATATTTCACTTCCAAATCCAGAGTACATGGAAAAGATTAAGACTATAGGGCCAAGTGGTATGTGCAGTAATATAACTGGATGATCTGTCAAGTAACACTGCCTTAGAGTATTGCTGAATTTCCTGTCTCAGTTAAGTAACCTATTCAAGACCCCTATTACCCACTACATCATCTTGATCCCAACGACATCTTACTAACCTAATCTCTTCCCTGCTCTTCCCTTATTGTATAACTATTGGCCTGAGCTTTGCTGGGCCCTCAGGAAGAAACACAGGAACCAAGTGAGAACAACTCATGATCAAGTTTACAAATGTACTTCAGCTAGTGTCCTGACTGGAGCATAAGTGAATATGCAACCCATCCAACTGTGGTTCCAGTCGCAGTTGTTTGCTTCAATAGAATCTAATCAAGATACTCACTAGATCCTGGATATTTGAGCATGACTACAATCTTGCCTTCTTAAGATCCCCATTCAAATTTTGCCAGTCATTTGCCAAATACCTGCCTAGCCCATGGGTGAACAATGTACCAGGATGACTCTCCAATTGTTTCAGCATTTCACACACTCATAATGCTATGTTAAAGCTTAATCCTTACTGAATGCTTAATCCAGCTCCTCATTCAAAGGCCACTGATGTGAAGACACAAGGGTTGACACTCCCTCTCAATGCTGGGTAATGCTGCAGGTCCGAATTTTCCACTTGAAACTTTGCCTAATGTTTGGGAACTAGCTGCTCTGCCAGTCTTAACAAAAACATATTCTTTTCCATTCCAGATGCCAATTCTGAACCACATTTTAAAATGTCAGTGCTCGCCAAGTTTTGCTGTGGACAGGATTTCACATGACTGATACAACAATTGAGCAATTTTAATTATGTAGAGAGTGTATTTTACACTAATCATTCTTTCCTATCATAACTTTTCATTCAAACCTCTCAGCATCATAGTGATCCC
>JARFYF010000054.1:14724833-14740054 GCA_030265395.1 Rhina ancylostomus | reverse complement strand
AGACCAGAGTGTTTATTTTCAAATTAATTTTAGTAAAAGGGGTTTATATTTCCAGATGGTCTAATACAAATATGCCAAGAAGTACTACATTCCCTGGATGAAACATGTAAAGATTTCTTATTGGCAAACAACAAAAGCAAGAGGTTCACACCAGGATGTTTATTTCAATCCAATGCAAATCCCTTCCTTCATTTATTAGGCCAACTCTGAGGTCAGGTGATGAGAATTTAATTGTTTACCATCTAAGTGAATCTCTTTGCACAGAGCAATAGATGACTGCTGTAATTCAGNNNCAAATTGACAACAGGCATAAATTATAAATTCCAGCATAAACAGCTTTATATTCACAACTTCATTTAAGGCCATAAGAAATAGGAGCAGAATCAGGCCATTCGGCCCTTTGAGTCTGCTCCACATTCGATCATGGCTGATTTATTTTCCCCTCTCAACTGCATTCTCCTGCCTTCTCCCCGTAACCTTTGATGCCCTTGCTAATCAAGAATCTAACAACCTCCGTTTTAAATATACCCAATGACTTGGCTTCCACTGCCACCTGTGGCAATGAATTCCACAGATTCACCATCCTCTGGCTAAAGAAATTTCTCCTCATTTCTGTTCCAAAGGGACGTCCTTCTATTCTGAGGCTGTGCCCTCTGGTCCTAGACTCTCCATTTAACCATTCCTATCTTTAAAACTTCACCCTCAGAGGAATAGGACATTCCAATCAGTAAAGTCATGTGGAACTCCATATTTAATTGTATGATTAAAGCTGATTGCACACATTTGCCAACTTTGTTTTCTTTTTTTAAGAATAGTAATTTAAACCAGACTTAACTGTACTGTACAAGTTAATTTGCAGGATAAGAGTCATCAAGTCATTTAAAAAATAAATTGCATCCATACTTACAACAGATATGCAACTAATGGCAATCCTCTACCCAGATGTACCAACTCACCTAAGGCAGTACAATTTTTCTGACATAGTTTCCCTCATTGGGAAAGAACAATTCAAACTTGCTTTTGTAAAAGTGATCAGGAAATCAGGAATTCAGAGGAGACCAGAAATCAAATCTATATCCGTCACAATACCCATACCAAAATATTTAATATTTTCCATTTTCTGGCATCTCCATGCCATTAATTTCTTGTTATTAAGAGACAGGAAGATTATCTAGGACAAGCTGATAAAATGGTGTTTTATAGCAAACCTGGATAATTCTCATCTGATTCTCTCTTCTATTTTAGTTTCTGACTACAGCATGGGGCAGATTAGCAGTGAGTGAGAGGATTTATGGATTGAGTTGGTGCAGTGATGTAATAGATAGGCAGTTTATTTTGTTAGATATGATCTTGCACACCGACTTAACTAACACGCTATCAAATTATTCCATTTCTTCCTCTACCATTAACATTCCATTAGCTTGTCCATTGGTCATAAATAAATATCCATAATTACAAAATTAAAACAACACTCACAATGATTACCCTTTACTTATTCTTGACTAACAGTATTTATAAAACGTTTGATGTGAGCAAATTTATTGAACATATTTATCAAAATGGTTCTTCATTTTATTAAATCTTAATTGGAATCATGACGATGAGAAGTTATTTGCAGGATTCAGTTTCCAGTGGCCACTGAAATCAGTGTCAATTAGACTGGACAAAAACCCAATTTGTGTAGGGGTAAGCGAACACACTTAAAGAGTTTGGGGGCTAGGCTGATAGAGAAACAACTGTCTTTGACCACTCCCCTTGCATATTCACTCTATATTTCTTTGAAACAAGCAAGAACAGCATGTACAGCATGGTTCTCAGCAGAATCACAAATTATTTGCTCATTTATATGCACTTCATTAGCTGCAGGGGTTCATCAACTGCTACTAATGATTGCATTCTTGCTCCAGACCCTACATGCTGCAGAGAACAACTTCCATTTCACAACTATTAGTGAAGTACAAGGAAGACTTCGAAAGGATCAGTAGCATTCATTTCTGGTAGGCGGCAATTATCAAAAATAACCATGATTGAATTGTTCCCTGTAGCTTTAGTGCTACAGCGCAAGCTCTTCATCATGAATTCATTGACTTTGGTTCTGATGCAAGTGAAAT
Source organism: Rhina ancylostomus (assembly GCA_030265395.1). Taxonomy (NCBI): domain Eukaryota; kingdom Metazoa; phylum Chordata; class Chondrichthyes; order Rhinopristiformes; family Rhinidae; genus Rhina; species Rhina ancylostomus. Next base: position 14,737,943 of record JARFYF010000054.1, on the reverse strand, counting down.
ATCTTGAAAATCAAATGACCTGATTGTAGCACCGATACAATTATGCATCTTACCCTTTGGTTCCACGAATGCTGCATTCTGGAATAACCTCTTCACCCACTTTCTGATTCAAAAAATGCCGGTAAAAACCACTAAGGTCTTTCTGTTTAGTTACATCCAAAGAAGCTGGCAAAAATCAAAACAAAAACAGAAGTAAAGACATGTTTTCTAACCAACCAATAATCTGCAGTGTTTTTCTCAAGAAACATAACTTCTGCCACTTGTCATTTGGAAAATTAGTTTTCTTCAGAAGCTGCTTCTTGCCACTCTGCAAGCAACTAACATGATTTTCAGAAGTGAAAGGGAAATGATCCTTTTGACCCTACTTTACTGTTATAGAAAGTGAAGGAAAAAAAGGAGGATGGTTTTAATAAACTCACAGGACAAGCTGAGATATTTACTTTTTCATTTTAACTACAGCCTTGAGAGAAAAGAATCTCTCTGGAGAGAGAAAAGAATCATATTCCAGTGTCTCTCTTAAATCTGTAACTCCCTTGCAGCAGAAAATATTAAGACACAACCCACTGCCACAGATAAAGGATTATCTTCTCATGTGAAGCATAAGACATTCTTAAATAACGCCTCTGAACCTTGGCAGCATCCTGTTGACTGAAATTACCCAGTTTACTAAAGCCCACTACACAGATTCTATACACGTGCACATAATGCACGATAGCTCACCCTCCAGCTCTGCTTCTCTGCGTTCTTGCTCCTTCTCTTCAGCTCTTTCCAGGAGTTTCTTTTTATAAGCAGAAGTGACAAATGCATCTTTATCCACATACTTCTCCCCTTCAGCCTCTCGTTCCTTTTGGATTTTTCGCTCCATCCTTCTATCTTGCTCCTTCTTGCGTTCACCTACAGCTTTCAGCAGGCTCTCAATATACTTGGACTTTGTGAGGGATGGGATTGGAGAAAACTGGTAGGTTAGTTTACAAATGAAAATCAATTTGTAAACATAACTTAAACACTGGTCCACAAGGGTTGGCATTGAAAAATTCCTCAAAGCTTGCCACAGGAGATTCATACCATCAAGGAACATTCACAATTTATCTAATCAATTTAATGAGGATGCATAATTTCTAGAAATACTTTAGCAGAAGGAAGGACAATGAAATTTCTTCCTAACTTGAAAAGATAATAAATGATGCTATATTACATACAGGCTTGCCAATTTTCTCAGTTCTTTTTCACTGTGTTACCCTTCTGTTCTAGACTGTGAACTTACAGACCTTTGTTCTTTTGTCTGACTGTAATCTAATTATTTTAAATGGATACTACAATTTCAAAAGTTAGGCCAAATTACAAGGCTGTTTGGCTTATAATCAATTTTAACACAAACACTAATTTATATCAAGCAGGGAAAAGAAACAAATATGATTTGTTCAACATCCTTACAAAACAGTCATAATTAAAGATTTCAACATTTAAAAAGGCTAATAGATTTAAAGCAATACTTCACAAAGAAATCTATACCTCAAAGATGATTGCCAATTTCTACAAGTAATTTCCATCCACTGTGGACATCCTAGGCAATAACATCCTATCCACTGGGAAAGGAACAAGGCCAGTAGTTTTAACTAGTATTCACTGTGGGCCACTAATTCTATTGAACATTTTTCAATGTTTAAATGATCTCTCTGGCTGAAACTTGGATAATATTTCACTGTTTACTACCAATTGAAAATATTTGTGAATTAGCAATTACTTAACCAAAAATTATCTGGCTGCCAATGCACAATATGGGATGGATTTATATATGAGAGTTCCCCTCCAGGGAAATATCAAACATGAAATACTCAGCAGGTCAGGCAGCTGTTGTGGAGAGGAAAGGGTATCAGTAAAGGCCACTGAGCTGGAATGTTAACTACTAAGTATTTCCAACCATTTCTGGTACATCAGATTCCAACACCTGCAACATTTTGCTTAGGTATCAAACAGTGTCAGGTAAAATGTGCAAGTGCAACACAACAATTTATTTTAATGTGCCACTAACTAGCTGGCTTATGAGTGGTGTTTATACTCATTATTACCCAAATGTTCTTATAGCAAGAGGTAGACATGATGTGCAAAATCTCAAGGCTTGGGTGGGGATGTGATAGACATAAGAAAACCTCAGCTGTGCAATTTAAAAATTTTACGATTAGTACATCTACCTGTTTATTTGAACCAGATAGTAATTTTGTGTTGCTTTCCAGTTTCTTCTGTTGAAGATCATCATAAACACTGTCATACTCATAGACCGTGGCATCTTCTGCCAGTGCTTTTTGGATTTCCAATTTAGTCTATTTTAAAAAGAAATACTGATCAAACACTTACACTTAAGTTTGGCAGTACATCAGGGATGGAAAAAAAAAATCAGTATTTATTAATCAGTACTTCGAATATTTACAATGCAAAAATACAGAAAAATATCTACAGTATTCATAGAGGTATAATACTTCCTCTCCCCATCCCATCCTCAAATAAATATAAATTTGTTAAAAGATAGACTTTAACAGAAAAGGAGGTGCAGAGGATTTGGTGAGGGAATTACAAAGCATCCTTCTCACTGACAGAGAGAGAGCAATAGACAGGGCTGAGTCTGTGAACTGGAGAAGCCAAGATGTTGAAGGGAAAAGGTATAGGTCAATTTAGAAGAATGGAATCAAGTCTGGTCAATATCACCAAGCCAGATGGTAGAGGTGTTGGAAGAAGGTGTCAGGGATGCTGACAGTTCATGAGAGGATCATACACCACAATCGTAACTTGGTGCCACTTCAAGAATATAAGATTCCATCCTCTGAATAGGATAAAAAACACTATTTCTGTGGAATGGGCAGGTCTCAAGATCACCTGTCAATATTAATTTATGAAAGAGCACTCTCCAAGTACCTAAGCCAACATTTTCTTTAAACCACCGAACAGATTAACTCATTTCTCTCATTTGCTGTTAGTCGCACCTTACTGCAGAAAATGTGGCTGATGCACTTGATTACAAAACAACAATGGCTATACGTTTAAAGACAATGCTGATGGATCAACAGGGGATCTATCTTGGCTATGAGATCACCAACATTACAGAAACTACTTTTCAGAGAATTTGATTAATTCCATGTGATATTAAGAAACGGTTGAGAGCACTGGATACAGCAAAGGGTACTGTACCCAACAACCGAGCTAAAAGTTTGCACTCCTGAACTACTTGCACATCAAGCCGAGCTATTCCAGTATGAAACATCGCTGGAATCTATCTGACAATGTGGAAGACTGCCTACGTTGCCCAGGTATGTTCTGTCCACAAAAAGTAGGACAAATCTAATCTTGCTAATAACTAACAATCAGTCAAGATACTCTCAATATTCAGCAGAACATAGGTGGTGTAATGATAATGCTTCTCAGCAGCATTTGCTAACAACTAGCTCACCAATACCCAGTTTGGGCATCACCGTGGCTATTTATTCCCAGAACTCATCACAGCCTTAGTCCAATTACAGACCAAAGAGGTGAATTCCAAATTCCAAAACAGAGATGAGAGTGGCAGTTCTTGATATCAAGTCAGCATTGGATTGAGTACGGCAGTGTAAAACTGAAGTCCTCAGGCACCAAGGGATAAAACACCAAAGGACAAGAATTCTATGTACACAAAGAAAGATGGCTGTGGTTGTTGAAGGTCCTGCAGAATATCAACCTCTGGAGTTCTTCAGGTCAATGTCCTAGAGCAACTATCTTCAGGCTCTTCACCCATTATCTTCTTTTCATCGAGTCAGAAGTGGGATTGTTTGCTCAAAATTCATTTTTCCTGGAATTCCTCAGTAACTGAAGCATCACAAGTGCTAGGTAATGGCCATCTCCAACAAGAGTGAGTCTGATCACCTAGTCTTGACACTAATGCCATCATCATTTCCCTTACCATCAAAACCTGGAGGCGCTATTGACCAGAAATTCACCACAGCTATAAAGGAGGCCAGACACCAAGTATTGTGTGGCAAGTGACTCAACTCCTGACACCACAAACCTTTCCACTACTTATACGACACAAGCTGAAATACTCTGCCTCCTGGATAGCAGCAATTCCAACAACACATAAGCTCAACAATAACAAGGACAAAGCAACTCATTTGTTTGATAGCCCCACTACAGGTGTACCACTGTCCAAAATGCACTGCAACTACTCACCTAGTTTTCTCTAAAAGCACTTCCCAAACCCACAACATCTACCATGGGGAACAGGAACTTCAGATGCATGGGAACACTATCACCTGCAGATTCCCCCGAGTGCATACCATTGTGATTAGGGAGTTTACAGCTATTCCTTCATCATCACTGGTTTTAAATTCTGGAATTCCCTACCCAACAGTACCTTAATCAGCAGGATTGCAGCAGTTCAGAAGATGGTTCGGCATCACCTTCTTCAGGGATGGGCAAGTGATGACAGCAAATCTCAGATCCAAAAATATAAATTAAGTAGTAATCTGCTGGCTCTGATTTTTTTTTGTGGGGGAGGGGGGCACAACCTGGAAAAGGAAGTACTCTGATTGCAACTTAAATAAGCTGCTGTATTCAACAGCAACTCCATCTCACAGTAATAGATTTGTGAAGAGCTACCAGATTTATGTTAATGTTGCAGTAACTTCCTTCTTTGTTTAGCAGATGCAAAGTTGCTTATTATCATTTGTTACCAATGCAGTAACCTTGGAAATGATAAATTCTATATAATGGATTCATTAATATATACTTCTACATTAATAGATGTTGATGATACACATGTGCCTTTCATTCTGGTAACAATACTGAATAAAATCATTGTTTTCTTTACAATTTGATACTTCATGTCAAATAGTGGCAGGATTTTCTCTGGTTCCATACAGGATCACAACACACTTATTCCTATTGGACAATACTAATTGTAACAGTATGCAACTGCCTTGAAATGTAAAAACAGCTCTAAAAGCTGCAATAATTTTTGTATATCTGATTGATAGAGAATGATTAATAAGTATTCATATTCTGAATTTCAGACCTGTATTTGACCCCTTAAATACAGATTTAAGTTTTAGCCACAAACAAATGTTTAACAGTTTGACATTATTTGCCTACAAGTTAAGAGTCCTCAATGTGCTTCATCTTAGTATTTCAGTAACATCTTTCCACAAACCCTTTTATATGTTAAAGCATTTATTCATGGAAGTTGTTTGATACTGTACAAGGCCATAACTTTTTAAACAGACCCACCTACTAAAATGAGAGTAAAAATTCTGAAAAATCAACAGAACGACCCAAATCCTAAAGCTATAATGCAAGCATAAAAAGCTTTTAATCCACCCAAGGTGCACACTCCAGTGCCTAGAACATAGACCCATTTATGTTTGCTATTAGTATGCAAAAGGCACATTAAAATCGTTTTGTGCGTATTTAGGAGGCTTCACACCATTTCCCTGCTGAAGTTCTGAATATCAAGAAATTGGACCAGGTACTTCCAGGGATGATTCACTTTAAAGAGAATGTCATTTTCTGTGTGTCTCTTATACATGACGACATCATCAACATGCACATAAAATATTTACTTAATATCAACTTAAATTGGTGTGAAAAAGTACAACCTGCAATTTTCAGTCTCAGTCCAACAGAATGAAAAATACACCAAGTTGCTAATCATTTGTCAGTTAAAGTGCATCTCCTGTAATATCAATATTCACCCTTCCCATTACGTATGGGTTACCGATCATTGACCTGTCAGTCTCAGAGCACTACTTTCTTTAGAGAGGTGTGGTGTGGTTGAGAGAACAGACACATTTATAACATATATGCCTCCTCCCCCTTTTCCTTGTGTCCATGTCAGCCTTCTGCAATTAATGTGGCTGCCACTGAGATCCCTGGTCTTCTGATCTTTATCCCATGGATACCAGCGGCAATGACGTGGCAACCATGATCTATGTTCACAATTGTCATTTTGAATTGTGCAGGCCACATTTTAGTACATGAAAATTTAGGTAAAAACACAAATGATTTTTAAAGCTAAATTTCACCAATTTCATTATTTTATAGACCTAGTACAGCACCTATTTAGCCTATCATTTATGGGATTAAATCATAAATTAAACCAACCTACCATGCGATACTGTTCCATTTTAATTTACTTTTTGTTGCGATTGTTTATATTTACTCTCAATTCTTCACCTTTTCCCCTTCATGCAACCTCTTTTCAGTTTTGGAGACTTGTAATATAATCACACATGAAACCTTGCACAATATTTACATTTCAATACTGACTTTACACCAGTTGTATTGACGTTATGTAGTATTTAATTAAATAATCAGAATTTATTAATGATGGGTTTGTTTAAAATTGATAAGAATACGCATTTTCTCTCACAAAAGTATGTATGATGCTGTACCTGCTTCATCATTCTTTTCTTCAGTGACTCCTTCTGAAGGTTCTCATTTACTGATGTCTGTGAAGACAAAATAAAAACGCTGAATAATACTCAATGTCCTGTAATTAACTGTTCAATATTTTAAACAAGTAAATAGGCATTACCCTAACCTCTTATTCATCGTTTCAAACTTTTACTCCTTATACAAAAGCAGAAATGCAGAGAGTATGAGAAAGAAATAAAACTGTGTAATTACTTCCATAGAAAAATGTAAGCATACATGTAAAGGCAAAAACAAACAGTTCAATTCTTCAAAATAACGATTGTGTGTAAAGAAAGCCCAGTTATACAGGACAATGAAAGGACCAAAATACTCAGATTCTAAGCATTGCATTTGTTTACATTTACCAATGGGAATTTCTTATTTCCTCAGGATACTTTATCTCATTTTAAATCAAAGTACTGGCTACATTGTGATGAAACTTATTTTAAGATTAATGCAATGCTTATTACCTTTTAAAACTCAGAATCACAACTGCCAATGGAGACATGAATATTCAAGGTAGAATTTTAAATGAGTTATTACACATTACAAAGGACTAATTATACATAGGAATACAAGTCCCGATAGTATGTGAACTAGAAAATGTTTCCAGAAAATGACATCGTTGGCATTGCTTCCATGTGCTAATGCTTCCATTAAAACTAACAGCTGCACATAACTATATTAAGCACCTATACACTAATGATGGACTGTAACTAATCTACTGTATGGAGCAGAGCCATGGACATTCAATTTCAGACTTGCCTACAGCATTGCAAGCAAGATATTTATTAAAGAAACTGAATATTACACTTTAATAAAATGGGAAATACTTTAGAAAATGTTATCAATTTTTAAATAACAACTTCAGTTCTTGTAAGAGTATTCAACTTTTCACATCACCAAGGTGACTTAATCTCCATATTGTAGATGTAAAATTATTTCTAGACATTCTAATCCAATAGACAGCAGTGAGTACAGTCCAAAATACTTCACTGGCTATGAAGTGCTTTGGGACTTTTTGGAAGATGCAGAAGGTATTATACAAATGAAAATCTTTTAATTTGTGGGAACATTCAATAAATTATACAAATAATAATGCAGCACTTGAATTGTACTTTTACTCAAAGGACAAGAATCCCATTTTATATTAACGTTTGAGGTTCCAAGGCCCTCAAATTAATTTATTAACAGTATGAATAATGATAGGTGTCAACATTCAACAATTAAAATTTTAAAATAATATTGTATATCTGACTCACTCATCTGTTATATTACAGCATTTTACAGTCCAGTTCATATTTCACTTTTTTGGCCATGCTTTAAAAAATGAACGAAAGCATTAATTTCCATTGATTTAAATCTTTATAAAATGCTCTCCATGAAGGATGTGATTGCACTGGAGAGACTGCCTGGGATGTTACCAGGATGTTGCCTGGGATGGAAGGTTTCACTTATGAGGAAAGACTGGGTGGGGTGGGTTGGCTTTACATGGAGCAGAGGAGGATGAGGGGGACCTGACAGAAGTATACCAGAACATGAGAAGCACAGATAGGGTGGATAGTGAGAAACTTTTCCATACAAGGGAGATGTTTAAAACCAGAGGATGTAGATTTAAGGTAAGGAAATAAGAAGAATAAAGAGAATCTGATGAACATTTTTTTCACCCAGAGACTGGTTGCAAGCTGGAATGCACTGCCCAAGGAGGTGGAGGAGGCATTCTCACAACAGAAATCCATCTGGACATTCACTTGAATTGCCGAGGCACAGATGGCTATGGACCAACTGCTCGGTAATGGAATTAGTATAAATAGGTACATGATGATTGGCATAGACATGGTGGACTGAAGGGCCTGCTTTTGTGCTGTATGATTTTATCACTATAATGGGGTGGAGATGGAGAAATATAGAAAGTGACGAGTCAGAGATGGTCCATTTGAAAGTGAGGGCGCAGTGATGAAATTTGAGATCAATGAGTACAGAGAGCAATATCAATGCCATTGTTGGTGTACCAGACAAAAGAGTTGAAGAAGTGGGCCCCAAGAAAAGGAATGAAAGACTGTTCCATGTATCCCACAGAAAGCAGTCGCAGCTTGGGCCCATGTACAATACCCAAAGCTACGCCTCTGACTGGAGAAAGTGAGTGGAGTTGATGGAGAAGTTGTTCAATGTTAGGACAAGTTCAGCCAGGCACGCGAGAATGCTGTTTGTGGAGGGGAGCTGGTTGGGTCTCTGTTCAAAGAAGCAGCAGAGGACATTAAGACCCGCTTGATGTAGGATGGAGCATTGAAATGTGATGGACAGGGACAGAAAATAATTTAAAAGGCTGATGTAACAATGACCTTTAGAAAATAGAGCAGAAAAAATACTGTAGATATGGCAATCATGTATTAAAACATACACAAATACTCTAAGCAGTTCTTGACCCCACATCTTAGAAAGAATATAGTAACCTTGGAGGGAGAGCAAGGTAGAATTACCAGAATGGTACCTCTAGGGGTTAAATTTCAAAGAGAGAATACACAAACCAGGAATGCATTCACTGGTACATGGAAGGTGATCGGATTGAAGCCCTCAAGAATCTATGGGACAAACCAACAAGGGTAGGTAGAAACCATTTCCACTGTTTGGGGTATATAAGATAAAAGACCACAAATAAAAATTAGAGTCAAGCCTTTCAGGAATGAAATTTATCAACATTTCTACATGCAATGGAAACAAGAAATTAGGGATAAAAACAAAGTGCTAGAAACACTCAGCAGTCAGGCAGCATCTGAGGAAAGAGAAAGAGAAAGAGACCCAAGGTTGTTCTGAACCTTCATCAGAACTGTAAGAGAGAAAACAAGTTAATTTTAAGTTGCAGAGGGGGTTGGGGGAGGTCTTAGAGCTGAAGCACTAACATTGTGTCTCCTTTCACAGACACTGCCTGACCTCCTGAGTTTTTTTTCCAGTATCTTGTGTTTTTATTTTAACAGTTTTCTTTCATTAGAAATTGGGAACTATCTTCCACAAAAAGCAATTGATACTTGGATAATTTTTAATTTTAAATCCAAGGTTGGTAAATGGGTTTATTATTGTCACATGTACCGAGCTACAGAGAAAAACTTGTCTTGTATACTGTTTATACAGATCAATTTATTACAACAGTGCATTGAGGTAGCACAAAGTAAAACACTAACAGAATGAAGTGTTACAGTTACAGAGAAAGTGCAATGCAGGTAAACAATAAGGCGCAAGGTCATAACGAGGTAGGCTGAAGTCAAGAGTCCATCTTATCACACTAGGGGACCATTCAATAGTTAATAGCAGGACAGAAGCTGTCCTTGAGCCTGGTGGTACGTGCTTTCAGGCTTTTGTACCTTCTGCCCAATGGGAAGGGGAAGAAGAGAGAACGTCCAGGGTGGGTGACGTCTTTGATTACGTTGGTTGCTTTACCGAGATAGCGAGAAGTGTAGACAAAGTGCATGGAGTGGATGGACATTGACATTGATAGACATATAATAACAAAGGCATAATTAATATGAAGGTGGTTGTATGGAGTTTGAATTTAGAAGATCTTCAGTGGAACAAACTCAAGACCCTGAAAAACATAATCCTGTTCCTAAAAAGTGGTTTGTAATGACTTTTCCATTTAGCCAGATTTTGGGCTTTACTATTAAATTATGGCAAAAATCAAGCAATTGTGCCTATAATGTTTATTAGTTGAATTATTTCTATTAACAGTACAAACAAGGTTAAAATTATTTGTCAGAAGTATTTTCCCTGAGTTATAGATATACATGAACAGTTTGCTATAACAAAAATTAAGCTATTTCATCAGATGTAGAGACACGAGATTCTGCAGATACTGGAATCTGGAGCAACACACACAAAACGTTGGGGGAACTCAGCAGGTTTGGCAATATCTACGGAAGCAAATAAACAGTTGACTTTCAGGCCAAGACCCTTCATCAGTGTCTTCAGCATTTTGTGTGTGGTGCTCCATTAAATATAGGTGGTGTTTAATATATATTTACCTGCTTTAACATTCAATAAAAAAATTGTCCAGTGGCTTTTAAATTCCTGTGCCTACAGAAGACAAGAAGATATCTTGCCAACATGTGACAAGATTAGTAAGCTACCGTGCAATGACCAGGTTTTTCTGTGCATGGGCATAATATTCAAAGATAATCTGGGTTCTAGTTAATCCCGAAGCATCCTCAAATCATGGTTAGTCATGAAGCATCCTCAAATCATGCTTGCACTGAAGCACGCAGCTATTGAGAAGTTGGAGCAGCTGCAGGCAGCTCCTACTCTACCCAGTCTATTAACTGAAATCATTATATATTAAATTATCTGAAATCTCAAAAATGTACTATTAAATTTCAGTAATCTATATTTAGGAATCATGTTGCAAAGACATAATAATAAAATGAATAATAATGTAATTGGGTAGAAAGGCAGAGTCCTGAAAGAATAGACTGAACTGTCAAATGCTAAATCCAAGAATAAATCAGCTATCAACTGTGTTTGTTCTCACTGTTCAAAAAGCAAACTTCAATAAAATAAAAATTCAACCATACCAGCAACTATAACCATTTCTCAAATTCATTGGTTCATATTTCCTATTCTGCTCTATTCTGTGAAATAATCAAACTTTTATGAAGTGTTTTGTTTCAAAAATGCTTGTAATCCAATCATTCTTTATTTTGTTGATAACACTTTGCCTCACTCATTTAGAAGAAGTTATACATCATTAACTTGAGATTCTTAAAAGAAAAATAATAGCAAATGCGAAGATGACCAGCACAAAACAATCTTTGTACAAAAAAAACCACACAAATCCTAGCATTTAGATTCTTTAAGAAGGATTTGTATAGCATGCAAAGGCCAGCCAGTTTCTTACAACTATATCTAGATTAAACACATTTTAATAAAGAAATTTCTAAATCAAGCTGTGATTTTGGGCATGGGATCATTGTGCACTGTGCAGTTATTGAAACGGGATCAGCTAAATTTCAATGCCGGTTCAGTATTTAATTAAATGCTTCACATTCTGGAATAATTCAGTATGATAAAGCAATAGTGAGGGAGAGAGACAATTGTAAGATAGCATCTCTAACCAAGCATTTTAATAACAGAAGTATTCATGTCAAAACAAAATGAGAAACATAAATAAGATTGTTCTTGTTTACAGCCTTATGCAGTATATTAAACGATGAAACTGATAAACGTCAAATGGAGAAAAATAAATTTTGTTAAATACTATAAAATCCAATCCTATCATTATAAAAGTTATAATCCTGACTTCCATTTCTTTGTACAGTAAGTGCTTTGTGTTGGCTCTGCCATGGTCAGTTTCAGCCCAACATCTGCTTCTATGTTTTTCCATTTTATTTTGCCCCAACATCCCTTTCATTATTAAATCAGTTCTTGACTCTCCCCTTACCCTTCTTTCCCTGCACTGCGATGAAAAACCTGCTCCAACTATAACATTTCCCACTCTAACAGTTTCCAACTATAAGATTTCCAGCATCTGCAGTTTTTGATTGTAACATTTTCAACTTCTAATAGTGTTTTAACTTCTGAAATGTTAACACTGTTTCTCCACAGATGCTGACTGCCCCATGTAATTCCATCATTTTCCATTTATATTTCAAATGTACAGTATTCAGTATGTCAGGAAGCTTCAATAGAGAGAAAAATGTGCTTAAATTTCATACCTTTTAAATAACATTACCTGACTTACTGAATACTTACAGCATTTTCTGATTTTATTTCCAGCACATCCAGTATTTTGGCATTTGTTTAAAAATCTAATTCACAGGGTGTCAATCTAAAGAGATCAGACCTAAACCAATAACATTTTACCAGCTAATAAGGAATAACTTTCAAAGTACACATTTAAAAATTTGCATAGTCACTACCTAAACCAGTGGATTTAATATTCCATCCATTGTGTACAAAATCCTAAATATTGCAGATATACCTCAGACAGGTTGAAGTTATGGTCCTCCCAGTTTACGAATGCCCAACTTATGTACAGCCATTGAGCTGAAAGTAAATACACACCAACTCTGATGCCTATACACGTTATCTCATTTGCCTGCATTAGTCCCATATCCCTTTACTCTTTTCCTATTCAAGTACATGTCCAAACACCTTTTAAGTGCTGTAATTGTATCTGCCTCTACCACTTCCTCTGGCAGCTTGTTTCACATAATTACCACCCTCTGTGAAAAACTTCCCCCTCAGGTCACCTTTAAATTTCTCACCTCAAACCTATACTCTCTGATTTTAGACTCCCCCATCCTATCAAGAAGACTATCTACCCTTTCTATGCCCCTCATACTTTTATAAACCTCTATGCATTCCAATGAGAATGAACACAGCCAATCTAATCTCTCCTTACAAGTAAATCCTTCTATTCCAAGCAACATCCTGGTGAATTTCTTCTACACTATCTAATGTTAGCATATCCTTCCTGTAGTGAGGGGATCAGAACTGTACACAGTATTCCATGTGCAGTCTGACCAATGTTTTGTACAGCTGCAACATGACATCTTAACTCTTGTACACAATGCCACGGTCTACAATGCAAGCATGCCGAATGCTTTCATCGCTACCCCATAACCTTTGTTGACATTTTCTTTTGTATCCTTTCCACAACCTTTGCTATCTGCATCTCCACCATTT
>JARFYF010000054.1:14621541-14632240 GCA_030265395.1 Rhina ancylostomus | reverse complement strand
TGGAGCACCCGGAGGAAACCCACGCAGACACGGGAGAATGTACAAACTCCTTACAGGCAGCGGCGGGAATCGAACCCAGGTCACTGGCGCTGTAATAGCGTCGTGCTAACCACTACACTACTGTGCTGCCCTGTATCAGATCGAAACCCTGTATCAGGACTGGACTGTTGCTCCAGATGCCAGGATGTGTAGTCTCTTGTGCCTGTTAAGAAATTCTAGGCGATTTCTCATATGCAGAAGATCTCTGCAACATTTCTAAAAGGAAGTACAAGTTGAAAACTTGAAGGCACTGGTAGTGCAGCTAGTGGTAATGTCAACCTCGTGATGAAGTCATTATCTATCAACTAATCTACAGCATCAACCAGGGTAGGTGTGTACCTCCCTGTACCCTGCTGGATAGACATGGGCTACTGACCAACCAGGCGTCATTCTGCTCCTCAGTAATGTGCATGATTTTATGACAGTGCCAACCTTCTGCAAACTCTGGGGAAATTACATGTGTAAATGGTGAAATGAAGTTGCATTTAAAATATTGCAGCTAATATACTAGCATGTATTTCTCACATTATTTGAATATAATAATAGGACAAAAATGATTGTTAAATGGGACTGATGCAGTCCTAACTTTAGATACAATATATTACTCAACTGAAGTGAAGCAGAAAACCTAACTTTAGGCAATAAAACTGGAAAAATCCTACCAAAGTTGGATGACTTTATTTAATGTCTGGAACTACTTTGATTTCTGTTGATTTATATGTATCCTTACTGCTTATATCAAAATTTGCAAAAAAAATTATACAATAGTTAAGATTACATAAGTACCTGGAAATTTAGATAACTTTGCTTCTTGCTCTTCAGAAATGTGCTTATGAGAAGGTACATCAGAAGAAAGAACAGCTGCAAGGGAAAGTAAATTAAAATGCACAGTTATATTTGTATAGCAGTCTTTGAAATAAAATATCAGAGATTTATATTCACCATATGCAAAAAGCATATGTGAAATTCAACCTTAAGAGAAAAATTTGGAGGGGCTATGATTTCTTATTCATTGCCACTAAGTATATAAAAACAACATATTTGTTAAGTCAGAATCAAGGACAGAATCAGGAGAATTCAGGAAATATCAAGAGGCTGCAGAAAAATTTGGTTGAAAAATGGGTTTGAAGATTGTGGGTAAAGGTATGACACTCAGAGTCTTCAGTCTAAATGTTGCACTTTGTTGTCGAACCCCATCTTTGCCACGGATGATAACAAAGGCAGAGTAAATAGGGCAATAATCCTATTCTTCTTTCTTTCAGATTTCCAACATCCGTATTGTTTAAATTTTGCTCATAACAAAGCAGAATTCAACTTACAGTCAATGACTGATAGATTCCTCTGCCAACAACACTATCAGGTTGTTATCATTCGCTGTTTATGGGACACAGTTCTGTTCAAATTGGCTTTTGCATTTCTTATAGTAAATCAGTGACTGCACTTTAGAAGCATTTCGTCGGCTGCAAAGAGCTGAAAACCATAATATAAAAGCAAGTTTTTCTTGCTATTGAAACACAAAGTGCTAAATTTACCTCTCAGCTATATTTTGGGAATAAAATGCTATTCAAATTTGTCATGTCAGAAGTCCTCTACCTTTTGTTATCAATTATCTTCTGACACTTTGCAGTCTCCTTTGCTTTGACCCTATGCTACTTTAAGCCTCCACTCTCCCTTGCTACATTATCATCATCTATACTCATAAATGATGTGTGCATTTCTTTCGCATGACTCACCAATCCTTGCTGCTAAACTCTGTGGTGCCAACTTTGCTTGTGCAAGATCTCCAGTTTCTTCTACATGGTCTTTTTCAGTGGCTCCATCATCTAAGCCTCTGTGTAATAGCAACTGGTCAGCTACATCTGCTTGTATCTGGCCAGTTGATGCCTCCTCTTCAGTAGGTGGATGTGTTGGTACTTGAGTACTGATATAGTCATTTCCAAAGTCAAGCATAAAGTCTGCTGGTTCCATTTCATCAAGCTCAATGATAGGCCCTAGTAAAATGGCAAATTCATTAAAAATCCATAATAAAGTCAAGTTTTGTCAATTTATTTAAGTCTTTATTAGTTAGTTCCATAGTTAAGCAACTACTGCTTTGAAAAGTAATTTAATTCTAAGAACTGAATCATTATCCACTCACAGTTAACATCAATGACTTAAATGAAGGGACCAAGGGCATGATATCCAAGTTTACTGGTGATTCAAAGAGAGGTTGTGAGTTGTGAAGATAATGTGCAAAGTCTCCAAAAGGGATATGGACAGGTTAGTGAACAGGTAAAAAGGCAGATTGAGTATAATTCTGGGAAGCGTGAGGTTATTCATTTTAGTAGAAAGAATGGAAAAACAAAAGATTATTTAAATAGTGTGAGATTAATGAATACTGGTATTCAGGGTAGTCTAGATGGCCTTGTACAAGAAACACAAAAAGTTGGCATGCAGGTACAGCGAGTAGTTCGGAAGGCAAATTAAATGCTGGCCTTTTTGTAAGAGGGATTACATACAAAGAGATGAAAATCTTTCAGTGACTGCCCAGGACTTTGATGGGACAATGGAGTACCGTGTAGTTTTGGCCTCCCTATCTAAGACTTGAATTAAGTGCGGAAGAGATTCAATAGATTGATTTTTGGGATGATGGGGAAAGACTGAGTATTCTGGAGTGCAGAAGAAAGAAAGGTCTTCTTATTAAATATATAAACCCTCTCAGAATCTTCAAGGGATAGATGATGTGGGAATGTTTTTACTGATGGGGGAGTCTGGAACTAGGGGTAGCACTTCAGGATAAATAGACATCCATTTAATATTGAGATGAGGATTCTTCTTTAAAGGAGTTGTTTATCTTTGGAATTTTTGCCCCTGTGTGCTGTGAATGCTGAGTCCTTAAGTATATTCAAAGTTGATCCAGGTTATTGAACTAAAAGATAATCAAAGGTTATAGAGATTAGGCGGGGAAGTGGAGCTGGAGCCAATGAACAGATCAGCCCTATCTTATTGAATGGCAGGACAGAGTCAAGGGGCAGTATGACCTGCTCCTGCTCCTATTTCTTATGTTCCTAATTACTAGCACTAACATTAGCCCAGAAAATTCACATACCCTAATCAGGTAAAGCTACAATGTTTGATCTACAATACAGGCCCCTATATCATAAAAATATGGAAATGAATCACTGATAAATCTGAGGAGACTGTCAAAAATTAAGTTGATCAGTCATATACCTGCAATAGTGTATTCAAAAAGTATGCTACCAAGGCAATTTTAATCTTGTCTGGAATCCTGAATGTTATTTGATTAGCAGCTAATAAAGGTCCACTGAATCAATTTTGAATATTATAATTGTTAATAAAATTAATTGCAAAACCTAATGCACCTAGTATTACAACTCACAAAATGTGTTCAGAGGACACCCCAAGGCTTTTATAAACTCTTTTATGATCAGTTTATGTTTTAAGCTTTCAAGGCATTAGAATGAATTAACACTGAAACAAGCCATTCAGCTCCGTAACCCACGTCCTACCCTATCTTACGCAATCCAAACAACATCCCTCTTTTACTTTCTCCCTCATGTACTTATCATGTATGTGTGTGTGTTATATGCTGTCCTCATATTCCTTACTATCCAGAAATCCTTAAAGGTCTGTTTTGAATGAACACAGCAACCTAGTCATTCTTAGTCCTCTGGGGTAAGTTGAAAACCTACTTCCTAAATACATGATTTATATGCATTGAATCCTCTGAAATATTATGAGTTTTAAAGATTAGTTATGAATTAAACCAAACTGATGGGCTTGCTGTCAGAAAGGATATCTGCTTTTCATTCTGCTTATAATGAAGATGGACTTTTGATCTCACAATCTACCTCGTTATAGTCTTGCAGCTTATTGTCTGCCTGCACTGCATTTTCTCTGTAACTGTAACACTTTATTCTGCATTCTGTTAATGCTTTTCCCTTGTATTACCTCAATGCGCTAATGTGATGAAATGATCTGTATGGATGGCATGCAAAACAAAGTTTTTCACTGTACCATGGTACATGTGACAACAATAAACCAAGTTACCAATTAATTCCTTTAATTCTGCTGCAGAATTCCACCACAAACTCAGAAGTTTTAGGATTTGTCTCTTTCCTTGATTCTCTTCCAAATATGTTGTGATAAAGCACAGGCCATCTGTTTACAGTGCTTTGACTGTCACACTGTTGAACCTTTAAGTATCAAACAACTCAACTTTGTGATCAACGGTAAGGTGACATAGAAGGCTAGTAAATTCAGATGGTAGGTTGCTGCTTACATCATTCCCAACTAGTTGGGCAATGCTGTTTGCTTCTGAAACAGCATCTTTGTTCTGAAGAGTTAAGACTACAGAGGGTGAAAATTCCTTGGATTAAACATACCACCATTTATCAGAGCAGTAAAGTCATTCTGAATTTTTAATTGTTCATTTAAAGGTACCTGTCATGGAAAATCTCCAATGTCAGGCTGGGCAAGGGTGGTTAAACTGAAGTTATATTGATTATTATAAATAAATTAATTCAATATTACCTGTAGAATCAGAGAATAGTGAGAATTTCAATGTCTGCACTGATTCTGTAATCAGCCGTTATTTATGGCAAATTGCAGTGTTGCTGCTCCACCACCAGGTATCAGTATCATATTTACAAATACTACAATAGATCTGATGGTCAGATTAAAATACAATTCCTGAGCTCAGTGTTGAAATGCATGCACTATTTCTAACAGTAATTATGAGCAGAGAACCAGAACCTCCAACCCTTCAGTAATCTGTAGTTTACAATCCACTTATTTCTCTTTATGTTAGTACTCACATTCCCTTGGGTTGTACAATTCACTTTCATGTATGCCCGAGTGTTGATCATAGAATTCTTCAAACAAAGAGAGAATCCTCTTCCTATTCAGGAATCCAGACTACATTAAGAAAAAGTTTTATTCCACTTTTCACTATGCAAAATATTTAAATTAACTACAAACTAACTTACCAACATTGCGAGATTTGGCCTTTGTTTTAATCCTAAAACTAATCAAGCATTGTTATCCATCGTGGTTATCCATCACAGCTAAAATCACAAATATACTCAACACAAGGTACAGTGATCTGGAAAAAGGCATGTTATGTTCAATTCTTTATATGCTGCTGTTATTACTAAATGTCAGGGTGCAGGGTGTATCTGTCCTTGTTATTATTTATTAAACTCATTTTTCATCCATTTATACATCACACACTATGTGCTTACTCTTTGAAGGAGTTACTCAATTGGTGCTATCAATCTTCAACCTTGCAAATTTACCCTTCTGCATGCAGTCAGATCTTCTACCATCCACTCTCAGATGATGCTTTCCCATTCATTAGAAATAAGTACATTAGAAAAATTTCTTCTCAATTTTTGACAATTATCTTAAATATGTGCCCTTAGCTTACTAAACCGCCTGCCAGTCAATGTCTTAATACTATCAAAATCTCTTTTAATCCCGGAGGAGGAGTGGGGGAGTCTAGTATAGGAAATGGGGAGAATCAGAGATTGTTCAAGAGTCCACAACTACACTGGACCCTGTCTTTCTTCACCACATCAACATGAGTGAACAAGTGCCCACCAATATTTAGACAAGGAAATTCCAAAACACGAGGCCAAGGAGATGAACACAGAGGCTGAAAGAGAGCCAAAGCAGGGGAATACTGTAAAATACCTAGAGTGTTCAGACAAATGAATGAATAGTTCACAGAGCAGTTAGATTAGATCATTAAGTAATAGGGAGGGGCAAGAGGATGAAAGGATTTAACCACAGAAAGTATTCAGCGACTAGGAGTGGTTATAGGGGAAGGAATAAGAGCTTGATGTTTGATGTCTCACTCTCTCAGGGGGCTTTACTTTTTAGGGTGCAATGACCTTTTTCCGGGGGAGGTGGAAATGTGGCTACTGTTTACTGGTCAGTGCATGAAAGAGTTTTCTGCTGGAAGTTATCCACCTGCTGTTTTTCCCAGTCACTTACAGTCAGGAAAACAATCTCATAGCAGAATGTTTTGCTGTCAGGAATGATTTGGGTTCTGGTCAAGATTAGTTCAAAACAGACATTTCAGATCACTTTATTTCTCAGCAACACACTTACAGACTTGACTCTTGATAAATATGGAAATTCTACATCATTCTTCATCAAACTCATGACTTAGTGGAATTAATTCCACTTATCTTCCTGTAAATGTTAATATGTCATTCCTGCAGGCAGTATTTCCTCTAATTACTGACCTTTCCAACATCACATTCCAGGAACAGCTCTGTAAATTGTTGCCTCCACCAAACCTTTTGTCCTTTGTGATGGAGAAAGTCTGAACTGTGGGAAAGATATGCGAGGAAATCTGCAAAAGGGCTGTCGGAGAATCCCTTGACATAAGAGTACACATACTGAAGGAAGAAGGGGGGAGAAAATCAGTCATAATTCGAAGAGATTGCTAATACTTGACATCAGTTTTCTTTTGCTAGTCTACTGCCAACATCACACTGCCAGCTTTCTAAAACTGACAGGGTTTCCTTTTCCATTAATTTTACTAGCTGGAAGAAATATCACAGCAAATGGCTGCTTATCATAACTGGTTGTACATGAGTATATAAATCTATTTTAAAGAATGATATGAAATCTGATAAAATTTTGCTTGCTGTGGGAAATGCCAGAACACTCCTTATTCCATTTCTGTAGTACTAGTAGAGAACCTAGTCCCTGCAAAGCCCATGCAGATTATTGTGAATTCCCTGTAATGTAATACAGGTTAGTTCTACTGGCATATCAGAAATAATGGCATCACAAATACAGGCACGCTGATTCAGATAGTCACATCTGTTATACATTTGTACAGCCATATTAAATAACTCTTTAAACAGTTAGGAAATATAGGGTCATTTCAGTTCAATGATTAAAAGTAACAATCCAAATTCAGATACAATCAATTCATTTGCAGGTTCCATTTCCACACTGGGTCTACCTAGAGGGATGTTAGGTTTTTTTAATTGTAAATTCATACTGATTTTCTTTAATTTCACCAGAAGACAATTTATTTATACTTTTGATTACATTGAACAGCATGGGGAAAAGAGCAAGCAAATGGGATTAGGGTAAATGAACATATTGTGGTACCAGCACTAGCATATCGTAAGTGGGTCAATTGGCCACATTCCACACTGAAACCACATTAAGGGTTCCATTCATATTAACCCACTGAAGCAAGTGCCTGTTTGTATTACCTACTCAGAAGTTCTGTTAGTATTACCTACTCAGAAGATCAAAGATTAAGACAGCACTCCAGAATGTGTTTACATCATTTCATCCATGGAATATTGCATTATGGAGATACTATTCATTGGAAGTCATGTTACGTCAACTTGGCTGCCAAAGGTTATTAAAGATCTCATGACACCAAATGATAAAAGCAAGGAATTTCCCTCAACATCGCCATCAGAAGTAGATTCATGAGTCACTCAGTTAGTGATGTTAATGTACAGAAATGCTGGGCAAAGTAACCACCTTGTTGACCTCTATATACTTCAACATAGCTTTCTACGTGTCAGTCATTTTGTAAGAGGTGTGGTAAGCCTCTTTGTCAGTGCAAGTTCTTATTTTATTTTTTCTAGTCTGGTTCTGGTTTTAAAAAAAAATCTTTAGCCTGCAGTTAACAACAAAGTAGTAAAATCAATCCCCTACTACGTTAAAAATGTCACTTCCTATTAAACATTGCAGAAAAAGATTTTTTTTACATAGCAGAGGAATCAGTAAAGATTAGAAATTAATATTTGCTCTAACTCACTGAAAACACATGGATTGTGTTAATTCATTCATATGTTGAATATGGAGATTGCTGGCAACCCAGCATTCATTGCCCATCCACGATTGCCCTTGAATTGAACGGCTTGATAGATCATTTCAGAAGGCAATAAAGAATAACAAAAATACCATGGGCTTGGTGTTACATAGAAACCAAACCAAGTAAGAATGATACGTTTCCTTTCCCAGAGATGGACTTTAATGATAAACCAATAGTTTCATGGTCATCATTACTGATACTACATCACATTAAATATTTATTTCAGATGTACAGTATTTCTTGAATGTAAGCACCTCAGCTGTAATGTTAGGATATGAACTCATGCACAGAACAATTGTACAGGCCTCAGGGTGTTGTTCCAGTAACCTAACCATACTCATGCAAGTATGCAAGAGACTATTAAAAATACTGAAAAGACTATAATCTTCTATTTCAACACTATTTTAGGAATGTCTCTGGAATGCTTCTTGACAATGCTGTCCATTGTGGTGTCATAAAAGACAAATTCTACTTAACGAGAGGGTGGAGGGTGGTCGGGGTTAGTGGTCAGCACTCATGATGCAGCCTGCGGCTTTTCTCATTTAAGACCTGACAATGCAAGAGTTGGATTCTAACTCTGAACATTGGATCATAATCAATAGAAAGCCTGTTTCACTTCTTGCAGATCTTTTATCTTCATGACTTCTATAAAAATAAAAACTAGGAGAGGTTTAAAATAATCAATCAATTCACCAACACAAGTTAAACACTATGACACAAGGTCAAGGTGTGGCAAGTTTGTTGTCAGAATTTCTTCCTGAACTCTTGCTTTTGGATTTTTTCTCTTTCCCCTCATATTTTCCATCTTTTTGATTGTGCAGCTTCTTCTAAAGAAGGAGAAGCAGGTTTTTAATTACAAAGTGCTTGGGGTTATGCAGAGTAAGTGAAAGCCTCTATATAAGCAGAAGTTCACTCTCTCCTGTTGGATGTATTTAATAAACCGGACCATCACTGGCCCTACACTCATCTGTGGAGCATCTGGATAGCAAAGACACCTACGTCAGACTACTATTTATTGACTACAATTCCGCATTCAATACCATAATTCCAAGCAAACTCATTTCCAAACTCCTAGACCTGGAACCCAACATTTCCCTTTGCAACTGGGTCCTTGTCTTCCTGACCGACAGACTGCAATCAGTATGAGTAGGTAGCAACACCTCCACCATGATTATCCTCAACACTGGTGCCTTACAAGGCTGCGTTCTCAGCCTCCTACTTTACTTCGTATACACTCATGTCTGCTTGGCCAGATTCTGCTCTAACTCCATCTACAAGTTTGTAGATGACATCACCATAGTGGGCCAAATCTCAAATAATGATGAGTCAGAGTACAGGAAGGAAATAAGGAGCTTAGTGGCATGGTGTCATGACAACAATCTTTCTCTCAATATCAGCAAAACAAAAGAGCTGGTAATTGATTTCAGGACGGTGGGGCGGGGGCAGGGGACACGATGCACATGCTTCTGTCTACATCAACAGTGCTGAGGTCGAGAGGGTTGAGATCTTCCAGTTCCCAGGAGTGAACATCACCAAAAGCCTGTTCTAGTCCAATCACGTAGATGCCACGGCCAAGAAAGCTTACTGCGCCTCTACTTCCTCAGGAGGCTAAAGAAATTTGACATGTCCCCTTTCACTCTCAATTTTTATTATTTTTCTTCACATCACAAAAACCAGACTCCCCTCCATAGATTCTGTTTACAGTTCTCGCTGCCTCAGTAAAGCAGCCAATGTAATCAAAGACACCACCCACCCTGGACATTCTCTCTTCTCCCTCTCCCATTAGTCACGATGGGAGGGGGGGAGAGCACGTACCTCTAGGCTTAAGGACAGCTTCTAACCTGCTGTTATAAGACTATTGCAAGGGCCACTAGAATGATAAGATGGACACTTGACCACAATCTACCTCATCATGACCTTGCACCCTGTCTGCATGCACTGCACTTTCTCTGTAACTGTAACACTTTATTCTGCATTCCCTTGTACTACTTCAGTGTACTGATGTGATGAAATGATCTGTATGGATGGCATGCAGAACAATGTTTTTTATTGTACCTCAGTACATGTGACAATAATAAACCAAATTACCAATTTATCACATATCCAACTATGGTAAATCACTGGAAACAAAGATAATGTATTTCTTGTCAGAAGAAAGTCACCCTCACCTTGTATCTCTGAGTCAATACAAATTTATCACTTGCTAAAAACACTTGATAATCAGCTTAAATTTCTTTCTGTCTAAATTATTGCAGTGCAAAGCCTCAGGAATGAGATAACAAAGCTTTGCCGTCCCTTTATTGAATAAAAGAATAGAGTGAAAAATATTTCTGACAGAACTCTATATTATCAGCAGCGGACTATGATATCTTCACATTTAACACTGTGGAACAAATGGATTGATTTTTCTGCTTTTGATTAAGGATTGGCAGAAATATTCCATTTACACCTGCACCCACCTCTTCCCTTCTCTTCTCTCTCCTCCATCAATACCAACTAATTCCACTTCCTTCCAAGATTTCTTACCATATTATTTTTTCTTCTGCATGTCAACAGGCAGGCTGGGAAGCTGGGAGCCAGAGAGTCTCTGTGGTTACCACCAAAGCAGCTTGATGATAAGCAAGAAAGCTGAGAATTTACAAGGCAAGTCAACATGCCAGAAAATCTTACCCTCACAGTGAGAAGTGCCTGAACTCGATTAGTCCATCCATTTATTTTTCTCAATGAAAATGAGAATGTAACATCCCTCATAAATAGGATATGAGATTTAAAGCACACAAGAAGAAATTACAATGAGAAGCA
>JARFYF010000054.1:14548148-14559845 GCA_030265395.1 Rhina ancylostomus | reverse complement strand
TTATATCTGCAGTGTGGAGCAGTGCCCGCTTGACGAAATGGTATAATGTCTCCAGGGTGTAAATTAGGAAGTCCTTTCAAAAGGTGGGGGACAAAAGATGACAGTTTTTCATAATAGATTATCCAGAGAGGTTTAGCTATTGATCAAGTGACTTGGCACTGTTGTGGTTACTGTTACAAGTTTCTCTTGCCCACTTTATTGCTAACACCTTCACAAATGACTAGAACTAGAGGACACGGGTTTAGAGCGAAAAGTGAAATATGTAAGGGGAATCTTCTTCACTCAGAGGGTGGTGTGAGTGTGGAGTGAGCTGCCAGCTTAAGTGGTAGATGTGGGTTCAGTTGTTACCGTATATGAGAAGTTTGGATAGGTACGTGGATGGGAGGGTTTTGGTGGGATATGGTCTGGGTAGATGGGACTAGGCAGAAGATCAGGTGGCATAGTTTTGATGGGCTGAAGGGCCTGTTTCTGTGTTATAGTATTCTATTACTGTAGTATTCTGCTCCATTGTACTTTGGGTCAAGTTCCTATTTCATTCCAATCTCTCGGCACAGAACTCTGTATTTGATTCTTATTTATTGATTTCATGATTGGAAAGGGTTTTCTCTAGTGTGGTTTAGTTGACAGATAAATCCTAATAAATCACAACATTGAGAGCAATGAAAACTGTTATAGAGTAATACCCCATGGAAACAGCCCCTTCAGACCAACTCATTCATGCTAACCCAGATGCCCATCTAAGCTAGTCCCATTTGCCTGTGTTTAACCCATATCCCTCCTATCCATGTACTTATCCAAATGTCTTTTAAATTTTGTTATTGTACCTGCCTCAACCACTTCCTCTAGCAGCTCATTGCATGTACACATTGTTGGTCATCCTTTTTGGTAACTGTCATAAACCAAACCAGATTGTCTGCTGTCATGCAAACACAAGAGACACCACTCTTGGTCCTGATGCATGGTTTTGACCTGTAACATTGACAATTCCTTTCCTCCTACAGATGCTGCTTGACCCGCTGAGTTTCTCTAGCCTATTGTTTGTTGTCTGCTGTCATGGTTCTTGTATGGCCGCATCATCAACTTCATACCACATGTCCACCCTGTTTCCACCTCCATAACATTGCCCAATGTTGTCTCTACATAGCTTATCCAGTACTAAGACCTCATCCATGTCAGTGTCATCTTTAGACTATTTTAGCCCACACTAGGAAAGTCTCCTTTGTCTGTTCTCTATAAACTTGATCATTCAAAGCTTGTATAAGTACACATCCTTCTACACATGTCCTTTAAAATTCTCATTCTTGTTTTCAAATGCTTCTCTGGCCTTGATTTTGCATACCTCAAAGTGCCTCTACTGCAATAATTCTTCAAGACATTGGCAGGCATGGTAGTGTAGCAGTTAGTGTAACGTGATTACTGTGCCAGCGACCTGGGTTCAATTCCCGCCACTGCCTGTAAGGAGTTTGGACGTTCTCCCTGTGTCTGCATGGGTTTCTTCCGGGTGCTCCGGTTTCCTCCCATATTCCAAAGACATATGGGTTAGGAAGTTGTGGGGATGCTACGTTGGCACCGGAAGCATGGTGACACTTGCAGACTGTCCCCAGACACTCTATGCAAAAGATGCATTTCACTGTGTATTTTGATGTACAGTACATGTGACAAATAAAGATATCTGATCAAAAACTGACATCCTGATCATTCCCAACTTTAATTGCTTGGCATTTGACACCCTTGCTCAGGCCTGGGAACAGAAATCTTGCTAAACGTGTTTGCTTCAATAACTTCCTTTCAACCTTTTAAGACACAAACCATATTTCCTTGTCCATGGTTTTGGTCATCTGTCGTCTTCAAATGGCTTTGGAACAATTAATATTCCTGAGCGATGCCTTTGGTTGCTTTGCTGCTTTAAAAGTCTATATAAATGGAGGTTATTGTTGTTGTTAGTATCAGTTAATGTGAATTAATTAGCATTTATAATGTGACACTTTCTTCCCCATCTCCACCACAAGGCTCTTTGTTGCATTCCAAGCAGCCTGTGAAGTGACCACCCCAGTTTATGGAAACATGATTATGTTTAATTGATTCTCATTCCTCATTCTTCAAACATAGTATATCATGTCTGTAGGGACAATTGTCTGTTGTCTGAGAACTGCCTTACAAACATATTAGGCTTAATTTTTCATCTGTAGTTATTTTTAATATTTTTGATTTTCTTACACTAACCTACAGTAAAATCTTAGTCATATCACTCATTCAGTTAATATAAGTTTAGGATTTTGTATACACAACTGAATATTTCACCATTTTCCATTAACGTGGTTAATTGGTATAAAAGAAATACAGTGAATCTAAAATGGAGTGACAGCCCCTTCTGAGCACTTGGTGAATTATTTTGTTTTAAATAATGAGGTAATCTGTAAATTATAAATTTGTACCTGTTATTAGAAATAACTGTAGTTCTAGTAGCAGATTAAAACTATGATCCAGTACTGAAATACTTGATTTGACTGGAGATGGTTACAGCAATAGAGTAAACCTATGTACATAAATAAATGAACCACAAAAGAACAATCTACATTCACATCAGTTACAAGGCATTAGATATCTTGGTCTTTACAGGCTTACTATTTTATTTCACTGATGTTTTGAATTCTGCTTGTATAAAGTCACTTTTTTTTTGAAAGAAGCTACACTGGACAGCATCATTTATGATTAAATACAACTTCATACCTTCATGTAAAGTTCTCTCATTCGTTTTCTTGATGGTATGTTTATGTTGACAGACCATTCAACCTCTCCTGTGGCCTACTTAGATGCTAAGAATGTTTAGCAGATTTCTGCTTACTTTGTGATCCAAATAAATTGATGTACAAATCACTTTAAGGGAATGTTGTGTAATGTTTTCTCCTTCCAGCCACCTTCAGTTCTAGGCTTAATTTGTTTTAAATGCCGGGGTAGGACACAATGGGGGGGTGGAGGGGTAAAATGAATTTGCTTTGTTCTTCAATGCATTAAATCAGCCTGTTACAGGCTGCAGGACAGCTAAGATGAAATAGTACGTAAAGCTTGGCTTGGTATCAACCTGGGTTAACCAGAATTAAACCTAAAAGTGCGTTTTCAAGGGTGAAAGCCTATAAACTGAGGACGTGGTTGGAAAGAGAGATTAGAAACTCGGGAAAACAGTGAATGAGTAAAATAAAGTTTGTTATACTTGCCCTTAATTAAATCTTAACCTTTTTGTTCTGAGAATCTATCTACATCATGCAAATAGACTTCACATTTTTGTAAACCTGCATGTAAAATTTAGTTTATTTTCTCAATAAATTGTAACACAGATAATATTGTATTAAACATATCACCAAGTTCTCTCTTGCACTATAAACATTTTGCATTTGATCTCTAGTTTCTCTGGTAATGATAAAGTGGATATTTTCATGCTTAAATTTTCCATACTCAGTAAACAAAAAGTGTAGTGATATGGATTAACCTACCCTTAATTCTGACTTATTAACAAGATAATTTATTTTTATATAAAACTTCTTGTAGGTAATTTCCTATTAAAATGACTTGTTGCAACTTTGAGATTTAGTTCAGTTTTCTTCTTCTTCCTCCTCCCTGCTTCTGATTTAATAATTTGACCTACATTGCTATTGGGGAAAGTCTGGTGTCAGGGATATTCTGGGGGGATGGAGTGTGTGAGTCATACTTGTCATTCATTGTCCTTCCATGCTGCTAGTTTACAGCATTATTGGTAGAGGCACAAAAGCAAATTGTTTGCATGCCTTTTCATCACAACTACATTACAAATTGGGTCTTGAAATATTCTTATCAAATTTGTGTAAAAACAAGGGAAAAAAAAATCAAGGATCAAGGCAGAAAATATCACAATTCTAGATTTAAAACAATATTAATGAGTATGAAATAATTTGGCTCCACTACAATCTAGGGCTGCATTTTTAATCAAACATTAAAATCTATAAAATTGTTCTTCCAGCCTATGTTTACTCTGTTTATATTTTCAATAAATTTTACAAACATTGATACTTTTAAGATTGCCTTTATTTCTTTTCCTCTCCTGTGATTTATTTGTACATCAGTCCATATACATAAAATGCTGTGCTTTGAAGCGCCATAGCAAAGACCATGGTAGGAGACTGGTTATGCTACTGGACTAGCATCCAGAGGCCTGGAATATTGATTTGGAATATTGATTTAGGGACAGGAATTTAAATCCCACTATGAAAGCTGGACAGCTTAAATTCAGGTGATTGATAAACCTGGAATAAAAACTGTGACTGAAATTAATGGATTGTCATAAAAACTGATCTGGTTCATTAACATACTTCAGGGAAGGAAGTCGGTCATTTCTGCCTTTTTTTTCTTGAGAACCTTGATTTATAACAACGTTGCTGATTTTTTTTTAAACTGCTTACTGAAGTGACCCAGTATGTACTTTGAACAGTTAGGCTTGGGCAGTAAGTGCCAGGTTAGCCACTGACACTCTTTCCTTCAATTATTTGTTCATGGGAAGTAAAACTTACTGTTGCCTGTCATTGGTTTGTGGTCAAAATTGAAATGCTAGTTAGTTATTTATCTTATTTACTTCCTTTTATCCTAGGACACTCAAGTCATTTTGTCTCTAGTACTGATCAGCTGATATTAGCTGAGAGTGCAGATTTGTTTGCATCATTATTTATATCGTAATATAATTAAATGTCCCGAGAGGTTTCACGGAAGTGTCATCAATGAAAATTGATACCAAGCCTATTAGGGAGATTTTAAGGATGACTTAAAGCTAGTTATGGACAGGAATTTTAAGTCATCTCTTAAATGTCGCCCTTCTCTTTGGGGATGGAACAATTGGGTTGATAAGAGCTGAAACTGGAGGATGTGTCGATACTTGGTATGGTTGAAGAACTGAGAGATTAAAAATGGGGATGTACAAGGACATGTACAGATTTGAAAATATGATGAGAATTTTTGAAGTCATGCTGTTGATGGAATAAATGAGAACTTGACAACTGATGGGATATTTCATATGATTTATGGCTGTTGCTTATATCATAATTAGAAGTTGGGAGCAGTAGTTCTTCTATATGTTAACAAAAATCTGTACAGATTGTAGGAGCGTCCAATAAATGTACTGAACCACTGGAAAATATTATAGAGACCAGGGATTCTGAGAGTTCATTTGCCATGATGCAATAAATTGCATAGGTAATCTGATAATTAGAGGATGATTGTAGAGTAAAAGGGGATGGGCCTCCTGATTATGCTTTGGCAAATTGTGTTGAAAGATGAGATCATTCTGGGTTGCAGTGAACATTTAATGATTGCACATCAACAAACAGCTGTTTAGGTGTGGTGTAATATCCAAGGTCCATAAGCATATTATTACCATAGAACATTACTGGCTCTGTTCAGAAATTTTCTGGTCAGCACAGTGGCGCAACTGGTAGACCCACTGCCACACAGTGCCAGAGACTTGTGTTCATTCCTGACCTCATACAATCTTTGTGGAGTTTGCATGTTCTCCCTGTGATTTGGTGGGTTTGTTCCAGTTTCTTTTCACTTTCCAAATGTGTGCAAAATGGTAGATTAACTTGCCACTGTAAACTGTGCCTAGTATTGGGGAGTGGTATAATCTGGTTAATGAAAACGTAGGGAGAATGGAAAATAGGATTAATGTAGGAGAGGATAAATAGGTGGTTGATGGTTGGCACAGATTTTGTGGACCAAAGGGCCTGGTTCTGTGCTGTATCTCTGTATGACACTAAATAAAATGCACAATTTTTTAAATCAGCTATTATTCCAAAACAACTGACTCATTTGTGCAGCATTAGTTTTGGCCAGAAGGCAGTTGATACCAAGCCATTAAATTCAAGAAGTAAAATATAGTTCTTATGGCTAAAGAGAAAGGGACGTGGGGAGAAATCAGGGACAGGTAATGAAGTTGAATGATCAGCCCTGATCCTGTGAATGGCAGAGCAGTCTTGAAGGGCTGAATGGCCTACCCTAACTATATTTTTATGTTTCTAAAGGCTTGCTTGCTATTTACATATTACGCTCTATTTATTCATTAGCTGCTGATTAATTACTTTATATTGTGTTGTGTATTTGCTTTTTCACAATTGTATTTTTTTAATGGTATATGCTGGGAGCTGCATAAATCATTTTAATGTTCATGGAACACTTACAGAATGTTCAGCAAGAAATTCAGTTTTACAAAAGTCTGATCTTGTAATGAGTGTCTTAATTGGGTTTCACATGATTCACGTGTGAATAAAATATTGACTGGCTCTTTTTGTCAAGGTGTGAAGCTGAAATGTTTTTCAAGTTGCTGTTAATCTTCTCCAGAACTAGTTATTGGTTACGTTGATGAAAATTATTCTCAAAGTTACCACTCTGGGTGGCTGGAGCATAGTCCATTGGGAATGCAATAAACTTTGCAATATTATTTCCTTTTGTGTATTACTGAAGGAAGGTTATCCCAATGGTGCCAAAGGCCTATGTCAAACCTTGATTCAAACTGTATGGTGTAGTCTGGTTCAATGTTGTAATTTGGTGCAGCCTGAGTGGTTTATTTGGTTCCATGTGTACATTTGGAATGGAGTCATTCTGACTTGAGTGAGTGCACAGTTGGGGGAGAATCTGTTTTTGCTGCCTTTTAGAGCATGTTTTGTTGCAGGCTCAAATTGAGTCAGTGGACCCAGTTAAATCTTTGGTCTGATACACTCATTTTGATTCAATACATTCTTGAATTCTTTAGCTATTCTTAAAATCCTTCTGTCACTTCTGCTGTGTGAATATTTTTTTATCTGGAGCAGAGGAAACAGTAGGGGGAGGGGGGCAGGGAGAAGTGGTTCTAGTTTGATATTCACCTCTGTTCCTATGTTACTTTGTTTGTGGTCATGGAGGAATTGCTGCTGCTGTGTGATGCTCTTCCCCTTAGAACATCACCAAAGTTCTTTGTGGGATGAATGCCTGACACTGCTGTACCATAAATCGGGTCATATAATTGGGACGAGGATGGGAAATGTTCTTTTAAGGACCATTAATCAGTACAAATGTAGATTGGAATGTGTCTTTCTGTGAGCTGTGGAGGTTCTGGATGAATGGGCAGAAATATAGTGAAGATGATTTCATGTGAGACTGATTATAAGCACAATTAAACCAATTCAATACAGCTCTAAACTGATTTGTTTATTTGGTGACAGGCAGTAAAGCCCAGCATGGAAACTAGCAACTTTGATTCAAATGTGCAAGAAGTTGTCTGTTGGCTATCAGTGAACTTGGAGGAAATGAACTTGCTTGTTTTACCTGACAAAATTAAACAATTGCAAATACAGAGGGACAATAATATCATAAGGTAGTTTTTCTTTTTAAAAGCTAAAAGTTGTGTGGTTTAGTTTGGGAGGGGGGAGGGAGAAGGATTCAAGTTTAGGAGCTGCTTTTGAAAAAATAAGTTTGAATATTTTGGTTATTAATTGTAGAGCAAGTGTATGATTTTATTTGTATGTTGGAAGTGGAGGGTCTGGTAAAGATGTAGATTTTGAAAAATAATTGGCAGAACAATTGGATCCTAGCAGTCTGAAGGAAGCAATGTATTATCAGATAACACTATTGCCATTGCTGTCTTGATTGCAGACTTGATTTTGATCAGTAAGATCTATCTTCAAAATGATTTTCCTAAGGTTCAGCTTTAACTTAGCTTGTAGGAACTTGGCGGTACTAAAACCCACTGAGATGCATTAAATATTTCCCTTTAAAGGATCATCCAATCAAACATGTCCCAAAGTATTTTACTTAATATGATAGTTAAGTCAGCAGATGCCGTCAAAAAAACCTGTAATATCCCTGGAGTATGTCATCAAAACATTCTGACCTCCACCCAGTTGTGAACGAAAGCTTCAAACATAGGTAAGTAGTTGGAGAATTTTTACCTTTTGTGATCTTGTGTTATGGATCCACTTATAACAAATTTCCTAGTATCCTCAATGGAGGATCTGTGGTGATGGTGAGTACCCACTGATTCAAAGCATCAGATTAGCTGATTCAAAGCATGAGCTTGCTTCTCCAGGCAGAAATCTTTTTCCACATGATTTGCAAAGCTCCAACCCAGCTGCTGTTAGATATACTATCCATAATTTGCAAATGACTTGCCACAATATGTGCACAAGATAGATGGTGACAAATAATGACAATGTCATTGTTGGCTTTTCAGTATTTTATTTTCATCTGTAAGTAGTTTATGATTAGTGCCTAATTTAGAGGGGAAAAACCCTTGCTAAACAAAAATAAGTATACTTTGTATGTTTAGAAAGGTAATGGAATATAGTCAAACTTCGGCCTGGGCATTATGCAGTTACAGATCTTATCTACTGTTTTTTTTCTGACTGCCACTGTCAGATCAATTTTTATCCTCCTGCCATTCATTCCATCTTTTGAGGATTTTTTTAGCATCTTACTTTTAAAGTATCACTGTTCAAAAATTGTAAAAAAGAACTCTTGATAATCCACTATTCAACCATTTGGAAATCCTGATGGTTTGGCATCTGGCTTACCCAGTAATGTTTCCTGCGCGTCCCTTCCACCTCACCGGGGCCTTGATTCCTGTACCTCCCTGCTGGCTTGCTGGGCCTGGTTTGCCGCCTTGCCTTCCAGCCCTCCAGGGTCCTGGTTCCCATGCTCCCTTTAAACTTGCCTCGTTCATTGTTCATTGAGGACATTTATTATAATACTGTGTAACATCTTAAGTGAATTTAAAAATTGTTGGGGTATTAATATAAGTAGTCCAGAAAATTCTTTAATCTGGTACAACCGAAGTCCCAAACCTGTTGGATTACTGGAGTTTTACTCTACTTGGTCTTGCATTCTTTTGATTCTTATTTCATCAGAGTTCTGCTTGGACTGAGAAGGGACATTAATCCTGACTAATATTCACTGAAAAGTGCCCAGTAATGCAATTTTATAAATTTTCTTCATCTAAAAAGCTCTTGAAAAGGTTTTTGAAGGTGGATTGGACAAAAAGTAGCATCCATAGAGCTTTCTTGCCCTTTTTGATCCAGTCACATGATTTTGTTATGTGTTAAAGATTGGAACGTGGCTTAAACTCTATTTTACAGAAGAGCAATCTAAGATGTAATGCTAAGTATTATTTATGAAGTCCATAGTAAATGGTGCTGCTCTGCAAATCAAAAAGTTTTATTTTTGGGTTGGTTCTGAGTTGACTCAATTTGGCAGTAGTTATGGTGCCACAATTGAAATGCTACTTTTGAAGAGCTGGGTGTCACTTTGTTAAGGTAGCTCTGGTTATTTAGTGATTTGGTAAAGTAGGTTTAGTTATATTGGGTGAACACTTCATAATAAAATAGAGAAAATGTTACCAATCATTCAAGCATGCATTTTTGCAAACAAGCTATTTTGTACATATAATTCATCCAACATTGGAAAATAAGTAGGTTACTTAATAGAATCCTAACCTTTTCTATGAATTGCCAATAAATCATCTTTTGCTGTACCTCTCATTCCTCATGAGTGACTTGTGGACAGGTGATACTGTTTCTAAGATTTAATGTCATTTGTAATGCTGACTTTTTTCGATTCCCTCTGCTCTTCCTTTATCTCACTCCTCAAACTAATTCCTACATTTAGCAATTTCTCCCTTTCTTCACTGGACTTGTCAGTATAAATACTTTTTTTTGCCTTTTGGAATGCTCTCCGCCAACCACTGCTGGTATGTGTTTTCTGGCTTTCTAAAAATACTGTCTTTATTCCTTTTTGGATTTCTCCTTCCAAATTCCTATTTTTCATTCACCTCTTTCCCTTGGTAAAGTACACGAGTTATGGAAATAGTTGTAGCAACTGCATTTAGAATTTCGGAGAAAGATGCCAGCATTTTGCTGAAAACAGATAATTATTAAGGTAGTCCGAGCAGGGCACTAAAAATCATGATTAAACTGAATGGAAAATCTCATTTGACAAATCCAAATAGGATTAAGTAGGGACCAGCAAATGTGGTGTATCTGAATTTTCAAAGCTTGGGCTAAAAACTTTTAGCAAGGGCACCTCTGCACGTAGTGGTAAATTTGGAACATCTCAGTATGTGACTGTTGATGCTAAATCAGTTACTAAATTTCAGAGATCTTTGATATCCAATGCAATTCTTAGAAAATGGGATTGGGGGAAGTTAGATGTGTGAGTTAGGTCACAAATTTGTCATGATCAAGGAATAAGTTCAAGGGCAAAATGGCCTACTCCTCCGTAGTTCTGCCTACAGTGAAACCATCTCTTAAAGAATGGGTCAGTTGGAAAGCTTGGCTGTAGGTAAACAGTAGAACACCAGCGATAAGGGCCTGGGAAGGGAACAATTGGAAATAACCACCCTAGGTAAGGAGCCAGATCTATGAAAGAATGATTATTTGGAAGAGTTGATCTTACAACCTAGATTATATATAAAAATCCAAAGAACTAATTTCTGACTTGGGAAGAGTATTAGTTCTGAGCCAAGGTTGACCACAAGTAGTTGACTGAAAGGCTAATTGTTAGATTGGCTATTCATTGGCATTTTTAAAAAAAGTAATGGCAACTGGTGAGATGTTTTCCCTTGCTCAAAGATTACAAAGAGTCATTATTACAATTCGGCTCTAGCAGACTCTCATCGCTCAGTCACAGTACAACCAGGGTGTTCTGCTTTCAAAAGCAATCCAGGCCTGCATTTGTTCACTCTTGCTTTGTGATCTAATGTTAATTTTCTTAAGGTTCCTTTTGCAAATATGGAATGGAACATTAGCTAACAAAATAATTAATATATTTCTTTATTGATCAGCTATATAAAAAAAATACTGAAATTCTTCATCTCTTGTGACCTGTGACAAGAGTTTTCCAAGTTGTTAATTTTGAGTTTAACAATGACTGCACTCTTCTGTAGGGTGTCTTGAAAATATTCTGTTAGCTACTTCTGTTCATGTAACCTCCCAAGAAATAGTTGTGCATTGCTGATGAAGGGTGTGTCACTTTCTTTCACTGCAAACATTTCTGTTCTGAAAAGCTGACACTTGTCAGATTGTATGGGATTAGAACTTGGAAGTGAGCATTGGGTTTTGAATTAATTCATTTGTTAATGATTGAGGGTCGAAGTTTTGGGGATCTTAAATTTCATTAATAATGCTTATTTAGATTGGGACATAGCGAGGGAGGGTATGGAATAAGAAAATTGCCTCTCATGGAATTCATCTTTCATGGACTGTAAATTTTTTTCCAGAGGACTATGTTAGCAATTGAATTGAGTGATTGAAATTATTTCTCTAAATCTCTCAGATGTTTTCCACTAAAGTGGTATGTGCATAACTAGCCACTCTTTCCATTCTTTCTGACAAAATTTATCCTAGGTTCTCAAAGGAAAAAGATGCAGATTCTGGAAATTTAAAATAAAAACAGAAAATGCTGTAAATAGTCAACAGGACCTGTCCTGTGCTTTCATATTTTCATGGTACAGCACAAAGGAGCCCATATCACTGATCAAGCCCTTCTTTTTCCTATCATATTCCATCATCTTTGGCCTTTTGTTCCATCCTCCTATCACTTCCCAGCCTCTGTCGTATTTCCCCTTCCCTCCTCCATCTGCCAATCACTCCTCCTCCCCTGGTTCCACCTATTGTTTGCCAGCTCTTGCTCCCCTCTTCCCTTCACCTCTTT
>JARFYF010000054.1:14478485-14495271 GCA_030265395.1 Rhina ancylostomus | reverse complement strand
TACAGCGTGGTAACAGGCCCTTCTGGCCCAATGAGTCCACGCTGCCCATTTTAAACCCCAAATTAACCTACCCGTACGTCTTTGGAGCACCCGGAGGAAACCCACACATACATGGGAGAATGTACAAACTCCTTACAAGCAGCGGTGGGAATTGAACCTGGGTTGCTGGCGCTGTAATAGCGTCGTGCTAACCACGCTACCGTGCCGCCCATCTTTTAATCAAATTTCAATCCCCATTAATACATCACTCCCAGTTCCATGTGTTATGACCTTATTCACCAAGCCATGTGGGACTTTAGCAAAGGTCTTCTGAAAAGCCCAAGTATTCTGTGCAGATTGTAAAAGAATTCCATTAATTCGACATGTATGATTTCCCATCTTGTCATGCACCAGCAACAAAAGAAACACACTGAGTCATGTACAAGTGCTAGAAACTATTTTATTAGTAACTACTTATGATAATAAGAAAAACAAAAGTAAAAATGTTAGAAGTAAAAATGTTAGATCTTAAACATTAACCCCAAAAACTAAACTTGAAGTGTGTGCGTGGCAAATTCCCAAACTCCAAGTCCAGGAATAGTTCTCAAAGTTCATTTCAGCAAGCCATAAGGTGAAACATGAGCAAAGGCTTCTGCAAAACCACCGTTGACTGAAGAGGAAATGAAGAGAGAAAATAGAGAGTAATTACGAAATCCAAATGTTCCACGATGGAACTCATACAACACCTCAATCACTGATCTCCATTCCTTTGTTCCAAAGTATCTGCCACCCCAAAAGGCATTCGAGACATGGCCATCCACACAAATACCTGTTTCCTTCTACAGATTAACGAAAAAGTGGACTCCACTGGATTATTCCAAAAATCCATACGTGGATTGTCATGACAGACACAGTTATTGTTTTTCATCCATCAATATAAAGACCAGCAGGCCTCTCTTCTCCCAAAACCATGTCGTTATCTCCTGTTGTATTCATCACGCCACACACACTACTGTGCTCTGTCTTAAAGGGACATTCCCCAATAGTAACCTAATCTGTAACAATCCATAAAGCCTACAATGACTCTGCTCGGCCAAATTCTTTAAATGTTTTGATATCACATCTATAGACTTCAACATTTTCCCAATTATCAATGTCAGTTAACAGATTAGTAGTTTCCTGTATTCTCTTTCCCTCAAATTGTGGAGTTACATTTGTTTCCTTGATTTGCAGGAAACATTCCAGAATGTATTGTATTTTGAAAAATGATGACCACATGATATCCAATGCAGTTTCTTCATAGTCACCTCCTTAAATTGTGGAATATTTCCACATTCTCATCAATCCCACCCCCCCACCAGATTCTACCATTCAGCTACACACTAGGATCCATTTATTTAACCTACCAACTTGAATGCCTTGGGAATGCAGGAGGAAAGCCACATGCTCACAGGGAGAACGTGCAAACTTCACACAGCACTGGAGGTTAGGATTGAACCTGAGTCTTTGGCACTGTGAGACAGTGGCTCTACTCTGTGCCATCCTGGCAAACTTAATACTTTTTTTAAGATTTAATATTACTTTTAACTTCTGCAGTTAAACCACTTTTTTCCTCTTTTGCCTTTATGCCATTGAAGCTTGAATATTTGTTGCAAATCATTCATTTGCCATTACCTATTCACTGGTGTACTTTCAATGTAGTTTCCTAATTTACCTCCCGTAGTTGTTGTTCACAGATCAAAATTGCTGGTTTCAAACCGTTATTGTAGACAACTAGATATAAAACAGACTGTCTTCTTGTTAGTTCCTGGACATTGTGATAGTGAAATCTATCCAATTTACATTCTAAGATTTCATTCTCTACATTATTAGTACTTGATTTGCCCAGTCTGTATCTTCCTCCATATTAGCCTAGTTACTTGCATCTCTTACTTCCATATTTATGATATGCCTTCCATCATGAACAATTTTTTCAGAGACCTTTAACAACTCACTCCTGTTTTCTGTTCCCCTGCTCCTGCAATCTGCTAAGCCAAGATTCTTTTTAATGATGACATCTCTTATTAACAGCATTTATCACATTTTGCCTTGCATTCCTGAATGTAAAATGCCCTGGACTATTTTGATCACAGCTTTGATCATCTTGCAGCCATGTTTTTGTAATGGCAATTAAATTATTCTCACTTATTGAAAACTAACACTGGTGGAATATCTTCCTGTTTATTTTCAGACATAAAACAGACTGGAATGTATGCAGCTGAAGTTTGGATATGTGCTGCTTATAGTTTTCTAACCATTTATTTAAATGTGCTCAGATTTCCAATGCACGGTTTGACATTGGAGCCCAAAAAGTGTCCCCAACAAAGGAAAGTTGTGTTCTTGTGTTAGAAAGTGAAGGGAGATTGGATTCAATGTCCACTCCAAACTGAATGAATTGAATCACTTTGACATACACAGCTATGGACAAATACTGGGTAGGGGATTAAAACAGAAGGATGCCCAATTGTCAGTTTAGATGAGTTGGGCTGAATGGCCTTTTTCCATGCTGTACAATTCTATGATCCTTTGTCCATGAGAATAATGATGATGGCATTACCTTGGTTAACACAAAGAATCACTGAAGCTGGCCATGACTCTTGGAACCATCACTATTGAATAGGATCTTGGTTAATTCTGTAGTAGGTGGCCATGTTCCTGAATGAAGGGCTGAAATTTGGGATCTTTTAAATTTGCATTTATAGTGAACGGCAGTGCAATTAGTAGGGCTGAGATCTGGGCTCAATCCTGACCTTCAGTGCTGTCTGTATGGAGTTTGCATATTCTCCCTGGAATCGTGTGTTCAATACAGAGAGTGGGTTGATGGGAATGTAGGGAGTAATTAGTGGTGGAATGGGATACTACTAAGTGTGCGGGCATACTAATAAGGAAGCTTGAAACATCTAGATTTTGAAATGGAAAAATTGAGTTGTAGTTGCAGCTGAATCCACCACAGCACAGTAACTCAGGCTACAATTGGAATGAGTTTTTTTTAAAGACAGTTTCAAGATCGGCACAGCTTTGTGGGCTGAAGGGCCTGAACTGTGCCATAGTTTTTATGTTCTAAAATTTGTCAGAAATGTTTCCAAGTAGGAGCTCATCCTAATTTAATAAGGGGCAGATATTTTGATTAGTTACTGTGAAGAGTAACACTTGTACTTTAGTTTACAGAAACAACTAACTGAAGACTGAAACAAGAACAAGGATCTGTAAAGTTGCAGCTGCTTTTAATGTTAAAATTTAATGTTACATTTTAACTTCCTTACTGAAACATGTATAAAAGCATACTTTAATTTTTTTTACAGCTTTGTAATTATTGATGCTTGGAAATACTTAGTTATTGAAGCTAAATAAGGTCTTGAAGTTGAGCCTGTGTTTTTCTAAATAGCTTCTTAGCAATTGAATTTATTTTATTGTTTAAACCATTGTTAAAATTTCTGGTGTTAATTATGATGTCTAGGATTATCTAGATGGCAAGTAAATGTTTTATTATGCTATGTAGTGGTAAATGTCTTGTTTACAGTGACCACATTAACACTAAATGAGGGTTAATATATCCTCTTGTGCATAATCTGATAGCGTGGATGCATATATCTGCAAAAAGTATTTTTCACACAGCAAAACAACTGATGATTAAAACTGGAAATATTATAGCTATTAATGCTATGAGTTTGATAACCCAGCAACATAGAAGCATTAGACTTTTGTTTTGAATGTTAATGAGTACAGTTTTTTTGTCTGGAAGTTAGCATTTTGTAAAAAGTGTTCAATCATTAACAATATTGCGTAAAATAAAAATGGATAAGTGTTGTATCATGCAATCAATAATTTATTAGACCTTCAGTCACCTGCATCCATTTCTATCAGGTATGTTTTTTTTACATTAGATATAAAGATGACATTGTGATGTACATTTGATTTATTGCTAGTATATTGTGAATTTAATTACTGTAACTTTAGAAATTGCACTTCATATTTAAATTGATCTCAAAGCTCAGTAGCATATACATTTGTTTGGAAAAATGCCTTTTGCAATTCTTTCCATGAACATATTGAATCTAATTTAGTTCTTGGATTAAAAACTAATTTTCAGTTTAATCTTTAATCATTGTCAAGGTACTTATAGTAGTAATGTATCTTTACACTGATAAAAGCAATGCTACTCCAGAAATAATCTATTTGGCAAGCTTCTCTCTGGTCTTTAGATTGAATGTCCAAACATAGGTAGGTCCTGAGTTTGGTTTTGTAAACTAGACAGTGTTAGATGTTCTTCAATTCTTCCCTATCTGCTGGAGTAGCCCACACAAAGAAAACAGGCATTGAGGGAGTAAGTTCTTTAAGACATGCTTCTGCAATGATGCCATTCTGAATGTCCCATTTTGCTCCTAAAACAATGCTCCAAGTATAAAATGCATACATGTTATTACTGCTGGTAATGTGTGGGATGAACAGTGGAAAATCAATGTTAATTTCAAATTGTGGACCATGAAAGGGTAGGGAGAAAATGTTAACACTATAATTAGTGAAGGAGAAAAAAAAATCACCAAAGCCTCCCTCTTCCAATCTACCAGTCTTTTAACTTCTCTTTTCCTTTGTCCAGAACACAAAATGAGAGACTTCTAGTAATTAAGGTCCAGACCCTTGTTGCTGTTAAGTTTCTATGCAACAGGCCCACCACACATGATGTACACAGTCATACAGCACTGATATAAACCTTTTGGCCCATGAGTCCATGGTACCCACAGAGCTAATCTCTGTTCCCTGCATTTGGCCCATATTCCTTTAGGCCCTGCCCCTCCATGTAACTATCCAAGTGCTTCTTAAATGATACTATTGTACCTGCCTCAACTATTCCTTCTGGCACCTTGTTCCATAAAGCCTAGAAAAGGTTGCCCCTCAGGTCCCTTTTAAATCTTACCCCTCTCGCCCTAAATCTATGCTCGCTAGTTTGGTGCCAAAGACCTGACAACAGCTGCTAGCCCCTAAAAGAACATCCACCCTCAACGGTATCCAATGAGGTACACCTGTTAGAACAGCCACAGGGGAAGCCTGCACTGACTGCCTCCTCCCCTTTTCCTGGTGGTCACCCATCTATCTGAAGTCTCTTCCTTGCATGTAACCACCTCAGTAATAGTCTCAATGATTTTCTCAAATTCCTGGATGATCCTGAGGACATTCAACTCCAGTTCCTTAACCTGGGCTGTCAGGAACTGCAGCTGGGTGCACTTCCCACAGATGTAGTCATCAGGGAGACCATGAGATTCCCTGACTTCCCACATCCTGCAGGTGGAGCATTCCATTGCCTTGGCTGCCATCCTGCTTACACTGAATCAAATACTAAGGATCAACAACAAAATAAACCTTGCCTGTTCTTACCTGTGGCTCCTCATTGAAGCCTTTTTAAAGATCTGCTCACTCCTGACACCTGGACCAGTTACTCAGCCTCTTCACACCAAAGCTTCAGCTCTCCACTCCTACATTGACCCAGTCTCACAATGGCTGCTCCACTTGACCCTACCTTTTCATTGGCTGCTGTTAATTAGCTAATCAACTTTAATAAAAACTTGCCTCGTTTAGAGTCCTATTAAGTTGAACTCAAGCAAGCCCCCAGACCTATCTCTTAAACTCTCCTGCTCCAAGTCTCAACTCCTGGAAAGTGAAACCCCTTATCAACAAGGGTTTAATTTTTCCTGCAATCAAAAGTGAATTGTTTTATCTCTTTTCAAATAACTATTTAACATCACAGCATAAACTCATTTCCCAGATTTCTCTGTTGACAAGTGATAAACTGTTAAGTAACCATGGTGAAAGTTAGTTTCGTTGCACAAACCTTCCAAGAGTCCATGGATGTAGGCACCTTTTCTTGGTGGATGACTAATTTTTTTTGGGTGATATCCACCATTAGGCACATCTTATCCAAGGGCCATTCATTCTTTTGGGCCATACTCTGCATAACAGCTGAAAAATGATAAAGATTTATTGACTAGTGACAGATGGAATTTAATGCAGACAAATGTGAGATTTTGGAAGGACAAATCAAGGTAGGACATACACAGTAAATGGTAGGGCACTGAGGAGTGCGGAGGAACAAAGGGATCTGGGAGTTCAGATACATAATTCCCTGAAAGTGGTGTCACAGGTAGACAGGGTTGTAAAGAAGGCTTTTGGCATCCTGGCATCCATAAACCAAAGTATTGAGTATAGTAATTGGGATGTTATAGTGAGGTTGTATAAAATATTGGTGAGGCCAAATTTGGAGTAGTGTGTGCAGTTCTGGTTACCAAACTGAGTAAGATTGAAAAAGTACAGAGAAGATTTACTAGAGTGTTACTGTGTCTTCAGGAGTTGAGTTACAGGGAAAGATTGAACAGGTTAGAACTTTATTCCTTGGAGCATAGAAGAATGAGGGGAGATTTGATAGAGGTTTACAAAATTGAGCGGTATAGACAGTAAATACAAGTAGGCTCTTTCCAACTAGATTAGGACAGATAATTACGAGAGGATATGACTTTAGGGTGAAAAGGGAAAGGTTTAGGGGGAACATTAAGGGGAACTTCACTCAGTGGTGGGAGTGTGGAACAAGTTGCCATCTGATGTAAATGCAGGCTCACTCTTAGGTTTTAAGAATAAATTCAATGGATACCTGGATGGGAGAGATCCTGAGGGTTATGGACTGGTGTAGGTCATTGGGATTAGCACAATAAAGTTTTGGCACAGACTAAAAGGGCTGAATGGCCTATTTTCCATACTGTTGTGTACTATGGGTCTATTTTCCCTTATTATTGTAGGAGGATGTTTTTACTTCACATAAACAGTACCCTACTAGTACTGCTACAAGGTAAAAAGTTAGAGTTAACCTATTCTTGCATTGTGCCTGAATGGAAAAAACAATGGAGGAACTCAGCAGGCCAGGCAGCATCTGTGGAGAAATGCAGGTGGTCAGTGTTTTGGGTCAGGATCTTTCTTCAGGACTAAGATAGGGAAAGGGGAAGCCCAATGTACAGAAGGGAAAAGCAGAGCAGTGATAGGTGGACAAAAGTGGTGGGCAGAAAGTAGTGATAGGCAGGAGGAGGGGAGTGCAGATCAACTGGGGGATGGGTCAAAGGTAAGCAGGAAAAGTGGGGTAGGAGAAAGTCTAGGAAAAGGAAGAAGCATGGTTGGGGGAGGGGTGTGGGATTACTTAAAAGTGGGAGAATTCAATGTTCATGCTGTGGGCTGCAAGATTGCAAGATGGAAAGTGAGAGGCTGTTCCTCCAGTTTGCATTGGGAATTCTCCTGGCAGTGGAGGAGGCTGAGGACTGACACATAAGTGATAGTGTGGGAGGGGGAGTTGATGTGACTGGCAATGGGACGGTGTAGATCATGGTCATGGATGGAGTACAGATGTTCTGTGAAACAGTCACCTAGTCTGTGCTTGGTCTTGCCAATGTAGAGGAGGCCACATTTGGAGTACCAAATTGCAGTAGATGATATTAAGGGAGGTGCAGGTGAATCTGTCTCACCAGAAAGGACTGTTTGGGTCCCTGGATGGAGGTGGTGTAGGAGCAGGTGTTGCACCTATGGCAGGGGCAGTGGAAAGTTCCCAGAGTAGGAGTGGGATTGTGGGGGAGGGGCGGTGCAGAAAGGAGGAATGAATGAGGGAGTCGCGGAGAGAGCAGTCCCTGTGGAAGGCAAAGAGGAGTGGAGAGGGAAAGATGTGCTTGGTGGTGGGGTCCCATTGGAAGTGGTGGAGAATGATATGTTGGATACATCGGCTAGTGGGATGAAATGTGAGGACAATGCAGACCCTATCCCTGTTGCATTTGGTCGGGGTGGGGTGGTGAGAGAGAAGGTGCGGGAACTGGCAGAGAAACTGGAGTGGTTGTTGCACACCAAGTATTACACCATCTTGACATTGGGAGAGCTCTGTCTAGAGGCCAGGAGATCCAGTGTGATTGGAGACCAGGCTCCTCTTTTACTTGGCACTCACATGCACACTCTCATTCTCTAAGCACAAATGGGCACCCTCCGATCCCACACACCTGGGAGCAAACATGATCTTGTCTGCATCCTTTTTATTGGCCCTCTCAGCTTGGAGCAATCCACCCCACCTCCAACACTAAACCTAACAATTGGTGTTCTTTCCAGTCATCAGAAAACGATTGATTTTTTTAAAATATGGTAAAAATTCTCTATTAACCATCTTCCCATCTGTTCTGACTTGTTAGGGTCTCAGCCCAACTTTCATTTGCCAGAATCCAGTGGTCACAAAGCTCGGCAACGTAAAATATGGCAAGTCAGAAGAATAGATCTCTCTTCGATTTCCTTGCAAATTCATAAATCTAATATCACCGACATTGCTTTGGTTTCCAATAGATTTTCTTGTTTAGATCATTGAAGAATGATTTAATTGTGTCTAAAATGGTAAATAGATAAAGGAGAACCTTTTGATGAAGGAATGCAGAATAGGGAAACCTAATTTTAAATCGATATTGGCTCAGTTAAGTTTGCGTGGGAGGAAATATTTCTTCACAGAAAGTTAAACAACCTGGAACTCCCTTTTCCTGAAAGAATGTGGCTATGGAGTTAACTAAAATGTATTAGTGTGCATTTTATGGTAGGAAGAAAAATAAAATGGGTAGTCTTTCAAGTAGCTGGTACAGGGTCGCATTCCTTTTTCTTTTAAAGCTAATCTAGGCCAGCCAGTTTTGGCAATACTTAGAAAATAATTGACTAGGTTTTTAACTTTATTTTAACTGCTGTTAGTAATTTGACTGTCATAAGGAGCCAAGTGCCATTATTCTTCTTGTACACAGCTATATGAAATTCTGCCATTTGTTCAATTTGCTGCAATTTATTTTGGAGAGCACAGATATCTTTTGAAATAGTATATTTACAAGAACTCTGTAGGTTTGCATTATTGGAAGGAAATGAAACCTGGTGTGACGTCAAAGCTTGAAACTATGCTTTGTAGCCAGTTATATTTCACTGTAATTTAAATTTTAGAATTGACACTACAATATTGTGAATTGCCAGAGATCCCAAATGTTCATTGTATTATGATGTTGAAGTTCATTGCATTTAAGCGCATTCCAGAATCAAACATAAATTTGGGAGCTAATGCTATTGGTAGGGAAATGATATAAAAATTCTCATTTGCTTTGTCTACTGTCATTGTGATTGAGAGAGTGTGAAATAGCTTTCTGTAATTTCTTAATCCTGTCAGGAAATGTTGAGTTTCAAGGGCAGCTCAGTTCTTTTATTACCAAAGTGTTTAATATTGTTTTGGTTTTGCAAATAATTCTTTGCTCAAACTTTAAGAGACTTGTAATAGATACAATTTATAAAACATTTTAGTTGTTCCAATTTCTAGTATGTTAGAGTTAACCAAATTGTCCAGTTGATAAGTTTTCGAGTACTACATTTAAAATTATTTTTGAAGATGGCTCAGCTTTATATATTGTCATGTCAATGTATGGCATTGC
Source organism: Rhina ancylostomus (assembly GCA_030265395.1). Lineage (NCBI taxonomy): Eukaryota > Metazoa > Chordata > Chondrichthyes > Rhinopristiformes > Rhinidae > Rhina > Rhina ancylostomus. The sequence continues at coordinate 14,485,792 of JARFYF010000054.1, read as the reverse complement.
TCCTACGTTATCAGCTCGATAAATATCAATTTGCAAGAAATGAAGCTGGTAGTGAAGTCATTTTTAACTTAATTCATTTTGTAATAATTTCATCTTTGATCCATTTCTAATCGCCGATTATAATGACTCCTTCCAAGATTTGGCATTCAATTTCTGATTGTGCGTCTGTGAATAGAGTTCTTTGGGATAAACACTGTACAAAGCAAGTTATTGTGCTGTAGATCTCGTTAATATGCTTAAAGAAAAAATTGTAATGGGCTGAATCAAATTGAACCAGGCCTGCCATCTGACCTTCAGCCTGTTCCATACTTCTGTGCTGCAATGTACAAGCATGCAAATCTGAAGCACATTGACACGTGAACTGCAGCTACCGCCAGCTAGACATCAGCATAATCCTGCCCATTCTCCCCACAATGTTATCAATTCAGTTAGTTTGAAACTCTGACTAATATTGTTTGTTTATATAGTCAGTAAGTACATAGTGAGATGAGCATCAAAAGACATTTTAAGACCACAATTTTTCACCAGTTCCCTTCCCCTAATTGTTTCTATTGCAATATGTTACTGTTGTAACTCTAGTATTCAATGATACTGTGACATAGAAATTGTATGTAGTCATGTTAGTGTTTTTCTTGCACTTCTCTTTCAAATCTCACCCAAGACTCTTTATAGTATTGGTTTGTCAAATAAGTTGTTAAAGTAATAATTTGTCCAAGCAATAACATCAAATTTTTTGGTTTAATCTAGTTGATCATGTTCTCAGCACAGTGTGCATACCAAAGCCAAAATCATAATTTGCTCTTTTGAAGTTTTGTGCACATTTTCTGAGAGGAGGTAGTTTAATGTGCTTCTCCTGTAAGTGAAGAATCCATGTGCAGTCTGTTGAAGAGTAATATTGGGATTAGGGAGAAATTCTGCTTTTTATAGATAGCACAGGTATTGTTGACAACTTGTATTGTCTTTATTGTAGTTACAGTATCTGTTTGCATTCACAGCCCATTTCAATAATTTATTTGTGCTTGTATTAGTAGTTTAGTTTGTCTTACTTCAATTATCGTTTTCTTCACAGCATAAGCGAGAGCTTCTTGACTGTAAAGGGTGCTGCTTTATTCCTGCCTCGAGGAAATGGCTCAACTGCATCTAGAATCAATCATCGGCGCAATAAGCATGCTGGTGAGGAAATTGGTGACCCATGTTTTTAAGGTGGAATTGCAACAAAGCCAAATTTAAAAACAAACCCATGAAAATGAATATAACTTGGCAAAGCTGATGTAGTTTTTTTTGTCTTTTATAATGACAAGGAAGGAGGTTAATAGGTACATGCCAGCTCTCTGAGAGCAATCCCATTAGTCCCAATTCCTCCTCTCCTTATTTCCCTGTACTCTTACAACTTTCCTCTCTCATATCCCCATCAATTTTATTCTGCCCCCCCCCCGGTTCTTTTCGCTATTAATCTACACTAAGTGGTAATTGCAGCAACCAATTAACCTACTGGTACATTTTTGGGATGTGGGGGGAAAGTTGAACACCCACCTGCAGGGAGCTGACATGGTGATGGAGAAAACATGCAAACTCTGCCCATGTGCACAGAACTAGATATCAAAATCAATCCTGGGTCTTCAAACCTGTGAGGCAGCAGCACTAGCTGCTGTGTTGTGGTACTGTAATATAACTTTCAGTCATAATGTATTGTTATACTACTGAGTCCAATTCCAAAATTGCAATGTGCTTTCATGGAAGCTTTTTGAACATTCTCCAAGTAGTGGAAAATACAATAAATCCTAATTAGTTGTATTTAATTTGCTCATGTTGAAACTACTGTTAGTGGAAGCCGTTTGGGTTGATTACAGGCAAAGCTGTGTTTCTTGAGCTGAAAAAGAGAAGTAAACATGTACTTCTGCTTATAAGCATAAGGACACCATGAGAATTTTGACTGTAGTACAAATACTGTACATACATGCTAATGAGTTTGCAAGATTTTTATCTGGTTTGGTCATCTCCTCCCTGTATTGCAACATACAGATTGGCCAAGACTTTTCCTTTGAAAGGATTTTGATGACTTTGTGGTAAGTTCTGTTCAATTCAACATAGTTTATTTGTCATACGCACAAGTACATGTATGGACAGATGCAATGAAAAAGTTACTTGCAGCAGCATCATAGGCACTTAGCATCAAATGAGCAGCATTCACAAGAAAAATATAAATTATACACAATTTTTACAAGAATAAAACAATTAGAATAAAACAAGTCCATTTTAGTGCAGAGTGATCGGAGTGCTCATGGTGTTGCTAAACTATGGTGGGGATTAGGGTTCTGCAGAACCATGCCTTGGTGCTTCATTGACTACATCCCTAGTGAATGCAACCTGTCCATTTTAGGACATGAAGTTTTATCGGCAGTATATCTTTTATTGACAGATTTGTTATTCCTTATAACTTGAATAGGGATATATTAATGGGAGCCGAATTTGCCCCTTGAACCTGATCTGTATCTTAATAAGATCATGGTTGATCTTTGTAATTTTCCTGCCTTTTCTCTACATCGCTTGAATCAGTTAGCATCCATAAATCAATTGATCTTAGTCTTGTATATTTGACAAATGAACGCCAGTAACATCTGGGGAAGATATTCCAGTAATCAACCACCTCCAGAGAGAAGCAGTTTGCTCCCAAACTTGGTTGTTGATGGCTGATCCCCATTTTGAGATTCCAGCCCTCCCTCTCCCAATTATAACAATTCAGTCAAAAAAAGTCCATGAACTTTTTTTGAGATCAGCTTTTATTTTTCCAAATGTCAGAAAGTGTGCTGCTCAATCTCCCCTCATAAGATGGGCCATCCTCCCCTCTCTCTCCATCCACTCTGTCTTCTGTCCTTTCCACATTTCAATAGAGCGATTTTATTAGTCCCATTCTACTGTAACTTATTTTCTCTTGTATGCCCACCAGCTTCCCTTTTTGGCAGTTACCTACTCTAAGGTCATATTAGTATTCTTTAAAGCCTTTGGTTTGGTACATATTTATTTTATGGGACATTTAGTTTAAGTGAGATGAAATATTTTGTGTTCAATAAGGTTACAATATAGCTTGAAGAAACATGGGCATCATTTAGAGGATCAAAGATGAGAAACAAAATGCAATATTATCATTGTGGCATCCGGGTTTTGGTAAATGTCTACTGGAAAGAAATGATATAAACGGCATTTACACAGTGGCAAGTGATCATGACCAGTAGAACAGTGTAACACGTGAAATGTTGTCCATCTCCAAATGGAAAATCTGCACAACTAAGCTAGTGCCACAAGGTCCCACATTGTCATATAGGGAAATATCAGTAACTATTTATAAAATTCAATCAACTATTATAAATACTTAACACAGGTTACACTTGTCTAATTCAAGATTTTTTTTAAATAAAAGGTGACCTTCAACAGCACCTGCAAGCAATGTTCACTCTTCTTAGACCTGAAGACAACATTCGACTGGTGAGTTAATCAAACAATAGCATGTTCTTTTGCCTTTTTCACTTTTGTGTATTCATTTGGATTTTATGTTGGGGGCTGCACTTCTGGCAAAACCAGAGGAATATTACAAGTTATTTGTGGTTTCCTGTTCCATGTAACATTAAATAGGGTGAGTCCTTAGTTAATCCTGACAGTTCCTTATGCTTCATTTCTGTGAAATCACTGCCCACTGCTCCTCCTTCCCTTTTTAGATGATGAAATGTGAGGGTGTGAAATGGGTTTAGTGAGTCCTTGATTAGAGTTGAAATTCTTTTAATGCTGACCCAGCAGTGGTTGAACTTGCCTGTAGTGAAGTATCAGGAAGCAGTAAGGAAACAAACTAAACATTGGTCTTTATTGCAAGAGGATTTGAGTACAAAATAGAGAGAACTTTTTTTTTCCAGTTATGTAGTTCCCTGGTGAAACTACATCTGGAATACTGGATGCTGTTCTGAACTCCCTACCTCAGGAAAGATGTATATTGAATAGAGGGAGTGCAGCAAAGGTTCATCAGGTTGATTCCTCAGATGGATAATTTGTGTAAGGAGAGATTAAGCAAACTGGGTCTATACTGTCTGAATTTAGAACGATGAGAAGTGATCTCATTGAAATGTATACAATTCTTAAGGGACTGGCTAAGCTGGATGCAGAGTTGAAGTTTTTTCTTGCTGGGATGTCTAGAACCAGGAGTTATTGTGTCAAGATAAAGGATCAACCATTTGGAACAGATGAGAAATTTCTTAACCCAGAAGTGGTTAATCTTATGCTTCAGTGTTTGAGGGCTAGGAAATCTTGGTTGCTGAGTACATTATCAGACAGATCTGTAAACTTTTTAACCTGAAAGGAATTGAGGGATATAGGAGCAGTTCAGGGAAGTTGTGCTGAGATAAAAGATCATCCATGATCTCAATGAATTTCAGAGCAGGCACATCTTCCGGCTTCTATTTCTTATTTTGCATCAATGCAGTAACAACTTTCTAACTTGCAAAATTTAGAAGCATGAGGGAGATTTGAAATATGGTATCATTTCTGTCTCCATGCAGTCGGGACAAGATCAGTGTTGTCAAGTTAATAAACCACTATCTTGCTTTGTTTTACTTGAGGGATGGCTGTAGCAAGACTTGAGAGAGTTAAGAGTAGGAAAGACATTTAGACTAAGAAGGGTGCCCTGTGGAGCATAACTTGCTGCCCTTGTTTCCATATAGAGGCCACCCCTTTTAAATGTGATTAGTCTAATTTGCTCCTCTTAAACATGCAACATATGCTATGTTATTGGTCATGAGTAGATAAACATCTCTACAGCAATAAAGGATATTTTTAGGAAGTTTGCTTTGCCGCTGCTCCTGGGAAAACTAAATGCAGCTCTCAATAAATCTTGTGGATGTTTCAGTGCATTTTACAGTTTGGAGGTGGGGAGTAGTAACCATATATCTTTCTTCCTTTTTCTGTCACCTCCCCTACCACAAAACTTCCCCTGATAATTAATTCTTATGGGAACACAGAAAAGATGGAATTCCAGAAGGCCAGTCTTCCTCCTAGTTCTATAAAGATGCAATGTTTTCAGCACTTTTTTTTTCTCTCCAACAAAGTCATCTGAGCATGGAATACATCCCAATCAATCAGCAGTTAAAATGCAATTGCAATTCCAATGACATTCCCTGTCCAGGTAGGTGCTTTGAGATGAGAATAGTGTGGCAGCTGAGAGGAACTGAGGGCAAACAAGGTGGTAGGTTTTTGGAGACAATTTTACATTTATGGCTGCCCTTTTTCAGGAGGTACTACATTAACACCAGCCTTGTTTCTGGATATTTTCCAGATCAACTTTAGGGTTGTGATCATGTCTGTAAATTTATTCCTGCAGTTCCCCTACCAAAATTGAAAGCAAACTTGGAACAGGTTAGTTTTACAAATGCTTTCATATTTACTGAATGGTATTACTGATGTATTAAAGTTTTAACTATAGTTCCGAGCATATGAACTTTAGTGTAATGCCCCCATTTGTCAATGGCATGGTGATCAAAATCTGTTTGATTTTAACAGGAAAATTTACCACAATTTTCTAGGTGTATTACAATAATGAAGCCGATTAATGGATGGTATAAATGGCAATAACTTTTAATATGGAAGCAGAAGTGGGCTTTTTTAGCCCCTCAAGCCTGTTCCAATATTCAGTGAGGTTCGGAGGAAAGTATAGTTTAAGAAGGAATAGCTTCTGCAAATATTATTAAATAAACTCAGATGAAATTGCACAAGAACAGCTTTGTTTTATGACAGGGTGACCTTGGCATTCACTCATTGCTTGAAAATGTGTTTTATTTGGATGACCACTGACGTGTAGATGTCAATTTTCATCAGATATTAAAATAACAACTTTTAAGTAACTTTCTTTTGAAAAATTTCAGGCAGTACGGTTGGAAAGTGCGTACATAGATCTCACTAGGTACATGGTGGTGGTTTCTACCAATGGCAGACAAGATACAGAAGAAAGTATTGTTTTAGGAATGGATTTCTTCAAAGATAGGTAAGACTGTTACTTAACCAATTTGTTTTTTTTAAAAGGAAAAATAGCTTGCTTCCTTGTGAGGACCTAAAAGTTAAATTTTGAATTATGAAATGTATGGAATGAAGGTTTAAGCTAGCTTGATAATCAGCTTGCTCTCATGTAATGTCATCTGAACTGTTTATTGGAGGTCGTCCTGTCAAACTGACAACTGGTGGAATCCTTGTTACAATTAATCTATTCATGCTGTGATTGTTTGGGATGCAGAGTTTTGTAGTAAAATTATTTGTTGGCAATGGTTTTTATTTTTGTTAACTTGACTGGCATGTCCTGTTTGGTTTTGACCATCATTGGATCATTTTCATTTCCACTTTTTTTAAGTTAGTATCTCTGATTAATACACTGTGACTTATCCTGTATATTTAAAAAAAAGTAAAGTTCTAGACTTGCATAATTTGGGATCAAGTGAAACTGATTTCAGCTTGATTTTTGGTCACTCTCAAATAGTGCTTTGTTCTTATCTACTCTGCTTGATTTCCTCAGAACAGCCAATGTACACATGTGCATTAGTTGAGGATTTTGCATTACTTGTATAGCCAATTATTCAATGTTTCTCATGTTGCAAGAAAAATAGTAACATGGTTAACTATTTTCAAATAATGGCAGCATGCTGCAATAGCTGAATTGTTCTGACTTTTTCTGGTATTCCAGTCAAACCTGCTGGTGTTCAGCCATTGAAACAGAAGTTAGTTATTGGCTTCACAATTCAGGACCACTGATGGTTCATTGTGCCACTAGACTGCACATGCAGTCAGCAGAAGAGCCCAGTCTTGCTGGGACCTGGGAATCCCCTTTCTGATCTGAGACCCCATTTGATTTCAAAGAACCATGTAGAACAAAGGCTAAGGAAAGTAATTTTATTTTAAGAGTTTTATTTTAAATATTTCAGGGTTTGTGTGCATGTCTGTGATGTCAAAGATATTTAAAAAATTAAAATCCAATTACAAGTGGTATAGCCCTGCCCAGTTTTTCTTGCTGTAATAGGCTCAGGGGTGGTTTCTGGGCTTGCATTCCCTCATCCGTCCACCTGAGCTCCTGTCATTTTCCAGACTGGTATACAGAGAACTGTGAGAAATGCCACTGCATCTGATGAAGGTCATTGCAGGCAGTAATTCCAAGTTAGGGAGTGGGGCCTGAGTCAGCATCCATTAAACATAGATTACCAAAAAAATTTCTAAAATGCATAGTGATAAATGTAACTCTGTGTGATATTACTGTAACCACTTAAAATAGCCTTGGATATATA
>JARFYF010000054.1:14446320-14459329 GCA_030265395.1 Rhina ancylostomus | reverse complement strand
GGAAAAAACACTTTGGGCTTTTAGTTCTATATATGCCCCTCATAATTTTATAAACCTCTCTATAAGGTGACTCCTTGGCCTTCTACATTCCAGTGAGAATAAATACAGCCTATCGAATCATCCTCATAGCTATAGCCCTCCATTCCATGCAGCATCCTGTTGAATCTCTTCTGTACCCTCTGTTGCTACCACATCCTTCCTGTAGTCCAGCAGTCAAGTTTTGTACAGCTGCAATATGATTTCTCGACTCCTGTACTTGATGCCTTGGCCTATGAATGCAAGCATACCAAAAGCCTACTTTATTACCCTATCCACCTCTGTCACCACTTTTGGCAAGCTGTGAACTTGCACACCAAAGTCCAGCTGCAGATCAGTATTCCCAAGGTCCCTGCTATTTAATCTATATGCCTTATCAGAATTTGACTTACTAAAGTACATTACCTCATACTTGTTTGGAAATTATTCTATGATCATCCATGTAGGCGCATTGCAGCCTTCCAGACTCTTACTGAATTCTCCAACTTCAGATAACTCGCTCTTTATGTCTGTATCAAAACTGACCAATAGTGTTTATCATTTTGGCTCAATTTTTCTTTTTTTTTGTATAATCTGGCCTGTTGGGCATGTTCCACAGCCTTGCCATTAGCAATACAGACAGAGGTTTAATCTGATATTATTTGTCAAGGCACCTGGTCTCGCCTTATCAGAGATATATTCCCCTTGTTCTACTCCAACCTTCTCTGCCACCTTAATCGAACTTGTTTTCTTTCCTTTAGTTTTGTTAGAGGGTCCCAGACCTGAAACATTAACTGGTTTTCTTTCCACAGATGCTGCCTAACTTGACTGTTTACAGCATTTTCTGTTTTTATTAGGTTTTCAGAAGTTATTTCATTAAGCCTTGTTGTTGCATCACAAATATTCATGTGATCTGCAGCAGCACAGACACTATTTTCATCATTATGCAATAGACATTTATGCTTGTAGTACAAGTGTGAAATGAAGTTGTTTCTACAAATAATAGTGTTAATAAGTTATTACATAATGTGGTAGGAACTACTTCCAAGAATTGGAATTTAAGATTGCATAAATCAAATTTGTAAACTGTAAACCTCAAGTTCAAGTTTATTGTCATAGGCATGCATACAGTGTATAAATGCCATGAAAACTTTAGCTTTCTGCAGCAACAGCACAGTACATTACAGACATGACAGAAGTATTAACATAAATTAGCATAAAGTTTATGTAACTTGCATGTGCACAAAAATAAGAAAATAAACATAGCAGTACTAGTGCAAGTTGAGAGAAAATGCAGTCCGAGGTAGTGTTAGGGTTTCCTAGGTTGGTTCAAGAACCTGATGGCAGTGGGGAAGAGGCTGTTGCTGAACCTTGAGGTGTGGGTCTTTAGGATCCTGTAGCTCCTGCCTTGCAGCATCGAAAAGAGGGCATGGCCAGTGTGATGTTTCCTGATGATGGATGTCACCTTCCTGAGACATTGCCTCTTGTAGATGTACTCTGGTGGGGAGAGCAGTACCTGTGGTGTAACTGCCAGAGTCCATTACTCTTTGTAGCCTCTTGTGCATTGAAGTTTCCATTCCAGGCTACAACCAGTCAGAATGCTTTCCAATGCACAGCTGTAGAAGTTTTTCTGAGTCTTTGATGACATGCCAAATCTCCTTAAACTTCTAAGAAAGTAGAGATGCTGGCATGCCACCTTCATTGTTGCATCTATGTGCTGGGCCCAGGATAGGTCCTCAGATGTTGACACCCAGAAACCTGAGGCTGCTCACCCTTCCCACTTCAGGCCCTTCAATGAGGATTGGTGTGTGTTCGTCTGACTTCCCCTTTCTAAAGTCCACAAACAGTTCCTTGGTTTTGCTAACATTGAGCACAAGGTTCTCAATACAACACCATTCAGCCAGCTGACTTCCTGTATGCTGCTTCATCACCATCTGTGATTCTGCCAACAGCCTCCTTACTGTCTAAGGAGTTAAGATTAGAATCTGTATAATATTAGAGGACACAACCTCATGGCATGTTACACCAGCTTTTGGTGTCATGGGTGTGTATTCTCATGCCAAATGATGAGCCATAACAAGTATGGAGAAGCCCTATTTGTTCAAACATTTAATTACTGTCAAGCTGGGCAAAAAATATCCTCATTTGGAAAGACAAAATTCAGAAGGTTTTGAAGAAGGGGGTAATATGGGTGCTGTTGCAGAGTTTTTAATGAGAAAGAGATGCCAAAAGTGGAGGGAGCTGGGCTACATATTGTTGTGGATTACTTGTGTAAATGGAGCCTCTGTGGTCACTTTTAAACTTTAAATCCATGTTCCCCGGAATAAATGCCGATGCAACACCTATTGCCCATACTTAGTTGTTCATGAGAATGTATTGGTGAGAGGTTATCTTGTACTACTGGCCTATGTGATGCAGGTGAGCCCCACAAGTGTTTAAAGGTTCCAATATAAGTTAAGAATCAAACACAATTGCCAGAACTTACCATCATTAGAACCTTTTGGCTCAGATTAATCCTTTCCATCTTCCAGCTTTAGGTAATTCAAACATGATAAACTGGTGAGTAAGAAATAGAATTAATTTACTTGGACCATGTAGTTTAGCTAAACCATCATCACAGAAGATAGTTTGAACATTAAAGAGGAGAATAGGCAGGCAAGAATGAGTTATTTCTGCTGAGCACTCAGAAAACCAAATCCAAACTTCAATATTTTCTGACTTGGGAAATGAGTCTCAGAAGGTGTAGTCGATACTAGTTTGGTATATTCTTTAAAAATCTATTGGAGTGTTTATTGATGTAAAATTTTCCAACATACTTAACAGCCTGGCAGGAAAGTTATAATGATTGTCAAGCAATTATAAGTACTCTATTTTCTGGTTAACCAGGCTATAGAAACAGCTGCTTCAGGAAGGCTACTGCAAATACAGTTCAAATAATGAACTTCAGGGGCCATCTAGAAAAGTGATAAGAGATGTGGAGACAGGTAACAGAGCTTGGAAACTGTTCAATTCAGATGTACATTGGTGGGGCAGAGAAGGAAACAGTGGAAATCCTAATGATAAATGAAAATCTAGCAGACAAAAAAAATCTTAAATGCTGCCTCTATGTACATCAATATATTAAGCTTCTCTTTTAACTTTAACCTATTGAAGTCAGATTTTTGTTTTCTAGCAATATAACAGTCCCATTTAAGAATCCCTGTTGGATTCAGAAGAATTTTGGCTATGTTGCACTATCATAAGGAAAATTTGTGTTTAATATATTAGGTTACAAAACAACAAACTTCTTACCCCTGCAGAGCATTTGAATTCATTTATCTCCAACAGTTAAATATCATGTTGTATCTCAAAATAGTTAGAATTATGTAATGGCAAAAAGACATGCTAATATATCTTGTATTTGTACAAGTATTTTAATGAATAGGATTACAGGACTAATAAATGAGCACTTTTGATTAGGACATTTTTTCTTGTTATCTGGCTTTTTCTGACACGCCACCACTGTTTTGTCATTATATTGGTATAAATAATGAAATATCAGGTAGATGGACCTGTGATGTCTTAGAGTAATATTATTACTATATAGGGGCTCCACAGGTTAGGGATGATCTGACTTGCGGAAATCTGACTTTACACAAATTCTCTCATTTTTAAAGGATTTTTCAAGCTAGTATTAGTAAAAAAAAAGTCATGGTATTCATGACTGGATACAATATATATTCCATTAGTTTAATTATGGGCAGTGTTAGGATGATTAGTCAATGAAATGGAAGAATTACAGCAAGTGTGTGTAGTGGGATAAGATACGAGTAGCTGTAGAAGTGGATGTTTCTGACTTGTGGAGAAATCGGCTTGCAGACAGTTGTCAGAAACAGAACTCTTATGTAATCCGAGGGCTGCCTATATTTACTTTAAGCATGCGACAATTGGTTTGTGCTGTAGGAATATCTAGAATATTGTAGGGTTTTTACTTTCATGCTTGGCTTTTCAAGTTCTTTCACAGAATTATCAACATATCTGCTTTTTAGCAATCCAAAACATCACAAGGGCTTGCATTCTGCTTAACTGTGTAACATTGGAGATATTCAAAAAACTGTCACTCTGATCACTCAGAACCCAAGCAATTGTTTGGTATACACATGACTGAAGACAAATGTAATATGACATTGATGTTTATCATGTGCCTTTGCTTCTGCTTATTTCTGTTTATGTTTGTCCACTTATACACAATCACTGTTCCTGAGGTGGAGGCATCACAAGGTGTGAAATTTAGAAATTTGTGATATCATCTGCTCAAAATAGATTTATTAGATTCCTCTCTGGATGTCAGACTTGTTATCAAATCATCTCTTCCCAGCAACAAATTGGGAAATGTTGGAAGTAGTGTGAAAAGAGAAAATGGTGGCAGATATGTGAGCATCAAAAGATCCCCATCATGGCAATATTAATGTAGTCATGTTGAATGTTGCATTCTTCTCTAAGGAGCCATCTCCACACCAGTTAAATGCCTCTTTCGGTAGTCTTGAAGTTGGGGAAGAAAGAGAACATTTGCCGCCTTTTCTCACAAAATTAATGAACTGCTGCAGTTAAGTTTGACAAGACTTCTGCACCCCAGCTTTGCCATTTCTCATAAATATTGTGCCCTCTTTACTTCCTTTGCAACAGAAGTTATTTATTGAAAAACAGTTTATAATATTACAGTTGGCAGGGGCCTTTAATGTATGAAGGGGGTCTCATTTGAATGAGTGTTGTAGTTTTCATATTCTGTTCACAATCAAAATGTTGTAAAGCATCTCAGTGTGCACTAATGCACTTTCTAGGTCTAATAATCTATCTACACTCTTCCATCTGCAGATGCGGCACTTGAGTGGATGATCTGGTTGCTTTATTTTGTTTGCATCAACAGGTATTCTATAAAGGGGTCAAGACTAGTGCATTAGAAATGCTTTAGTGGATCAATTTCAGCCTCCTGATGAGGCGTGAATAATATTTCCCTCATTTTGAATGTTGTGCAAAGACTATAATTATGGCTGGTTTCAAGGCTGCTTTCCTGTCCCCTTCAAAATTGACTTGAATTCTAATTCATTTTTACAAAAATGTATGGTGACACTTTTTATTAAAAGTAATTTTACTATTTTGTCTGCACTCATCGTCTCCCTGCTAAATGCCGAGGAATTCACTCATGGTTCCTCTATTGCTTAGAAAATGTAGGGTGGGAAGTAATAGGCAGGAAAGTAAGTGCTTCCCTAAATTTAACATCAAACAAAGAGAAGTGTCATTTTTTTTTTGTTTAAACTGATAAGATGAGATACATTTTGTGTCCAAAATTCAACTTTTTTTTTCTTGCCCTAATGTTAATTCAAGATAAATTGAATTATTGTCTGATTCTGGGTTGGAAAATTGTAGCAACAAGCCCCTGAAAAATGTGCGCATTTTGAAATTCCAGTACAGTTGTTGTTGGTGGTGTTGTTCAAATAATAAAAGCTGAACTGAATTTCTGTTTGTATGATGTAATGGACAGGGTTTTCAGAGAAATCTTCCTTTGTTAATCCCTGGAAAAAAAACACACAAATTAGTCAGTCGTTGTTGCTATTTCAGAGCTTGTGGGCAAAATGGATGCTATGGTAACAACTCTGAATTATAGTAATTTTTGAAATTTGAGATATTTGTTTGCTAATGCTGGGAAAGGAATTCTGTATTTTTAACTGTTTAATAGGCATAACATCTTTGATTTTTGTGAGGTCTTTGGGCTGTTTCAATGCGATTTTATAATCACATTCTGCATTGCATAGAATATCTTTCTGGTGGAGGTACTTTAAATTTAAACTTTTTGTTTTTCATTGATGCAGCAAACAGAGGCACAATAAGCTTTGGCGATCACACTCTGACAGCGACCTTTCTGACCACCGTGACCGTATTAATAAATCTACTGTTGACTTAAACAGAAGAGACAGCACTTCAACCACAGAGATGCCAACTGATCCACTTGCTGAACATTTATATAACCACCAATTTTCAAATACCCCAGATACAATTTTACCTGGAGTTAATGAGGAAATAATTGAATTAAATTCTGGTATTGATGCAGAAAATGTAATGCCTACAAACTGTAATCCAGATTCCTTGCAGAGTAACATCTCTTCAGCATCCATGCCAATGACAGTAATCGCCAGTGGTACCACTAAAAATTGTGCAAGTTGCGCCTCTGATACTCATCCTTTTCAACACTGTCACCCTGACAAACCAGCCTTGACACAACAGGAATTTTCTTCTTCACCTGAACATCCCATGCTATTGACTGCTTTAACTGGTGAATTAAAAGGAGATGTTAGTTTAAACGCCATTTCGTCGCCATTATTTGAAACTGGACCTCCGCTGCAAGATCACATAGCTGCACCAGAATTAGTTCCTCCAGTCTCATCTAACGTAAATGCTGGAATTTGTAGCCGCAATGTTGATCGAATTGACTTCTTCAGTGCCAGAGAAAAATTCATTGAACTTTCACAGGAGAGTGGGGCTCGAGTCCAATCACACTTGAAAGCTGAAGAGCTTGGAGGAGGAAAATACTGTGCCACGAAAACAGCTGTTCAAGAAAGCCTTGAAAAAGAGCAGCAAATTGAGAATGGTCTGGGACAGATGTCAGTGGATAACCTCCCCCATGCAAAAGAGAAGTGTACAGATAATGATATAAAATCTAATGAGGTAAAAATGGTGCATTTCAAAACTTAAAGCTATTAAAATTAATGACAGATGAAGTAAGCAAAAAAAAAATCCAAATATTTTCTTTCATTGCAATGAGCCACTTTGGCCCTTGAGCCAGTATCACTTTTGTTCAAATTAAGCTCGCATGTATTAAGTTTTGTTCTCTCAGTTGTTCTGTTTCCAATATGATTTCCAAAAATAGAGACCTGAAATTTTGGAGAACCTAGACATCAACTTAGGAGTTTTACCATTTTATTCCCTAGAAAAGGGGTCTCAACATTCAGGGATAGATTCAAATCCTAAGATTCTTTCTCTTCCAGGTGTACAGAACAAATATGGAGCACACTAAATCCATTTCCTACAGGTGCAAGGACTTAAGAGTGGGAATAAACTCTTGAATGTGCTCCACTGTTCAATGAGATGGTGAATGATCTGATCTTTAGCCTCAATTCTACCTTCCTGATTCCCTCTTGCCCTCCTTTTCCTCAAAGGCTGAATGTACTAAATGATTTAGCATCCACAACCTGGGTTAAGAATTTCAAAGATTCATAAATAATTTTGAGGGAGAAATTCCCTCCTTGTTATCAGTAAACTGGTTGACTCCTTTACCCTGAGAATATGTCCTTGTCCTTGACTCCTCATGACTCGGAGAAAATGACCTTGCAACATCTACCCTGTCCAGCCTCTTCAGAATCCTTAATTTCAATGAGATCAGCTATCATACTTTTAGCTCTAATGAATATATGTCCATTTATTCCTTCTTCACTAAACAACCATCCCATGATATCTAATCCCAAATATCAATCTCGTAAACCTTTGCTGCACTGCCTCCAAGGCAAGAATATCCTACTTTAAGATCAACTGTATGTAATACTTGGCTCTAGTCTCACCAAAGCCCTGTTGTAGCGAAAGTTCCTTAGTCTGGTATCCTATTACCTTTGCAATAAAGGCTCCATTACCTTGATTATTTGCTGTTACCACAGAATTTTTTTGTATGAGGACTGCCATATCTCTCAGAACACCCATATTTAATTATCTCACACCATATAAATCTATTTTTCTTCTGTTCCTACCAAAATGGGTAGCTTCACATTGAATCTCGCTTTTCTTTTGTCCAGTTATTTAACCTTTCTATATCCACTTACAGTCTCTGTGATTTCAATTATCTTGCATATCATGCATCTTCAGCAAACCTAAATATGGTGTGCTGTTTCCAAGCCATTAATATAAATTGTAAATAACTGAGGTCCCAGTATGAATCTTTAAGATACTCCATTAGATATACCATGCAAATCTGAAAATCCCTTATTCACACTGTTTTATCATTTAACAGATCTTTCCATGCTAATGCTCTGCACTCAACTCTGCAAGCTTTTGTGCTACAAGCTCATTATATCTGGCTCTTATTGACTGAATTTCAAAATACGACAAATATACTACATCTATTGGCTTCCCTTTCACCATCCTTGGTGAACGCCATTATATCTGTTTAAACACTATATTTTTCAGAAACCATATTGGATTCCCTAATCATGTTATGTTTTTCTAAGCACTTAGTTGTGACTTTAATGAGAGATTCAAGCTTTTTCCTAGCAAAAATCCAAGCAATAAAACTGCCATGTTCACTAGCATATATTCCTTTATAGTACAAGAATTTATGACATAGGAAATACAACACTGTTGCGGTTGATAGCAATGCTAGGTTGGATACAATGGACAAAGGACAGATTTTTTGCAAAAGGCTGTCTTATAACTACTCTTTTTAAGTGTTTGATGCTGTTGGTGGATGGCATTCAGAGAACAGGGCAGAGCAGTTGGACCTGCTATTTCACATTTCCGGGGATCTGGATTCTATTGTGACTGCAGGTGTCGTCTATGAGGAGGGAGTGGATGGAGAATGTGACTGATGGGATTGCCCTGCTGGAAGCCAGCATGGACCAAATGGCTGCCTCTTGTGTCACAATAAAGACCACTCCATACATTAGCATGTATTACCTTTAGCATATATAACTTTAAAAAAAAGTATATTCATCTAGTACTTTTTTTTGTTCCTATTAATGACAACTCTGTCCTGAATATCAAAAGGAACTGCAGGTGCTGGAAATCTAATACCAAAACAGAAAAGTTTGGAAATACTCAAGCTGTTCTGAACCTTGAAGCTGGATCTTCAACCTGAAATATCAATTCTTTTTCTCCTTCCACATTTGCTACCTGACCTGAGCATTTCCAGAAATTTATGTTTTTATTTCTCTGTTGTTTTTGTATGACTAATTTAAATTTTGAAGTATGCTTAGGAAATTTATTGTTTTAATCTGTAATGAGGTTAATATTGTTAATAAGGTGGAAAAAGGAGAAACTCAAATTAAGGTGGTAGTAATTTTTAAATGTGCATATTTTTCATTGTGGATTTTGTAAAGTTAAGTTTTTAAGAAATTAATCCTGATTATCACACGTTGAGAAATAATATAAATATTTTAAGGATTCAATTTTATTTTCTTTCCACAGGAAAATCTGGCATCAACATCATTCAGCAAGAAGTCTTCCTTAACCAGGTCTCAGTCATTAAACATTATTTCTGTGAAAGAAATAGTGACGGGAATAGAGTCCAACCAGAATACAGGCTTGTGCCAAATAAAGGCAGAAAATGTCATCAGTAGCCATATCCAAATGCCAAAGAGGAATACTGTTCATGAACTATCAGCAGATTTCCATTGGTCTTCTGAAAATGGCAGCTCTGTAAATGAAATGTGTGCAAATGACTCTTTAGTTGCAGAAAATGATGACAGCGAAGTTAAACAAAATGGATGTCATCAGGTAAATATACCAGTCAAGAGCCATGAGGATTGCCAGGTGGCAGCCTTTGAAGAATCTGTGCAGGATGAGCTAATAGGCCACAAACAGGTGACAAAATGGTGTCCTGGCTCAGTAAAACGTGCAACCAAGGAGTTTGAAGAACGATTAAAGCAAGAGCAGGAATATCAATCATCTGCAACAGCAGCATTACCTGTCCGTAAAAATTCTAGGATTGATGGAGCCACAGCTAATGAATTTCTGGTTACTAACAAGAGTGGGGACATCTCTCCTGAAGTGTGCTTATTGAAGGATAAAGAAAGCGGAAGGATTACTGAAGACCAAGAACTGTTACTCAAATGTAATGAATCCCTGAATCAAGAATCAGCCCCAGAGATGCACTCAAATGAAATAGAGAACCCATTACAATCAAAAGCAGAACAGGTGCAAGCTGAAGTTGGATCTTTGAGCACTGTAGAACACAGGACGATCCATTCTTTTGAAACTTCTGAGGATTTGGATTCATATACCCAGCTTCCTAAGAAAATTGAGATAATTGAGTATACCCATATATTTAAAGCGCCAACTCTGCAAGTAGGCATTAGAGATGTAGGAGAAGAAAAGATTACCATTAAAGATGAAACAAGAGTAAAGGAAAATGAAGTTGCCATATTTTCCGCCATTGAAGCTGAGTCTCCAGTGAAGGAAACTGAAGCCATCGGACAGTCGGCACACAATCAAAAAATTGAAGTTCATACCACTGATACTTTGCAGCACCCACATCTTTTGCCATTATTGGATGCTGCCGATTTAGCCCAAAAACACAATACAAAAGCTGCAGGAATGACCTTCCAGTCTGATAGTCCTTCAGAAGAGGTAAATGACATCCCATTAGAATGTGAAATTGCTTTATTTGATAGTGATAGTGCCCATTTGCCATTAAAAGAATATCAAATACCTGTCCTACACCTGGAAGGTGTCACAGTGTCAAGTACAGATACTGATGTAGAAATCCATGATAAGGAAACTGTCCATTTAGAGCTACAAGAATTCAACCAAGAAATGACATGTTTGCAAAGAACAGATGGCTGCATCACATTACTTACCCATGAGGACTTAGAATCAAGTTTCAGCAAATTTGATGAAAGCATCAAAGAGATGCAAAAGATGTTAAATTTCTCAAATCTTGATCACAGTCTTCAGCATAGCTCCAGCAATGATGGTATAAATCATCTAAATAGTACCCTGGGAGTTGGTAATTGGCAGGCAGAGGAAATTGAAGCCAAGATAAGACGAGCAGGTCTCACAACTCCATCACAGATGAAACGTTCTGCATCTATTGCAAAGCTAGGTTACCTGGAACTCTCAAGGGATGATTTATTTAAGAGTTTGGATCCTACCAAGACATACCAAGCACTTTCTGATTCTGGCCAGAACACACCATGCAGTGTGGAAAGGACAGGTGAGATTAGGGCTGAGTGTGCTGTGGAAGATGATCCCAGCAAAAAAAAGTGTGTTTCCATTTCTGTTCTCCAAGATCCTCAGCCCACAGAAGAACTTGAAACATCAGAGAGTATTGTACAAAGCAAACCTGTGAAGGAGCCTCTAATACAACATGCCAAAGACGTGTGTCAGCCCAACACAGTTCAGTGGTGAGTGCAAAGCAGAATCTTTCACAGATTGAGCCTTCTGACACAGATGCACCTTATCCCACCCTACTGACAGCTATAGCACCTCAACAGCACCACCATAGAAATCATCCATTAAAGCAAGTGCAAGCAACTAGTGAGAAAAAGCAGACAACTAGTCCTTGAAACAATACCATGCAACTCAGTTGGTTTCTGGACAAGAGGTGGATGTGCTTTCAAAGGAACATGCACTTTACAATTTGTTTTCTATATGTTAAACATGTATTTTATTTTGATGACTGCATGTGAACCTTGGGCTTTCTGTAGTTGGTATTGATTTAAATTTGTATGTATCTGAATTCTTTAACCACAATATCCCATTTAAAAGAGCACACCAACTAACACAGAACAAGCTTGAAATTAAGAAAACCTCTTTGCTGTTTAACATGCCTCTAAATTGAAATCAGGGAAAAGCTACTCTTCGTGATAAATTTCATTTTGTACAAATTTAATGTCACTTTTCTACTTAGCATTTCTTGCCATTCATAATATAATTAGTCTGAGTTCCCTGTTCCCGTCAAAAAAGTGTGTGTAATCTTGTGAACATGATTATTAAGCCCTTGAAGGTGAGGGAATAATGGAGTGCAGTCATGCACACTAAACATCCACAAGCTTGCTTAACTTACGGATCCATTCACTCTGCAGGTCTATACAGAGACTGTTGGATGCATTATTTTAATCTTCTCAATGTGCTGAAATTGTTCAATTTCAATCAAGATGAAAATGGTTTACATTTTTTTTGTTGGTATGCATGTTCCTTTAAGATGGTCTACATTCAGGGTTAATGTGAATTATTACTTGAACACTGCAGTGGGCGTTTCATGAACCCTTCCATATCGGAATCCTTGCTGTAACTGATCTGCTTTTTTATTTTTATGGGTATTCAGTCTCTAAAGTTCTGTCCATTAGTAGGATATAAATTCATCTTAACCATAGTGGGGAATTCTTTTTCAATGACATTTATCTTTTAACGGCACAACCTTTTTTTATTAGTTTTATAAATTGCTGATATGGTTATTTTTTGTATTTTGTTAATGCCGTTAATCTAAATTTACTATCTTTGTTCTTGCTTTATAAAATTCAACACTTTCCCCTTTTCCCTACCCCCAGAACATCTCCATCCTGCTTGGGAGTACAATTTGATAAGGACTAGGATTCTTACATTAAACTGGAATAAATTTAATTGCAATATGCTATCTACTTCAATTTGGTGACAGTAGTAGGAGCAATAGAGTCTTCCTTGTATCAACAGGCATTTGTACTATTAAGAATATTATTACTGCATCTGATTGTACTGTGATACACAAGTTTCAAGTTGTACTGGAAATCTGTGGAAAATAAGCTGAGGATTTTGCTAATCTTGTAATGATTTTCCTTCCCAAATACTGTTTTCCTGCATTCTCATCTAAACTTACTAATATTATGTACCATATCTAGAGTGCGCAATTCTTCTTGGTGTAATAAAAGCTGTAAGGATTTCTATATTCTGTATGTGAGAATGACTGATTTTAAAGCATTAATAACTGAACTTATACAGAAACATTTATTGTAGCTGGAAAAAAGATGTGCTCTGGGTTATCTGGAAATAGTTATCCTTTTAATAAATTAATCAGATGGTAGATTACTGACACCAACTAAGCAAAAGCGCTGTTATAAGATTCAGCAAATAGTAATCATCTTGAGAAATAATAATTAAGGGGAAAAAAAAGTTCTAAAACAAGATTTGGAACATTAATAATTATGTGCTCTTATCATGCTTTAAATTACAAGGTGGAATTTCACATTCCAATTATAACTAGTATTATTTGTGTTGA
>JARFYF010000054.1:14388907-14399674 GCA_030265395.1 Rhina ancylostomus | reverse complement strand
TGTGTGTGTGTGTGTGTGTGTGTGTGTGTGTGTGTGTGTGTGTGTGTGTGTGTGTGTGTGTGTTGCAAGGGGGGAGTGGGAGATGGGGAAGAATTGTCGATGATTTGGGTCGAGACCCTGCATCAGGGGAGTGAAGTCAATTGGACAGTTGTTCCAAACAGCGGCCAGAATGGCCTCAGTGAGAGCTGGATCATCCCACTGCTTTCTCCACATTCAACCTTCCTCCCCTGTAACCCAGGAGGCAGCCAAACTGCACTCCAGAATCTGTCAATTGTATTTGATTGGCCAGCATGAGAAGGGGACAGGGAGATAGCAAGACCTCAAGGGGGACCTCTCCAGTTACAATAACACAACCCACTGCTAAAGTATTGCACAACCAATCATGACAATTCTACTAAAACTTCAGAGTGCTGTGGCCCAGTATCAAGTACATGAAGTCTAACCTAGAAACAAACATAACAGTTTAGCCCCAATCCAGACAGAATATAAGGAAATCAGCAACATGAAGCTCTCATTCATGTTATAGAGGTAAACAGCACAGGATCAGGCCCTTCGGCCCAACTTGTCCATGCTGACCACATTGTCTACCTGAGTTAGTCCCATGTGCCTACATTTGGCTCATATCCCTCTAAACAATCGGTCTGTAAGACAAGCTTTTCACTGTACCTCAGTACAAGTGACAATAATAAACCAATACCTTTCCTATCCATGCACCCGCCTCTATAGTTTTCCCCTGGCAGCTCATTCCACATACCCACCACCCTCTGTGTGAAAAGGTCCCTTTTAAGTCTTTCCCATCCCTCACCTGAAACCTATGTCCTCTAGTTTTAGACTCCTTTACCCTGCAAAAAGACCATCCACCTTATCTATGTCCTTCGTGAATTTATAAACCTTTAATAAGGTCACCCCTCAACCTCCCACACTCAAGGGAATAAAGTCCCAGCCTATCCAGCCTCTCCAGTCCCAATAATGTCCTTCTGAATCTTTACTGCACCCTCTCCAGCTCAGCGACATCCTTCCTATAGCTGGGGTTACTGTTCGATTACAGCTGTCCATTTCTTACAGAGGCTTCAAGAAGAAATAGATGCACTCCAGGTGGAGTCACTGGAAGACATGGAGCTGCAAGAAGCAATAACACACATTTGTGAAGCATTCATACAGAAAGATGCCCTGCACTGGAAATACAATCAACATTAAACTGGAGAGAGAAAATGGAGGGGATTAGAGTGAAGGGCACCGTACAATTACATTAAGTACAGCTGCACTTCTTTCAATCTAGTGTACTGCATGATGTGGTCTTCTCTACATTGGAGAAGCCAAATGCAGGTTAGCTGAGCACTTTGCAAAGTACTTCTATTCAGTCCAGAAGAATGACCCTGACCTTCCAGTCACCTGTCACTTTAATTCTCCACCCCACTCCCACTCTGCATCTCCAACTTTGTCCTCCAACACTTCAGATAATCAGTCTTCCCTCTCTGCGTCAGGAATGGCCACTTCTGATACAGGATCACTCACCTGTAACGTTAAATCAGTTTTCCCTCTCGTCACAGATGCTGCCTGACCAGCTGGATATTCCGAGTATTCTCTTTTGTTTGGGATGTCCAGCAGCTACTGTGTTCTGCATCTCACAGTTCCAGCATGCTCCTTCAGTTTGTTTTCTCTAACTGCCCTCGTTCATCTATTAACTAGATATTAATGAAAGAACTATGTCTTCTGGTCCCCAATTACAACAGCTGGTCCCTCTTCCCCCCCCCCCCCTTCTCTACAACACTCTGTTTCATATTTCCAGTTAAGGAAGTGTCATTGACCAGAAATATTAACTCCATACACGCTGCCTGGCTTGCCAAGCATTTCCAGCACTTTGTTTTTATTACATTACATTAAAGGAGGCTCTTCAGAAATCAGGGTGGTGCCAGCATTAATCCCCAGGTCCTCTCCACTATTCAGCACTTGCCTGTTGTTTATCTTTTTCTTCTGAAAGAAAGCTATTGGCTGTATACAAGTGTAGCATTGCAATGCACAAAGTTAGCTGCAGTATTCTTATCCGTCTTTGTTACATCTTGATTCGTGGTACAAAAATAACCTGGAATAATCTTTATTCAAAGTCGAGTTTATTGTCATGTGCACAAGTACGTGTATGCGCGGGTACAATGAAAAACTTACTTGCAGCAGCATCACAGGCACAGAGCATCATGTAAGCAGCGTTCACAAGTAAAGCATAAATTAAACAAGATTATACAGGAAAGAAGACAATTAGAAAAATAGGTCCATTGTAGTGCAATGTTGTCTGCTGTAATTCTAGGTTATTTTTGTGTTGCATGATCTTCAACTTTGCTCCCAACATATCAAATCAATTCTATTAATTTGACCTGAAGGTTGACGAATGTGGGGTTGAATCCTGGAGAAGGAAGTCCATCTGATCCAGTTAAAGCAAAATCTAGTTTCCCATGTGCAACTCCGGTGCTGAGGAACAGAAGTGACAATTAACAGGGCAGCCCCAAAGTAACAATGTAAACTTAGTTCAGGATTCTGAGAACAGTCAAAAGGTCCTTGGCACTGCCTGTGAAAGAGGCACAAATGCATCAGCCTGATACTCAGCTAAAGTGAGAAATTAAAACTGCTTGACCTAACAAATGAACAACAGGAGAAGAGGTGAAGATTTAAAAATACCTGCAAGGAATGTGTAATGTTCTGAGGAGGAAAAACTTCTCATTCCAAAGAAAACCAAAAGGCATGCTATGTAGTGTGATCCCTGCACATTAAAGGCACTGTTGCTCTGGGCACAGGGTTACCTTGAAAAGAATTCCTGGCAACTCTGCTGCCATATTTACAAAGCTAATAGCAGAAGTAGTAGCGATGGCTTCTCGTTTTGAATGAACACCCTATAGTGACTGAAGAAATGTCTCTTTATTGACACCACTGAAGAGTAGAAGATGTAAACAGCAACAAGAATGTAGATTTACAAGATCTCATTAATGGAGCATCTTAAAAAGAGGTCATCCGCCATAAGCGTTATTTTTATTTTAAAAATATTCTTTATTTATTAGTCACATGTACATTGAAACACACAATGAAATGCATCGTTTTTGCGTTACTGAGAATGTGCTGGGGGCAGCCCGCAAGTGTTGCCACTCTTCCAGCGCCAACATAGCATGCCCACAACTTTATAACCGGTACAACTTTTGGAATGTGGGAGGAAACTGGAGCACCAGAGGAAACCCACACAGACACAGGGAGAATGTGCAAACTCCTTACAAACAGTGGCGGGAATTGAACCTGGGTTGCTAGTGTTAACTGCTAACCTACTGTGCCTGCCCATGTATAATAAATTCTTAATCTTGCCAGCAAAAGATGACTGAAAATGCCCTGTGTTGCAGCCTCCAGCCCCAAGAACAGGTCCAAAAATAACAACTGAAACATTCAAAGCCTCAATTTCTGTATTTCCTTACAACAGAGGAGGGGGTCATTTGGCTCATCAAGTCTGTGCTGAGAGCAATCCTGTTTCTCCATTAATCTTCCCTGTTACCTATTCTCCCCACGGTCCCATCAACTCCTCCAGGATTTACCATCCACTTACCCCAGGGGCAATATACAGTGGCTGGTTAACCTAACAACTTGGAGGATTTAAAGCACCTGGAGGAACCCCACACAGCAACAGGGAAACTCCACGCAGACTGTATTGGAGGTCGGGATTGGGTTCTGGTTACTGGTGCTGTGAGGCAGTGGCTCTACCAGCTGCACCATTGTGCCGCCCTCTTTATAAACCAAGATTATTGCATTGTGCAGATGATGCTTTCCTGAGGTAGGAGATGCAACTGGGAGAGAATGTATTCTCTCCCAGCTGTAGGTGGCCGTTTGGCCCATTGGCTCTGTACAGCCCCTGGCAGAGCAATCTCATCACTCCTTTCCCTATATCCCTGCATTTTATTCTCTTACATTTCCTGTACTTCTTTTGCCACTCAGCTACACTAAGGGGTAATTTGCAACCCACCTGCACATCTTTGGGATGTGGGAGGAAACCGGAACACCGGAAGAAACCCGTGTCGTCAGAAGGGGAACATACAAACTCCACAACACTGACAGTACCATAGGTCAGGATTAAACCCAGGTCCCTGGTGCTATACAGCAGCAGCACTAACTGCTGTGGCACCAAGTGTGCCAGTGAGAGCTGGGAGGCTGACACCCAAAGAGTGGTCCATTCCTAGCCTGAGCACTTATACACAGGCACAACAAAAGCCACCAGGACATTACTGAACTGCTGACGTCAAATTCGGACAAAATACTGCAAGTTCATCAGCTTCAGAGAAAAGATTGCCGTGGCTTAGATTTTTTTTGTTGCGTATTTTCAATTGCTGTCTCCTTTTGTTTGTATTATTAACCCCCATTCCCTTTTACTTTCTTCATTTGTCAAAGTTGGGTTTATTGTCATGTGCATGAGTATATGTATGCATAGGGGCAATGTAAAACATGCTTTCAGCAGCATCACAGGCACACAGCATGACATAAACATCAAAATATCAAGGAAACATAAATTGTACACAATTTTCATAAGAAAGAACACAATTAGAACAAAAATAAAGAGTCCATTTTGGTGCAAAGTGGTTGTAGTATAGCTATACTGCAGTGATTAGGGTTGTGCAGGTTGGTTCAAGAACCACATGGTTGAAGGGAAGTAGCTGTTCTTGAACTTGGTGCTGTGGGACTTCAGGCTTCTGTACCTCCTGCCCGATGGTAGCAGCTGGCATGGCCTGGATGGTGGGGATCATTGATGATGAATGTTGCCGCCTTGAGGCAGCGCCTCCTGTAGATACCACCAACGGGGAGGGAGGGATGTGTCCGTGATGTATTGGGCTGAGTCCACTACTCTCTGCAGTTTTTTGCGTTCCTGTGCATTCAAATTGCCGTACCAGACCATGATGCAACCAGTCAGGATACTTTCAACAGTTTGTGGCCTTGCTGCTGGTTTTGTTTCAAATAAGCAACAAAGAAAACATGTTAAAACCTTGTGCTCCTTTTCCAGGATATATTGCAGCTATTGCAGTTGCAACCTTGTTATCTATAGTGGTGCAGCCATTAGTGCTGCTGCTTCCTAGCTCCAGGGACCTGTGTTTGGTCCTGACCTTGGCTGCTATCTGGGTGGAGGTGGTACACGGTCAGTACATGGTCCCTGGCAACAGGTTCATAAACTCCAGGGTCGCCTGTAATTTCTGCAGCCGGGACAGATCTATGTATACGAGAGGTTACCACAGAGAATATTTGCAGGTGCCACTCCTTGCATTTAGTATGCACTTCAGCCTCGTACTCCTGATCTTTGGGCACCAAAGGTGGGACCTGTCAGGAGGTGGGGTCTCTGGTCAGGGAGCCACCTTACCCATCCCCCTCTGCGCCAGACCCAGACACTCATTTACAGACGGAAATCCCACCAGAGAGCAGAGGAGAACTTCCTTGAGGTTGGCGTTCCTGGAAGAGAAGTGGCAGTGATCTACAGTGTATGAAAATAATAATTTTTTTAAAAATTGCAGGTGCTGAAAATCTGAAATAAAAACAGAAGATGCTAGAAGCACTAAGCAGGTCGGGCAGCATGCGGGGAAAGAGTCCAGGGCATTTCTTCAGAAATGGGGAAAGAGAGAAAACAGCAGGCTATCAGGTGGTCTGTCCTCCTCGGTTGCCTGCCCTTCTCTATGTCATTGATTCGTAGAGTTGTGCAGCATGGAAACAGGTCCTTCAGCCCAACTCGTCCATGCTGGCATAATGCCTATCAATGATAATCTCATTTGCCTGCGTTTGGCCCATATCCCTCCAAACCTTTCCAATCTATGTACCTGTCTGAATGCCTTTTAAATGTTGTAATTGTACCTTCCTTCATCATCTCCTCTGGCAGTGCATTCCATTTGCCCACCACCCTCTGTGTGGAAAAACTTGCCCCTCTGATCCCTCTTAAATCTTTCCCCTCTCACCTTAAACCTCTGCCTTCTAGCTTTAGGCTCCCCTGGGAAAAAGACTGTGACCATCTATCCTATCTATGCCCCTCATGATTTTATAAACCTCTATAAGGTCACCCCTCAGCCTCCTTTGCTCCAGGGAAACCAGTCCTAGTCTCTCCTGATGACTCAAGCCCTCCAGCTCAGACAACATTCCTGTGAATCTCTTCTGTACCCTCTCTATTATAATATTATACTTTATCGCCAGAGGTGACACTTGATTATAAAAAGAGCAAACAAATTTTGACGGACTCTTGGTGTTTTCCTATAAATGCTCAAGTCATGATGTCGACAGTAAATTTGGAGGGATGGGTTACTGCAGTCACTTCCAATAACATAGTGCCTTTCATACAATTGGACATTCCAAAGGACTTAGAGTAATCTTTGCCAAGTAGTGTAGTCACAGGCTTCACAAGGGAAATTAGGACAGGTGAAAACTTTGGTTATAAAAGGTGAGGAGGTTTTAGGGAGGGAATTCTAGATCTTGGGCCTTGCCTGTTGAAGCTTCAACTATTCATGATGGGAACAATTAAATTTAAGGTCAAGAGTTTCTCCAGGATATCTTGGGGGGGTTTTGAGGCTGGAGGCAATAATAGACACAGGGTCACATTATAGAGACACTTGAAGACAAGGATGAGTATTTGAATTAAGACAGAACCTGCTGGAAATACTCAGCAGGTTAGGCAGCACCTATGGAGAAAGCAAAGGTTAAAATTTCAGGACAATGATCTCTCAATGAAATTCTAAGTATTTTCAGCATTTTTCAGTTTCAGATATGCAGAGAATCTGAGGTATTGCCGAATAATTAATTTGAGGAAGTCTAAAGCCTTCAGTACTGACCCCATGGTAATGCTTACCACTCACCTCCCTGCAAAATCCACCGTGGCTCTTCCTTGCAGAAGTTATCCTGATCCTTGTTGTTGGGGCTGTATGAACATAAATTGCATCATGTATCTGTGTCTGAACTGGACCCACCCACATAAATGCCATAAAGGATCTCTGGTATCTGCTTAAAACCTGGCTTAGTATCAAAGTGCTTTGAATGTTTCTGAATGACTCTGGCATTTAAAATCCTTGAGAAACATTCAAATATGGATAATTAATCAAGCAATTAAATTAAAATGTTTAAAATTGAAACTTCTAATGTTAAATGCCTAATGTTTACCCGAGTCCCTTGCAGCTGCTGCTATCCTTTGAAATTCATGAAGTTACTGTTACTGCACAAGGTCCAATCTCATGCAGGCTCAGAAGGCACATTCCCCAGTGTTAGCCCTGGACATCTGCAGGAGACTTGTGCTTCACTGTTGGACTCTCCAGGGAAACCAGTGGCAAAGCATAAATGGCGAAATATCGGAATATCTGTCAGGAAGTTTGGGACATTGTGCCAGGAACAGCCAGCATTTTTCAGGGAAACCCAAGCCATTAAGTTCTTGGATTATATGGAGTCAATTGATAGATCTGTTTCTAATTTAATTTAACCAGTGACAATGAGGCTCAGTGATCACAGGGATAAAGGGTGCAAGTTTTGATGAGACTCCCTCACCCATTACCAAAACAGATGAGCAAGTCACCAAGAATCTCTGCTCAATGTGAATTATCTATATACGTTGGGCCAGATCTGGCATTCTGTCTATGCCCAAACATACTTGGTCCAGATGCAAAGAGCCTTTCCTGTGCACCCAAAGCAGCTCTGTCTCAGATAGCACACTGAACAAGCCCTGTCCCCGAAACACCCCTGAAAGCCTCTGACAAAGTCATTACCCAGTTTACCCAGCAGTCAAAGATGGTTTTAAATGTTTCTGACTTAAAAAACTAGAACCAAACCAACATAATTGGAAGAATCTCTTTCTCTCAGCCCTCCCATCCCTACTGCAATCAATGGGATTGTAAATCCTTCTCCAGTCAATCTTCCACAGCCAGGAAATCTCTGCATGAATGAGCTCTGCCACTGGACTTTATGGAACCAGGATTTGAGGAGGTTATTTCTCTGTAAGACCCCAAAGAGGAGGTTGAAAATTAAAATAGGCAGCACTTACATTGCTTAAAGGCGAGATTACAGAACTGTAAAAGGTAAAATTTTAATGAACAGCTTCCTGAGTGGTAACATTTGCAGAAAATCAGATTGTTTACTGTCATGTTAGCTGGACTGTAATTCTGCAGAAACATGCATTAGCTAGGCTCACGCATGGATTACAGAAGAGTGAGAATGGTGCTCGCTAAATTAGGATCAAAACCTTCAGGGGACGAGAGATGTGCATTTACAGTGTAAAAATACAATGAGCAAGGTTGGTTGGTAATCACAATCCAAACTGCTAATGGAGCAGAACTGTCATTATTCACATCTGCCTCGTACCTGTTGTGAGGAGAAGTGCATTGATTTAACGTAGATTTCCATTGTACTGTGGTAATGATTCAAACTCTTCCTGCTAATGAATCCAATTATCACTGGGGTCGAAGTGCATTTTCCCGTATGGAAAAATATAAAGCAAGGCAGCTAATTCCCCACCCCTCCTATTTATATGTAAATGTAATTGTGGCAGATGAACCCACTTTGCTGAATGCTACAATTTACTGCTTGGTCTGGAACGGATTGCCCTGATTGAGGGCTCTATCACAAGACATCTGCAAGGCAGCAATTAATCGACCCTTTTGTGTAAAGTGGCAGCAGATTTTTTTCGCTGCTTGAGTCCAGTAAGTGGTTTTGTTTTATATATACATAGGAAAATGGTTTTAAAAAGCCAGGGTAGTGATTTGAGCAGGAGGACAGACTGAGATTGTACTGCTCTGGAGAATTTAGGACAAGCAGAAGGATTCTGCAGTAGCCCACGCCCGTCCATTATTGGTTATGGGCCCATTGATCAAACCTACCTCACTGATGATAAAAAGCAATCCAAGTTGCACCCATTGTAAACGTGTCTGAATATTTATAACAAAAATACCACAGAGAGAAAATACACCCCAAGGAGAGATTATTGTCAAAGTGAATTTTGACACATAACATTTTGGGAAGGATGTTCTTGGGTCATTCAGATTCCTTGTGCTACTCACTGTCGCTCAGTGCGACAGTGAAGAATTGTCCGTCAGACTTTGCTGTTTCCTCTTGGAGCAGTTGTCAGTGTTGGGCCGTCTGCACTGGGGTAGTATCAGTGTGGGAACCCTATGTAGTGGGACGGTGTAGGGGCCCCCTGTACCGGGCTGGTGTCAGTGTGGGGACCATCTGTACTTGGGTGGTATCAGTGTGGGGACCCTCTGTAGTGGGATGGTGTAGGGGCCCCCTGTACTGGTGTGGGGCATCTGTACAGGAGTATTGCTGAGGTTGTGTAGGCAGTACTTGTGGTCAGCTTGATGTTGTTGTACTGGGCTAGTGATCATGGTGTCCCTGCCCTGCTGGAGCAGTGGTCAGTGTGAGGATTCTGTACTGGGGCAGTTGAGCGAAATATATTGAAAAGAACCAGCTGCTACCATATCAGAATCAGGTTTATTATCACTGACATGTGACATGAAGTTGTTGTTTTGTGGCAGCAGTACAGTGTAATGACATAAAACTATAAATTACAAAAACTAATAATTAAAAAAAAGTAACAATGAGGTAGTGTTCATGGACTGTTCAGAAATCTGATGGTGGAGGGGAGGAAGCTGTTCCTGAATTATTCAGTGAGGGTCTTCAGGCTCCAGTGCCTCCTCCCTGATGGTAGTAATGAGAAGAGGGTATGCCCCAGATGGTGAGGGTCCTTAATGATGGATGTTGCCTCTTGAAGACGTCCTCGATGGCGGGGAGGGTTGTGTCCGTGATGGAGCTGGCTGAGTCTACGACCCTCTGCAACCTCTTGCGATCCTGCGCATTGGAGCCTCCATGCCAGGCTGTGATGCAACCAGTCAGAATGCTCTCCACCGTACATCTATAGAAATTTGTAAGTCTTTGGTGACATACAAATCTCCTTAAACTCCTAATGAAGTAGAGCCTCTGGCATGCCTTCTTTGTGATCACATCAATATGTTGGGCCCAGGGTAGATCATCCGACATGTTGATGCCCAGGAACTTGAAGCTGCACATCCTTTCACTGCTGACCCCTCAATGAGGACTGGTGTGTGTTGTCCTGACTTCCCCTTCCTGAAGGCCACAATCAGTTCCTTGATCTTGCTAACATTGAATGTGAGGTTGTTGTGACACCACTCAACCAGCCGATCTACCTCAATCCTGTATGCCTCTTCATTGCCATCTGAAATTCTACCAACAGTGGTGTCATCAGCAAGTTTATAGATAATATTTGAGCTGTGCTTAACGACACAGTCATGAGTGTAGAGAGAGTAGAGCAGTGGGCTACGCACACATCCTTGAAGTGCACTTGTGTTGATCATCAGCGAGGAGGAGATGTTATTAACAATCTGCACTAATTGTGGTCTCCCGATAAGGAAGTCATGGATCCAGTTGCAATGACTTTCAATTCAGTATCCTGTTAGTAATGCTTCCATCATCTCTAAGTGTCTAACTGGAGAATTGCTTCCTTTTGTGTTCCCTGTATCCTGGGCTCCATAACACAGGTCTCCATAACACACTGTTCTTTATACAGTTACTAACTTCTGCATAACCATCAGAAGCACTTAAGATTCCTTTCCTTTTCTGCCCTTCTCCCACCCATTTTACTGAAGCCATTTCAAATTGCTGCTTCAATGTTCCTTTTTTAAAGTTGAAGTAGATACCACTCTGGCAGCAGTTCATTTTTATTCATAAAATATTGTCAATAAATTGTGAAGATAGCATAGAACAGGAACATTTTGCTGAACA
>JARFYF010000054.1:14310675-14323466 GCA_030265395.1 Rhina ancylostomus | reverse complement strand
TTCCATTTCCTTCTTGCTTGCTTTGTGGTTCTTTGTTGCCTCTTAAAGTTTTCCCAACCTTCCAGTGTCCCACTACTCTTGGCGACTTTGTATGCTTGAGCTTTTAGCTTGATGCTGCCTTTTATTTCCTTAGTTATCCAGGACTGGCTCTCACCACCCATCTGACAGCTCTGAAGCATCAGTTCCTGGCACTGATAATTCCGGTGGATCACTTTTCCACATGAGCCACCTCCACACCTTGTTTCACATCTCCTTTGGTTAAGCCTGTTACTTCTCATCTTGTTTATGGATTCTTGAGGTGATGCAGCTGCTTTCCTAAAGCTTCCATAAACTGGCTCTCTCATGCAGTTCAGATCATGGACTCTTCCTCTGAACAGCCTGTATTTGAGGTTTATGAATGGTCCAATTGTTCTGAAATTGCCAAGTCACTGTTAAAGTGGTACCTCTGTTTTGGCAACTTCATAATACATTTCACTAGCTCTGAACATCTTTTACTCTGCAACACCTCACCCTGCCTTGACAAACTGGCCGACTTGTTAATTTGCTTTGCCATCTGTTTCTCAACCTCATGATCCCATTGGTAAGTTCTTTTGTAAACAATATCCTTTGTCCTGGTATTTTGTTACCGTCATGAGGTAAAAGCTGCTTCACTTTTTGACTCATAGTAAAATATACATGTGTACAGGCTTTATTGTCCATCATTCAGACAGTCTGTACAGTGAATCCATGACTCTCACAGAATGCCTTCAGTATACCCTTTGGTGGTACTGTCCAACTTCAAATCCAGATGTACGGAGATGTCCTATTCCCATTCACTACCATAAGACCATTCCATTCTCTTAGTTCACTGTGGACTGAGAGGAAGGAAGGAAGGGTGGAAATTTCTGCCAAGTTGATGTCTGTCTTCCGGGAAAGAAGTTACATACAGTTGCTTAGAATTCTTCTCATCTCAACTTCATAAGCTTCATTGGATGACCAGTCCTCAAATTTCATCCAATTTGGTGCCAGTGCATCGCTAGATGCACCTTGATCATCATCCTTTCTCAGGTATTTGCCATACCTTTACCCTGCATTGGCAGAGGGTTGTATATGAGCCACTGAGCTGCTATTTTTTGTAGCCATCATTTTCAAGCTGCAGTTTGTAACCCTTGTTTACCAAGTGTCTGCTGGCTGGAGACTCCTCGGTATCTCCCAAACCACCTGATCGTTGGGGGTGTACAGGCCCCAGTTGGGAAGCCCAAAGTGCGAATAGTTTTGGATGTCCTTGCTGCCTAAGGCTTTCTAAAACAGTCCCTCAGTCTGAATGTCCTGATCCGGTCAGCTCCTGTGGCTACTGGCACATACCCAGAGCCCATAAATGTGATAGGCAACTGGCCCCAGGGGTGTCTTCCTGATACCTAGCAGTTTACATCCCCCCATAATCCAGGGGATCCCTCTATCATCTGTGCTCCAACCACTTTTGTTCCACCTCAGTAG
Organism: Rhina ancylostomus; assembly: GCA_030265395.1. Taxonomy (NCBI): domain Eukaryota; kingdom Metazoa; phylum Chordata; class Chondrichthyes; order Rhinopristiformes; family Rhinidae; genus Rhina; species Rhina ancylostomus. The sequence continues at coordinate 14,321,990 of JARFYF010000054.1, read as the reverse complement.
AAAGTGGTGGAGATCTTTCAGATGCATGTCTAGGGTTGCAGCTGAACAGTTTGCTGCATATTCCTGCTTACTTCCTCAGCCAACAATGTGGCCTTAAATGTACTGTCCTCGTCACTGTCCTTGGGCATTCAGCATTTCTGTTTCCACATCATTGTGGTCCAGCTTAAGCGTGAATATGGTATCTTCCATTAGCCCTTGAAGGTAATTGCTACCACTTGGCCCAGACACAAGAAGTCATGTGGTAGCAGTTACCTTCTTCAAGGGCTAACACCCCTTTGCAATCTGACCTGCCCAGTGACACTTGTAATATTGAGCTATCTTGAGCAGGAAGTCAGAGAATAGATGTTCCCTATAATGTCCCACAACATCCATGCCCAGGCCATTTACACCATTGTGACCTTCAGCCTTTCCACTTCCAAACTTCTGGTTTCTCACTGAACCCACTTGTTGCCTCCAGAGGTTTTGGCCAGGATAAAATGACCACACCACTGTTACCATCCTTTAGTTGGCTGGTTGGCTGTCATCTAAACAGCGGTGTTATTTGATGCCACATGATACAAATTAGTTCTTAAAAGTGCCCAAGAGCCTTCTGCTGCCTAAAGTTTTCTATGACCACCGGAAATGCAGAGAACAAGAGCTTTATAGCTTAAAAGGTGGTCATTTGGCCAATTCTATCTTTAACAGCTCTTTGTTAGCACAATCTAAAACTAATCCAACTGCCATCTCTCTCTCTCCCCATGACCATTTGTGTTCTTGATACTTTTAAACTATTAAAAAGGATGAGGGAAGGACAGAAGACTCAGGAGGTATTCACTACATCAAAGAGTTTGATGGCAGTCTGAGTATTTACTGAATTGATATCCAAAGGTCTTAACTAATAACCTGAAGACTGCTGATCTTGAATCCAGGTGTTTGAGTTTAGTTGAATAAATCTGAAATGAGAAGAGTTGGCATCAGCAGTGATGACCACTGGATAGTTCTATGTGCCCACACAGTTCACCAGCATACTTCAGTGAAGGGTGTTTCTCCATCCTTCCCTGGTGTGTGTACATTACTCCAGGCTCACAACGAATATTTTAAAATTAGTGGTCGGGAGCAATGTGGACCCCTTAAGTAAGGATAATACTAACATTTTATGTAAATATTAGGAAATGATAGATGTGGAGAATGCTTGGGTTGCATCTGTACTTGTAGTAGAGGAAGAAGATAACATCCCAGACATTTTATGAAAAGCTGATTATAGAATTGGGGACAGGGTCTTAACAATATTAATGTAAGCAAAATGAGTGGTGAAAATAGTGGGACTAAAGGATGACAAGTCTCTAGGACTGGATAGTTTCGATCTAACAGTATCAAAGTAGGCAGGTGAGTATACTGCAGGCACCTAGTTATATTTTTTCCAAAGTCTTTTGATTTGACAGCCATTTCTACAGACTGGAAAATTGAACATTCTACTATTGAAGGAAACTGAAGGAGTGAGAAACTGGGGTATTGTAGACAAATTAGACTAACATGTTTTGTTGAATAATTATTCGAGTCCAGCAGATTAAATTTAAAGAAGAATACTTTATTTCAAATATCTTTTCAAATTTCTGTCAAATTTAGTTAGGCACAAAATTCAGCATGGTTGGAATGGGAAGGAAAGAAGGCTTCTCCTAATTGGTGTGAAATCACGGCAGCCTTGATCCAGACTTGCAATCTTTGAGCCTTGTTCTACATAACTCTGCCCAGTACAAATAATTCCCAAGCGGAGAATGATTGGAGGAGCCTTATGAATTTGAATACTCAAATAAAAATGAATTATTTAACAGACTATTAAATAACAAGGGCACATCAAAGGTCATGCTTGCTACTGGAATGATACTCACTTAAAATATTGAGTATCATGTCAGGGGTAATGCTTCCCACTGGAGAGAGATTCACTTTTTAAATTACATCATACCAACATTATGGGTCAATATAAATTCAAAACATCTGCTTGTACCATTTACTTGTTCTTTCTTCAGATTTTCAAACTATTATTAAGACTCTCCTAATTTAAGCAGCAGCTCATTGTAAGGATAGTCAAACTCAACTTGTTTTTGTGCTTTGGAAATTGATCAAATGAATATTGAGCTGTCTCATTGACTCGTATTCGTTTGGTGGATAGCAGTTAATTTTATTTAAATTAATCTTTGTTTCCTATGGCTAATGGATAATTACATTTCAAAGCTCAAACATTATTAAACATAGAGAAATTCCATTCAGCACACAGAAAGAAAATGTTTTGGTGTTTGCATGTGAGTGGAAGCTATTACTTATTTAATTAGTTGTCAAATTTAAATTTGAAAACATTGCATTGAATTGGACTGTCAGTAGTTGTTTACTTTTTGTTTCCCGAGGTGAAAAATGCCTTGTTCACTAGTTCTCATTCCAAATCTAATCTCCTTTCCTTCATCTAACCCCTTGTGAAATCTGCATCTCCCTACTGGCGGGTTCTTCTTTTGACATACACTTCATTCCTTTTTAGATACATTTCATTGTTATGGTTCATGGGATGTGCATATTGCCATTGAATTTACTGGCCATTTCTGAGGGTGGTTTGATATTTGGTAACTGTGATATTGGATCTGGAATCGCATACAAGTCAGACCAGGAAGGGTGGAAGACTTTTATCTGTGAAAGACATTGGTAAATAAGATTGGTTTACAATAGTCTAGCAGTTCCATGGTCCCTATTGCTGATACTAGCTTTTTAATCTATATTTATTTAATTATATGCATTTAAACTCCCCATATGTCCTTGTGGGATTCAAACTCTGGTCTTCTGGGTCAATAATCCAGCCCTCTGGCTACTTGTCCAATAACATAACTATTACATTACCATTCCTACCTTTTACAGCAGATCAAGTGGCAGATTATTGAATGATATGCATCCTGAAATATGCTTTTTAAAATCACCAGAAATTAAAAAACAATTTTAAAAAAGTCTCTCACTTTCATGGTAAGTGTCTCGAGATAATTGAAACACTTACTTGAAGGCTTTAAGTTCTCCCAAAACTTTGGTTTGGAGAGCAGTGTTTCCCAGAGATGTATGCCTGAATGTGACTTGTTCAAAGTGCCATGAATAATATCATACAAAAGATTAATGTATTTGACTGAAATGATTTGTTTACTGAAATTATTCAGAAGGTGGTTAAGGGATGATTTGATTGAAGATGTCAACATATTAAGAACTGTTGGGGTTGGGACCAGGTTTCATGATTAACGACTAGAGTATGACCTGAGTGAATTTGGGAAACTTCTACACACAGATGGTAAAGGTCTGAAACTGTCTTCTGCGAGTCCCAGTTGATACTAGGCCAATTTTTAATTTTAAACCCGAAATTGATAGTTGCTTCTAAGCTTAAGAGATGTAGGATGAAGGTAGATCACACATCAACCAGGATGTCCTTGAATGGGAGGAAAGACTCAAGGAGCTAAGTAGCCTACTACTGTTGCTTTGTTTCACTACTGGCTGTGTTAACCATTCAACTTTCATGCTTGATGCCATAACCAAAGTATAAATAAATTGGTCCTTAACTGAAGATCAAAGCCTCTGGGTGAAGTTTTGACATAAATTTGGTGGCAGGGCTGAAGGGAAATAAAAGACTTTATTTTGTGGCCATTTTCCTTGGCAGTACCCAAATGACAATTTCTGTCCAGTAGGTGGTTAGCTGACAGATGCAATGTGTTCACCACCACCCCCACAACCCATTACAAATTGTTTCTAAAGTCTGAACAGTTCAACGATATTTAATTCAAATTACCTGATTTTAAATTTTGCATTTTTGTGTTCTTTGCATGGTTAATTTAATTGTTGACTCATTGAAAGCAAGATCAACCTCTGAGGGTAAAATTCAAACATTCAAAGTCTTAACAAGCCCTTGGATTCATGTAGCCCTCTAATATGGAGGAGAAATTGTGCCACAGTCATCGTAATCTTGAGAGTGCCCATTGAAGTCATGGATCCTTCCCCTGGCAGGTGCAGTGGCATCCGTTTACTCAGTGGGTGGTGAGCCTGGGAGGAGAATTTGGGTAGGGTCCAATGGATAGACTTTAAGCAAGGAGAGATGATGTGGAAGAGTTGGAAAGCTTTAGCCAATTGGAAAATAGCATTTATTTTAATTGGGTTGCAGATATGGCTTAATGGTGTACTTAATCTGGCACCAATAAAACTGGGCCCCTCTTCAGACATTTCTGCTGCTGCATTCCCTTTGCTTTACTTTTTTTTTGTGCTTAAAATAATTTGCAATATTCTGTCCCTCCCTGTATGTTCCTTGGGAAGGTATGGAAATACTTCTCACACAAAACGGCATATTACTGTAAGCAAATGAATAGTTCATTATAAGAGGGAGCTTGTGTGTGCTCATGCTGGTAGAGGATGCTTCACATTTAATAATGTTGAAAGGTAGATTTAGATCAGGAGCTGCTAAAAAGGTAGCTGTGCCTATCATTTAATCCCTGTGGCTGTACTTTGACAGATAAATCCAGCCTGCTTTTGCTCAAGGCTGTTTTTATTAATGGTTGATTGATGGAAATGTGCGGAGACAGTGTGATGTGGCTGTAGGAACATCCGCCTCAGGTTCAGCTGCTATTGTATGCTTTTCTAAAGTACCATCAGTGTTGGTCAATAATATGATGTGATTTATCAAAGTCATTTGCTTGAGTGCCTTTGAGGATGAGCTGTGTTGTCTGATTCATTGAATCTTAATTCTAAATCGGATCTTGTAAATGGAGTTGTCTGATGGATTCTCCTTTATACATACTTGGCTGCATACTGAGGTGTATTAATGTAATGCAATCATGCTTGGCTATCTAGATGTATTTACCTGTTTAGACAAAGCCATGCAGCATAGAATACCAGCATCTAGATGCAGACACATTGTGTGTTTGAAACTGTGGTCATTGTCAAACAAAAAATGTTTGGGGAAAAATAATTGTCCTGTGCAAAGTGTGGCAGATTTTTCCCCCATCTTTGGGTTCTGTGTGTTTAATGAGTCCAATCATTGGTCTCTGAATATAAGAAATCAGGGTGTTGTAAGGTATCCCGTAGGTAAGTTCATCCATTCTGCACCACTTGCTCCTTCCCCGTGTGGGGTCAGGTAGTGTCTCCACTGGGCAAAGTCAATTTGGAATAGATTTTGAAAGCAAATTATTGTCACCAGTCCCAATGGAGATAATTCTTCACAGAGGTGGTGTTGTAATGGCACAATGGCTTGCCCACCATCTGATCATATTGTCTGCAAAGGAAGGCATGCTGACACTGACCATGGTCAGGCATCCTCTGTGAATAAGGGAGAGCTAGTAGAAGGTCATCGTTGCCCAGTCTCCCCATCCTCGCGTCCCCTTGCCCTTTCTCAGATTGTATTTGTACTTCCCAGCACTTTTCTTCTTGGAGATCGAAAGAAAGTGAAAATTTCATAGAACATAGAACACTGCAGCACAGTACAGGCCCCTTTGGCTCACAATGTTGTGCAGACATTTTATCTTACTCTAAGATCTATATAACCCTTCCTTCCCACATAGCCCCCTACTTTTCTGTCATTCATGTGTCTATCTAATAGTCTCTTAAATGTCCCTAATGGATCTACCCCCACAACCTCTGCCGGTAGTGCATTAGACACACCCACCACTCTGTGTAAAATAAAAAATTACCCCTGCCATCCCCCTTATATCTTCCTCCAATCACCTAAAATGATGCCCCCTCGTGTTAGCCATTGTCACCCTGGCGAAAAAGTCTCTGACTGTCCATTTGATCTATGCCTCTTATCAGCTTGTCCACCTCTAAGTCGCCTCTCATCCTCCTCCTCCTCCAAAAAGAAAAGCCCTAGCTCACTCAGCTTCTCCTCATAAGACATATCCTCATTCTCGTAATGGTCTGACAGAAGTCCAAATTTACACTGCAGATATTCTGGTCATCAGCCTGAAATGCTAACTGCACAAATTGCTCCCTGACCTGCTCGGTATATCTGCTTATACTACAAGTCGTACCACTGTGGATTCTGGAATAGCCTTTACCCCATTGCCTTTAGAGAGAATACCTGCAAATTCTAGAATGTGTTCTGAAAAAATAGAAGTAAAACAAGAGTGAAAAGGTAGAATCGTGCAGTACAGGTTAGCCTGCTTGGTTGCTATTCCAGGAATGGACCTTGCCCCGAGAAACATTTGAATACAGTGTCAATGCAAACATTAGAGAATAAGAAGAAGTGGCTCCTTGTATCTGTTATGCCATTCAGTACTGTAATGGGTGATCTTTTACCTGAATACCACTTCCCTGTAATAACCCCAAATCCTTTGATTCCCTTAATATCCGAGAATGTATCATTCTCAAGATTATTTCTGTTGGTATGATTGTTGAGTTTTAACAGTTTTACCAGCGTATTAGTTTCTGCATTTTTATCTTTGTTGCCAACCTATTTCTAACAGTGGTAGATGTGCCACTGTCTCGTCTCTGAAACCCTTATCCATGCCTTTTGTTACCTCCAGATTGAATATTCCAGTAGTCAGCAATGTTCCACGCTCCATAGCCTGTGTGCTGATCCAAAATTCTGCCTTTATCATAACTGAAGCTAGTTGATGAAGTTCTGATAAAGGGTTATGGAACTGAAACATTAACTGTTTCTCTCTCCACAGATGCTGCTTGAATTACAGAGGTTTGCAGCTTTTACTGTTTTTATTTCAGATTTCCAGCATTTTTTAAATGTTCTTTTAACTAGGATAAGTAATGATACATGGCAGATGAACCTTAGCCTCACAGATTAAATAAGGAGACATAGCAAAGAAACCAGAGCTTCAGTGGAGAAGGCTGGAGACCCTTGAAATTCAACAAACACAATTGTAAGTTTAAATATTTGCTAGCAATCTTGTCTGGATATGTGAGTGTGCAAAGCAAAAGTTATACACTTGTTCTCTAATTGTTGGTTGTAGGTAAAGACGTTAAGTGTTCGTTTACAATTTAGAGCAGGGAGCAGCCCAATTTACTGCTTCTGCTCTCTTCGCTAGTAGGAGTGTGGACCTTCAAGCTGAGCACATTGCCCATTACTCTATCTATTAACAGATAGAAAACGGTGGGGACCATGGCCATTATATCCCAAGCCAGTGCTGCAGGTACGTGAGATTCTGCACCAGGAAGGAGTATTCAGAGATGTACTTCAATGCATAGAAGAAATCTCTGGTCCTTGGTTTAGCATCTGCTGTTATGGTCTAAGATCATAGCTCAGTTTGGTCCACTAAATTAATGAAATCATTGCATAGAATTTTCAGCTAGTTTTGCTGGTCTGCTCTGGGTTTGTGCTCCACATGAACTAATTATATGTGGGGAATCAACAGTTTTGCTGTAGTTTACTGTGGCCACTCCAGGAGTCGTGTATCATGTGTGTGTTCAATTGAAGATCCAACAGTGTAAATATATTGGATACGTAATTCTATGAGACATCAGACCTTGATTTGTATATTTTAATAACTGCATTGTACTATTTTTAGTACAATGGTATCTTTATTACCACAAGAGTAAATCAAGCACACTTTAATGCATTCACCGAAGAGTTCATTTAATGACAAATTCTTCCAGGTAACCAGTTTTATGCACCAGAATAGAGATGGGATCACAACCAGTAGAATGGTAGAAACTGCAGCTTGCTAACAATGACTATAGATAATTGTTTCAAAATGTAAATTAACAGCATTGTATTTCTGATACTGCACAAGCAAATGATTTCACATTAAAGCTACATTGAGAAAGTATACTTGGCCTCGAATCCATGTCTACATTTTTGGAAATTGGCCTTTGATTTACTTTTTTGCTTTGACAGAACATACAGCTCTGACAGGTTCCTTAAGTAAACATAATACCACAAATTACAATTTATATTAGCTGTAATACTAGCCATGGAGCCTAGCTAACAAAATAAAATCAATTAACTCAGCAATTTAACATTCAGCATTAGTGTCACTGTGTCACCAATCTTGTGAGCAACTATTTAGCTGGGCACATATCTAGCTCCAAACATTTTCCAACTGGCTCAGCTCTCTCGGTTGCCACTGTTGTTCCCTCCAAGCCAAAATGTAAAGAGCCCCATGCAGTTGGCTGCATCTTGCCTGAAAATAATGATTTACATTAGTCATAGAGTACTACAACACAGAACAGGCCCCTTGGTCCATCTAGTCCATGCAACCTGATCTTCTGCCTAGTCCCATCTACCTGCACTCGGATCATATCCTTCCAAACCCCTCCCATCCATGCACCTATCCAAACTTCTCTTAAATGTTACAACTGAACCTGCATCCACCACTTCCGCTGGCAGCTCGTTCCACACTTGCACCACCCTCTGAGTGAAGAAGTTTCACCTCAGATTCCCCTTAAATATTTCACCTTTTACCCAACCTGAGGGGGAAAAGCCTATATGCAATCACCCTAATCTATACCCCTCATAATTTTGTGCACCTCTATAAGGTCTCCCTTCATTCTCCTGCGCTCCAGGAAATAAAGTCCTAACCTATTTAACCTTTCCTGATAACTCAAGTCTTGACAAAATCCTTGTAAATTTTCTCTGCACTCTTTCAAGCTTATTGATATCTTTGTTGTAGGTAGGTGACCAGAACTGCACACAAATACTCTAAATTCGACATCACCACCGTCTTATACAACTTCAACATAACATCTCAACTCCTGCGCTCAATGTCCTGATTTAGGAATATTAGCTTTAATATTTTCATTGCTTGTTCCGTCTTTCAATTGACTGAACGTATCACAGGAGTTTCACAAAAGTCTGGGTCAATTTTAAAATTCTTCTTGGTTCAGCAGTGTGTTGCATGTTGAAAACTGATTTTTAAAAAAATGGAATTCAACTATAAAATTATCCCAAAAAAAGAATCGCTGTCAAATTGTTTCTATGGATACCAGGAAGAATAAAATGAATGAGGTCTCAGGAGAGGTATATTCATCTCAACTCAAAATTATTTTGAGTTCATGCTAACATCATCCAATTTTATGCCAATTTTGATGAAGCAAGTCTTTATGCAATGCGAATCTTATCAATTCTGTCTGTGAAGAAGAGAAACAATTCCGTCATCTGATCGTTCACTGAGTCACAGAGATTCTCTGTGGATTTAAACCCCAACTGTTTTAAATCACTGAAGGTTGTCTTTCAACCATACCAGTCAGATTCAGGAAAATTTTGGAGGTTTGCACATTATCTGGCAAGAGCCCACATTATTGCATAGGTGGAAAGTGATGGGCACTGATATACAGCCACAAAGACCACTGCGGTTATTGGCCCTGTCAGTCTTTTACTGCACATTAGCACTTACCACTATTCACAGCTAGTGCGTTGGTTACACCTTCTGTGCCAGACTGGAGTAACCTGTGAGGCTGGATCTCTGCCTCATTTGTGTATGTCAGACATTTCTGCTGGTCTTGGCTGCAGGTTAAAGAATACTCACTTGGGAGGAGAGCGAGATTATAGATTAAGTAATATTTCAGAATATTTTCCAGCCTTTGCTTTGGTGACGTTACTTCTGTTGTACAGCCACCCAGGATTGCTAGAAAATCATTGTTATTTAAAAGGGAAAAAGAAACTAAATTAAATGGACTGATAGTGGGTTTGCTTGTCTTTCCCACTTCAGTTTAGGCTTTTGCGACCCCTTACGCCAATTCATCTACTTGGCACAAATCCCGCTGCTGCTGGCGGGTGGTTCCAAATGGAAGTGTTCATGTTCAGCCGTTCAAGCAGAAGCAAAGCCTGGACTCGGAGTCTGGGATTACTTGATGGATTTGGGTGGGTTGAATTCGTGGCTCTGTTGTGCTCTTGGTAGGATTCCTTCACCACTACCCTGAGGATCACCACTTGGAGTCCATGTCAGGTCAGGATCCGAAACCACATGGTGGATTTTTGACCTGCAGGTTAGGATGCAAAAGGGCAGGTAAATCAGAATCCTTTTAAATCTGTTAAAATCCACAATAGGAAGATCCGGATCTTGTCTTCGGTCTTAGGCTATCAGGTGAATTTGGGGTATGCGGTCTCTGCACTACAGCACCCGAGGCCTAGCATCGGCTGGATCTTGCCCCTCCCCTTCTCTCCGTCCCACCCCCACCTCAGCCAATTCCAGGGTGAAGGTGGGCAATGGAACAAGCTGTCCATATCTGGCCTGGGTAAGTGTGGGCTGGTGGGTACAGTGGACAGTGATTCTCTGTAGTGGGCTAGATCCAACACAATTATGGTCGTTAATGACCTCCCAATTCCATTGGAGTGATCAGTTCACATAGTGCTAGAAGTACCCATAATTGGCAAGGTTTTAATTAATGGTCTGCTATTCACTGCCCTGTTTTTCATTGTGGTTCAGGGATCTAATGTGCACAGAATGTCTACCAGTCCACAATGACATTTTTTTCTGTTAGTCATTGTGGTGGTGTTGGTGAGTGGATAGAGGAACATAGGCTTCACACCAACAAAGCACCCAGCTGACTTTTGAATCATGCCATGGGATTTTTAACATTTACTTCAACCTCTGGAAGATCAGTTTAATTTCTCATCTAAATTTGGAACCTCTTCTAATATCACACACACCGCCCCCCCACCCCCGCTCTACCCCGTCAGCCTTCCACCACAGTGTCAGCCTAAACTTCTTACACAGAATAGAATGACAGCAGACTGTTTGACTCCCTGACATCTGCTGGTGTTTACACTCCTCACTTCTCCTCTGTTTCCATCTGTCTGCAGACCCCCACCCCAATTCCAGCCATCACTATCGCCTTCATGAAGTCTCTCTTTCTAGTCTCCATATCATAGAACCATATAACACTACAGCACAGAAAACAGGCCATTCAGCCCTTCTAGTCTGTGCCAAAACGTTATTCCACTAGTCCCATTTACCTGCACCCAGTCTATAACCCTCCAGACCTCTCTCGTCCATGTATCTATCCGATTTATTCTTAAAACTCAAGAGCGAGCCCGCATTTACTACATCAGATGGCAGCCCATTCCACACTCCCACCACTCTTTGAGTGAAGAACTTCCCCCTGAACCTTATCCCTTTCATTCTAAAGCCATGTCCTCTTGTACTTATCTCTCCTAATCTAGGTGGAAAGAGCCTATTCGCATTAACTCTGTCTATCCCCCTCATAATTTTGTAAACCTCTATCAAGTCTCCCCTCATTCTTCTGCGCTCCAAGGAATAAAGTCCTAACCTGTTCAGTCTTTCCCTGTAACTCAACTCCTGCAGACCTGGCAACATTCTAGTAAATCTCCTCTGCACTCTTTCAATCTTACTGATATCCTTCCTATAGTTAGGTGACCA
>JARFYF010000054.1:14266270-14277041 GCA_030265395.1 Rhina ancylostomus | reverse complement strand
AATATGTCAAAAATCAGTTTAGTTTTCTAATAGTGCAGGCTTAGCCTTCGTGGGAAGGAGCTTGGCATTTGAGGAATCAAAATTGTGGCTCTTTTCTGGAGATGCTTGCTCCTGTCTGCTCTGAGGACCAGTATGGCCTTGATTCCCAATGCTGTATCAGTAAGAAGACATTTTATTCCAGGTCATTACTACAACTGTAGTTTGAATGCCCTGATGGTGTGTAGCTTGGGGCTACCTCAAGTCCAGTTTCTCAATGCTGGAGATACCCAGTCAAAGCAAATAAAAATGTATTAAAATGGGAAGGAACAAACCAGATTAAGATTGAACAAGCTTTTTGTTAATGTAACTGACCTTGCACAAAAGAGTACTCTGTGCAGCCAGTTTGGCTGTAATTACCATGAGATGGCAAAAAAAAATTCCATTTCCAAATCCTAGTTTTCTATTGAATGTTTTAAACAAGCTTATAGAGGACGGTTCTCATAAAGGCTCTCTCATGTGAAGATCAGTCTTTAGTTTGGTTTATTTTTTTATCTAATTTGCTCTTTGACTCTCATCTTTGCGCCCTCAGAGCATGAATAAAGCTGCTTCCAGCATTGCTCACTTGATAGGCAGAGATGTGCAAACCGTTAGATTTCTACCCTTTCACTACCTTTTACTAGTTGCCGACAGATCCCAACACTTTAGTTATCAGACTAACTTAAATTTAATAGTCAGTTGGCCTGTTGAGTTAAAATCCCCCCCCCTCCCCTTCAGGTTGATGATGGGTCCAAATAAATGGGAAGCATTTAATGCTGAATTATTTTCTGAATTGATGTTGACTTGTCCAAAATCATTCCCATTGGTTTGAATGCCAGTGGTGATGACATCATTGCAACAGCACCTAGCAACTGGTTTAAAGTTAGACGTGTGTATTTTCATTTAAATCTACTTTATTAAAAGTCTTTCTTTCAACAAAGGCTTGAGCAAAGCCTTGTTCTGGGATTTGATCCAGAGATCTTGTATAGTAAATTCCTGTCTGAGATGTTAAACTTGCCAAGAGCCAGATTCCAGTAATCCTCACCGGTATCAACAGAGCTCTACAGACAGTTCCTAATATAATAGTAAGTTTAAAATAATTATTGGGAAAGGTAATAGATATGATGCACATTGGTATATTTGGTGCCAGTGCTTAAATTGGCTTGGGTCATTGCATGCAAGTTTTTATTATGTGTTTTTAATTTCTGAATTTTACAAGATCCTGAAGTAAATTTGAATATTCTTGCTTCCATCAATGGACTGCTAATGAATCCAATTTTTATACATCTTGATTGTTAATTTCTGAGGATTTAGTCTGCATGGGTGTTTTAGTTTAATACTTGACAACCTTTGCACTCCTTCATTCCTGGCACAGTGTTATAAGCTGTGTAAGTATGTTTCTTGCTTTATGCTTAACTATGCCTTATGGTAAACTATGCTTTATGCCTTATGGTAAACTATGCTTTATGTTGCGTTATACTTGAGACTATCAGATGGGAAATCTCCCCATTTGCTTCCCCTGTGATTAGGGCCTTCAAAGAGTGGTAGCTGGTCCGTTGCCTGTTTGCAGGCAGGAGAGCAGCCACCAGTCACCATCTCGGGGACCTTTCTGCCAAAGTGAGGGAAGTATCCTGGACCTAGAGTCCACACAGATCTGTGGAACCTGGTAACTTTCTGAGGATTTGGGTTAAATCTAGCATTCCTAGAAGTACTCATTTCTTGGTTGTTCTGTGTTTCTTTTGACTGTTGAGGTCTAGAATTTTTAAAATAAGAAAAGAAATGGATTTATTTTATTATTGGAGCTAGAGACTTGTTTGCTATGCATCTGCTCCCATGCCCAATGTAAACTCCACTTGTCTTCTGGTTTGTAAACACATTGGTCTGTCCCATGATGTGCAGCTGAGTTCATGTGTAGCTTGGTACATGTACAGTTCATAAGTCTTTCGGGGAAAAAGGGGAAACACCCAAGACATGGGCACATGGATGAGTTTGGTTGGATCTCATAAAGTGGACAGGAACAATACAGAATCTCCTATTTTCAATCACTCATTTCAATGAAAGAATTTTGGAGCTACATCACTGAAGCAATTAGTTTTATTTGTTATTTAAGACTTTAAATAACAAAGTTAAATATTTTCAGGGATCGAAGGAAACATGGGACTGGAATTTCATGTTCTGCTTGTCAATCCTCTACAAATTTCACCAGCAAGCTCTTCACCCGAACACAAGTGGATGAGTGTGGCCAGTTTATATAAGTAATGGAGACTGTTGATTTGGGGTATTGTTGGACTCCACTGAACCATTTCTGCTGCTAGGCATTCAGCATTTTGAATTTATCTTACCTGAATTGTTCTACCACTTGTTTCAACTCACTTGATTAATAAGGTTCTTCTGGGGTCTGAGTACTATGATGTGGGCACTTTGATCTTTTCAGAGAGAATTTTGTTGGCACTTACTGTCGTGCCCCAGCTATTTTTGGAGTGATTCACTGATTCCCAAAGAAAAATGGTAGAAGTCTTTTGCTGTTGGAATTTAACTCGTGCATATTAACTCTGATTACTTTTAGTCTTTACTCTTCCTAAAACCTCATGCAGCCAATAGTCTGTCCCAAATGTGTGATAAGTAGGCTCCACGTGACAAAGTTTAACCAAGAAAGTATTACTCTTTTGAAGCAAGGAATGGATTAATTGATCCAAGAAACCACTTCAAGAGATTTTCTCCTCTTTAAAGGACTAAGCGGGACGTACCACTCCTTTCATTTCTAACTGAGTTTTGTGGTGATGTTGACTCATTGCATCCTGTAATACTGACTTAGGTTATGCCTCGGTAACATTATCTCAATACCTACTGATTTTCTTAAGCATCTCAACAACCTCAATGCAAAAACAGAAGCTGCTGGAAGTACTCAGCAGGTCAGGCAGAGGAAAACTGTCCAAGTTTCATGTTGATGACTGATTCATGTTGATTCATAGAGGTGAATATTTCTCACGTTTCCTTTTCAGATTTCCAGCACCTGCTGTGTTTGTTACCGTTTAACAACAATCTTCCTGCCTCTTTGAAACTGGCCGTTAATTTACTTGTATTCATTTTCTAATTCCTCGCTCTGCAAACGGCCGAGGGTCTGTTGAGCAAAATTCCACAATTATTTCACGTTCTTTTTCAAAAGAAGTCACAATTTGAATGAATGAAATTTGGTGCTTTGCTGAATTTTGTGGCCTAGGGTTTGGATTGGTTCTCAGCTTTTAGATAACTTATCATTGTTGCAGTTATGGAAAAGCAAAACACTTGAAATACTGGAAATCTGAAATAAAAATAGAAAATTCTAGGAACACTCTGAAGGTCGGGCAGCATCTGTGGAAAGAGGAACAGAGTTACAACAGATCAGGGCAGTGACCTTTCAACAAACAGATCTTTCTGTTGATCATTGCTGTAGAGTCATACAGCACTGAAATGGGCTCTCTTGTCCACTGAGACCATACTATCGGTCATCCACTTACACTAACTCATTTAATTTGATCTGTTAACTCTGTTTCTCTCTCCACCCATGCAGCCTGAGCATTTCCAGCAGATTCTGTTTTCAGGTCATCGATGTAAACAGGTGCAGGTTCAACAACTGGTGTGAGATTGCGGTGTGGGCTTGGGGTCTGTACAGTAATCAGAGGAGTCGGAAAGGACGCCAGACAATTTTAACACCTCCATTTAGACTTTTAAATTCTGTCTGAGCCTGAAGAAAGTGGGAATTTGGGGCAAGAGCTGGAAGATGGAGACCTCAGGGAACAATCTTCAGCATTAAACATAGAAGCATCAGGAGCAGGAATGGACTAATTGGTCCCATTCATTCGCATTACGGATGGTATGATCCTGGCCTCAATGTCACTTCTGGGCTCTCTCCCGATCCCTATTGACTACCTTGTGGTTGAAATGTTTGTTGGTCTCTACCTTGAGTATTTTCTCTGACTCTACCTCTGGGATAGAGAATTAGAGTCATCTCCCTCAGAGAGATGAAATTCCATTTTATCTCCGTTGTAAATGGGTGCCTTTTATTCTGAAGCTATGCCTCCTGATTCTAGATACCTGCACTCGAAGAGCCTTCATTTCAGCATCGTCCCTCTGAGTTCCCTTCAAAATCTCAGTAGGATTATCTCATATTCCTGTATCAGGATCAGCCTAGTTAACAGCTCTACACTACCTCCAAACCAAATATATCTTTTAAATTTGGAGACCAAAACTATATGTAGTACTCCAGTCCAGATGAAACATCTCGACTCAAGATGTTGACTGTCAGTTCCCCTCTACAGAGCTTGTCTGTCCCACTGAGTTCCTCCAGTGGTTTGTTTTTTTTTGCTGCAGTCCTCCAAGTGTGATCACACCAATGCCTTGTAAAGTTGCTTCAGAACTTCCCTACTTTTATACATTGGATGGCTACTTGTTGAAGGAAGGGAATTGAGAAACATAACAGTGACACTTGGAAACCTTTACTGCCACTCTGAAAGAATTCCTCACAGAGGTATCTTTTTTCTTAGACTTCTTTTTGGCTGCCTACCCTGTTTCCACCACCACCACCACCATCCCCCCCCCCAAAGATTTTCCTGTAGTTGCTGATCCCAAGTGATTCTGTAGTCCCAGATACAAGTGAACCTTTTCCTTTGACTTTTGATGGATTATGGCTCCATGGGCACCCTCTTTCCTAACTGGCTATTTTCAATGCCTGCGACTTATGACTTAAAAGGAACGGATTTGTAGGCTGATAGGAAGAAGGCAGGATGGGTCCAACTGGATTCCTCTTGCAATGAGCCAAATGGTTTCTTGCCATACTGTAACTTTTCTTGCTGGTACTACTGAGTTTCCCAGTGAGAAGGCATGATGTCCAGTGTCGTCCTCTCATTGTGACCTTTTCCCAGCAGGGATCAGGATGGGATGCATGGATTTCTCCTCTTTGGGACCATGTCACACATCAGATGCTCAATGAGCAGAATCCCAACCATGGGACTGACTGATTTGCTGCAAGCTTACACTTCATCAGGCACTGTCTTTTTCTCAGTGCCAATAGAGTAAGGTGCTCTTTTTAACTTGTCACCTTCAAAGAGATCTGGCATTTACTCTGAAACAAATATCACTTTGTGTTAAACAAAAAAATTGCCAAGATGTTTGTAAAAAAACAGTTTCCAGATTGTGTCCTGAAGCTAACAATAATAAGCACTTCCTTTTTTGTTGCTCCCAATTCACTTGGGATTCTCTTCATTGTTTTCCAGAACTTTGGAAAATTTCGATTACTATTTGTTATGGCAACAGGAGTTTTATTCTCCTAAAGAGACCACAATTACTGGAATGTTTTATGTTCCTGATAAAGAAATTCATGGTAAAAACTATAAACAGTTCCTTCTAATCTAGACCACGTAAATGGGAGTGTGTTATTTGGTTGGTTGACTTGAGCATTGGAAAATAAATATGGAAATAAAATAGAGACTTGCAGTTCTTAAAGTGCCTTTTTACAACCTCTGTGTCTTTACAGCCAATGAAATACTTTAGCAGGGCAGACCCTGTTGTAACACTGTTATAGTATAGGAAGGGAAGCCAGCAAATTGTGTGCAACAAACTCCCACTAATTGTAATGTAATAATGATTAGTTAAATTGGGTATTAATAACTGCGATTGCATCCAGAAATGTTTGACTTGCATAGCCAACCAGAAACTAAAAAAATAATGTATCCAACTGTCTGCCGTTGTACCAAATTCTACTTCCAATGATGGTCGCTTGGCCAGAGGTTGATGTGTTCTGGATGTGGTGTTCCAGAGAGTTATTTGGAGGTATAAAGTTTTGAATAGTGTCAGTGTTGTCAGTCCAGACAAAGGGTCTCAATCCAAAATGATGACTGTCCATTTTCCTCTACAGATACTGCCTGGCCTGCTGAGTTCCTCCAGCAGCTTGGTTTTGCTCCAAAGTCCAGCATCGTGCATCTCTTCTGTGTTTTTTGAGGTGCATTGAACTCAGGAGGGAGGAAAAGTCCTCCCATTTTCCATTTCTGATCTGTAATCTTGGTCAGTAGTGTCGGTTCATGGGGAGAGAAGTTGCCCAGTAAAACGTACTCTTCAGCTACTCCCGTCTTTAAGGAAAAACATCCTCTGTGAAATTAATGATAAAGCATAAATCAAAAATGCTTAATCAGCCTCAGTCAATGAATACATTGTGGTTGAATGTCAAGAAAGGGTGGCATTAAAATTCATGACACATTCTTCAAAACTCCTGTCCCCTGTTCTCGGACCTGCAGGACAATAAAAATCAGAACATTTTCCTTGGCATTAGACAGTGTATTTGTGAGAAATGGGGAAAAGCTTGTCAATTGGTTTCATGTTTTCCTAATAGTGGGGAAATTTTAACAATGCAGTCAATTTTCAGGGAAAGCAAAGGTCATTGAATGAGTTGCCATGCTGTTGGTGTCAATTGCTCGGACACTTTTGGCCCAAAGTTATCAGTTGTAATAAATGTTTCCTGAGAGTAATGAATAAGTGGATGTAGCAATTAAATAAGGAGCCAGTGATTTAAAACTGAGGTGCATAGAAACTTCTCTTAGAGGGTAGAGAACCTCTAAAATTCTCTGCCCATGTGGGTGGTCGAGGCCAGATCATTAGATATATTTAAGGTGGCGAGAGATAAATACTAGAAAGATGGAGGAATCAAAGATTATTGGTAAAGTGGTTTATTATTGTCACATGTACTGAGGTACAGTGAAAAACTTTTTTTGCATGCCATCTATACAGATCATTTCATTACAACAATGCATTGAGGTAGTACAAGGGCAAACAATAACAGGATGCAGAATAAAGTGTAACAGCTACACAGAGTGTAGTGCAGGTAGACAATAAGGTGCAAGGTCATAACAAGGTCAAGAGTCCATTTTATTAGTACAAGGGCACTGTTCAGTAGTCTTAGTTGGATAGAAGCTGTCCTTGATCCTGGTGGTACTGGCATAGAAGAGGAGTTGAGGCCAGCATAGATCAGCCATCGTCACATTGAATGGCAGGCAGACTTGAGGAGATGAGTGGCCTACTCCTGCTCGTGTGTTCTTATGACAGTTAAATCATTGGCATTCACTGCCGTTCCACCATAGAAACTGATAACAGTTGGCAGCTTCCTTTAGTGTGATCATCAGAGAGCAGTGATCTGATGAGAACCTTCGATACCTACAAGCTATTCCCACAGTTAAATGCCCTGCTAATGTTGCTCTTTGTTGTCAGGAGTGACTCTTAATGATGTACCAAGCAAATAGTTACTGCTAACCAAATGCCCTGGCTGTTGAAATAAACTAATTCAATGGGTGTAGATAGTAATTTTGACCCTAATCTTTTGTAGTATAATGAACTGAAAAACAGCAGTTCAACTAGGCAGCCTGCAACTTACTCTAAACATCTAGGAATGGACCATAAATATAATTTTGTCCACTTCACCCACACCTGATGGGAAATAATAAATATTTATGCCTAGAAATTTATCCTTCATAACACTAAATGCACTAAGTATGGTCATGAGGGTGTTTTCTACCCTGCTTCTGAAGTTCATTCCATCGACTTCAGTGGAATGAAGTTCAAGGTCACTGTGCAATGAGTTTTGTGATACTGACCAAGAGGAGTATTGGGCCATGAATAAATACTCTGTTTCAATCCATTTTCTCCATTTATTGATAACCCAATTAGCTTGTATTAATAGTGTACAGAGCAGTCTGATTAGAGATTTACAACCTCTTTTGCTGCAACTGATTTAGGCATTTCTTTGAATATCCTCAGTCCCTGATGTTTGTTAGCATTTGGTATTTGGCACTCTTTAAACTCTCACTCTCCAATGCAACTTTTCTGACTCCAAATTACTCCATGTGCCAGAATTAATCCAGAAATATTTTAAAACAAATCTCCCAGCAGTTAAATATTGAGAGTTGGAAATGAAGCCCAATGTGAGAAGAGGAATCATTATGGATAAAGTCCCAACGAGACACATCATTCCCTACATTATTAAAGAAAACAAATTGGAATACTCCACCATACATAACATTTGACTATTCTGTCTACCACAATTGTGATGTTTACATCTAATATCAAAACAAAAACTGTCACTAATTGTAACCCAGGTTAGATTTTAACAGAGAAACAAAGGACTGCAGATGCTTAACAGCCATTTTGAGGATGCTTCATTCATATCGTTTCTACTGCCCTTACTTGCTGCCCTCCCTTTAGAGTGAAGGGGTGCGGAGGGAAAGAGTGGGGGAATTTTGGGGTGGGAGAGAGGTGAATATTAGAAATCAAGGTTTTACATTCCATCCCCCCCCACCCCATGATAGAATATTCAGGCAAATATTCCTTCTGTTATCCCATCTGGACCTCAAAACACTCCTGGCACAAGCGCCCAACAGCATAATTGCTAATAAGAAATTACTTTGTGACCAATTAATGTAATTTTGTTGAGTTAGCATTTGTGCCAACAAAGTCAACAGGAGCAAGATATTTTCAGCAGTTTTTATTTTGCCTGCATTCACATTGTGAAACATTCATTTAGGATATGTTTACATTGATCGGAGGAAAGGTTGCCCACTGAACTTTAGATCTGATGAGTAATTTGACATATTTCCCCTTTCCCTCAGCCTGTTAAAGTTTCCAGTGGAATTTTCAATGTTAAACTCAATGGCTAGCTCACCATTTCCATTTCCACAGAAGTCCTCCCTACCTTGCAAAGGATAGTCAGTCTTTGTTTAAGCTTAACTTTCTGCTGAAATTGCCTTGATTTCACTGCAGTTGTCATGCAACAGGGAGCCACATCTCCCTCTTCTAAAGCAGCCAAGTAATTACCTTGCCATCCGAAGAAGCAGAAGTGGCCAACTTCAGTCAAGCATTATGATCCAAATCCCTGCTTATCCACTTAGGTTCTTGATTGGTAAGGGGGAGAAGGCAGGAGAATGGGTTTGAAAAAAATCAGCCATGGTTGAATGGCGGAACAGACTCAGTGGGCCAAATGGCCTAATTCTGCTCCTTTATCTTATGATCTAATGGTCTCATCTGTCCTCATCGCATTGCCTGGTTAACTTCATGCCTGCACAGCTGTGAAGCGGTTAAGGTTTGTGCACAGTGTTTTCGGACACAGTCTATGAAAAATGCACTTTCCTTATAAATATTGCGTTTATGTAGTTTTGAAAACATTTGGAAGAAATATTGATTCCTGGCTGTTGCTGTTGAACATGAACAGCTATTTTACAGTGGCCACATCAAAGCTGCTAACAGCTTCAGAAGCTGGTCACCACACATTCCAGACAGGGCACCGTGGAGATTTATTGTGCATTTTTCAATCTCTTTCTTTAATGGGAAGCAAAGTACAAATATCCTGCACAAATAACTCAAACTAGTAGAAGGGGTGTACATTCTGAAATGTAACATTCCTTAGATGTGAAGAGAGAGTCTGTCTGCTGTATTTTATTGGCATTTGATGGCTATGTGTGTAAGGTATCAATGCTGAGGAATAGAACTGAGCCAAATGTTAATACTTTTAAAGGAAAAGGTGGAACATAATGATGGCTCTGAATGAAAGTATGGAGTGGTGTACACAATTGGAAGCTGCTATTTCAACTAAAAGCTGTATATTCTTGCTGAAAATTTTTACAACTATAACTTCTCACAGAGTTGGGTGAATCTCTGGTGTTCCCTATCCCAGAGGGTTGTGGATGCAAGATCATTGGAGGTACTTAGATAAATTTTTGAAAGATCAGGGAACTAGCACAGATCTCTTTATTAGTCACATGTACATAGAAACACACAGTGAAATACATCTTTTTGCATAGTGTTCTGGGGGCAGCCCGCAAGTGTCGCCACGCTTCCGGTGCCAACGTAGCATGCCTACAACTTCCTAACCCGTACGTCTTTTGGAATATGGGAGGAAACTGGAGCACCCAGAGGAAACCCAGGCAGACACAGGGAGAATGAACAAACTCCGTACAGACAGTGGCCTGATTTGAACCAGTGTCGCTGACGCTGTAAAACATTACGCTAACTACTACAGGGGTAGATTAGCCTTGATCATATCAAATGGCAGGGCAGGTTTGAGGCACAGAGTGGCCTACTCCTGCTCCCTATTTTCTCATTACAAGATCTTTTATTGTTTATTATTTTGTTCAGCCCAATGTGGTATGACTTTGGCATCAGGTATGTTTCGGTTGGTAGTACTCTAACCTCTGAATTAGAAGGTTGTAAGTTCATGCCTGCTTCTGAGGTTTGAGCAGGTAATACAGGTTGACAGCTTGGTGTGCAGTACTGAAGGAGGATCACACTGTTGGAAGGTGCTGTCCTTTGAAAATTAAAATAAGCTCTTGGCTACCCAATGAAATGAAAGAATGCATGGGGCTTTTTCAAAAGAAGAGTGGGGAAATTATCAATATTATACCTTGGGAAATACCACTGAGACATGACTGGTGCTTGCTTGTGCGTGGCTGAGTGTGGGAACTTGTTGTGAAAACTGTCTGCTTCATTTCCCACATTGGAATAGTGGCCCCAATTCAAAAATGACTTCATTGACTAGTAAACAATGTGAGATGGTTTGAGGTCATGAAAGGCACTGTATAAATTAAAGTCCTTATTTTTCTATTGGGTGGAAGTTAGCTCCAATATTTGACAGGATCTGTCACAATGTTGATCCGAAGCAAACTCAGAGAACCCAAATGCGGCACACTGATACAAGACAGGAGTCAGGATACTTCCTCAGGACAAACACAGGCAGTAACTG
>JARFYF010000054.1:14198287-14215214 GCA_030265395.1 Rhina ancylostomus | reverse complement strand
GAAAAGCTATAACAGAATGCAGAATATAGTGTGACATTTGCAGAGAAAATGCAGTGCAGGCAGACAATAAGGTGCAAGGCCATGACCAGGTAGCTGTGAGGCCAATAGTCCATATTATTGTATAAGAGGTCCATTTGCAGGATAGAAGCTGTCCTTGAGCCTGGTTGTGCTTGTTTTCAGGCTTTTTCAGGTCGGTATTTTCTGCCCGATGGAAGAGGGGAGAAGAGAGAATGTCGATTGTCCCTTCCCATTTCTTTTAGCCCAGTTGACTCCCATTCACTGTGTAAATAACAGAAGTTATTGTCATTAAAATTGGATCCCAAGCCATTTTGATGAATCACTGTCACACGGACAGGACGGGATATGTAGGAATGTCAAAACTCTCCCATTGGAAAGAAACCTAGGAAAGGACACTTGGTTAATTCAGTCAGGTTATTGGACAAAAACCACAAAGCGTCAGGCCTGCGAGAGGGAACTGAATGGAGCAGGTCAGTTTTTCAAGGTTAGTAGTTATGTAGAAAGCAAAGTCATGCCAAAAGCAAGGTCTTCAGCAGCAGTATGAATTATATTTATTACCACGTTTATCAAAAATGAGATTGTGAAGGAGATTGAGTATATTTTAATTTTGTAAGCTAAAAATGTAGTTTAATAATTCAGACGGAGGTGCTTTGTTATGTTTCTATCCATCTTTGAAGCACATATGAGGGCATGTGACACAGTGGCACAGCAGTTATGGCTACTGCTCACACTCCAGGGGTCTGGCTTTAATTCTGACATTGGGTAATGTCTATGTCGAGTTTGTACATTCTTCCTGTGACTGCTTGGGTTTTTGCGGGAGGCTTTGGCTTCTTCCAGATCCCAAACATCCCAAACACCATCCCAAACGTGGTTGCTGTAATGTACCCCTTGGTGAAGCTAAAAGATAAAAGGGCACTTGATGGACATGTGAGAGAATAAGATGCAGTGCTATGGGGGAGGGGAATGAGACTCATGGGATTGATCTGCTGGGAACTGGCATGGACTTAATGGGCTGATTGGCCTCATTCTGTGCCACAATGAGTCAGTAACACCATATGAAGTTCAGGTGACAAAGGACTTTCACTGTTACATCTCTGAGACAAAATGATTTAGAGATGTAACAGTGGAAAATGATGTCAGGAATTCTCCTGGATGTAAGATGGCAATCTTTAGCATGGTCTATCTGAGCATAGCAAAGAGAAACACACTTTTCAACAGTAACGAGCCAAAACATTGTCCATTTTTTTTTACATACCTATGATGTTGTTGGCTGCACATTTGGTAAGGTCTAATTTGAGCAGTGATCCCTGGAAGGATGATACCAACCTGAAAAAGCCCTAACACTACTTTGGACTATATTCCTTTTTCTCTCTCTCAACTGCACTAGGGACATTATGTTTATTTTGTCATTTAAGTTATGTATGATTTATGTTAATTTAAGTTTATGTTACCTTTATCATGTTTGTAATATATTGTGCTGCTGCTGTAAAAAGCTAACTTTCGTGGCATTTATACTCCCTGTATGTATGTCTATGGTAATAAATTAGAACAACTAGAATACAATAAACTGCAGGAAAGTTGGGGACAGGATTATTGTGACATTGGGTTTTATGGCTCAAATAATTTAATCCGATCTAAGGATGCGCTGAACCTAAAACTGATTAACTCATTACCACCGACTACCTCTGCAGTGATGTTTAATGTCGGTGACACAACAAATTTGACACTTAATTTGTCTCCTCATTCAATTACAGGAGCCAGATCTTTTGTAAGAGATTTTTTCTTAAATTATGGATGCCTGTTATTGATTTCTGTCTCTTCTTTGCCCCCAGCGTGTAACCCTGGAGGAGCTAATGGATGAAGTTAAATCGCTGAAGGTGATTGTCCAGTCCCAGGAGAGACGCATTACTGAGTTAGAAAACAAGCTCTCAAAGTTCACCAATGGCACTGCTTAATTCTGCCATCCACGTTAGCATGCACTCCAAGGTATCAGTGCTTCCTGCCAAACCAGTTCAACTTATTAGTGTCCACCCCCAACAACTGGTGGCAAACTATGGTAGCTTTTACAACAATCTACATAACTGTATGCATATTCTTAACTCCAGTGAGACAAGGTCACATGGAAGTATTTAATGTTTTGTTCTGGAGTTTAATTGAAGAATTCACGGCAAATGTTACGCGATGTTTGGGAAATGCAGTGAACTAAAGGTCAAGCTACACCTGATCAGTGTTCCTACGTGAGGTCACGAACTACTATTGTTAGTGAGAATTAAGCTCTCTGTGAGCTGACAGCTTGCACGTAAACAGCAGGGCAGTTCTTTGTAGTGAAGAGGGAAAGGAAAAAGAAATGTCCTCAACAGGAGCTCCACCAGACCAGCAGGTCATGTCAAGGGCATCAGTGGACTGTGGGAGGGTGAACTGCAACTTTTTCAAGTGTATGACTCATCAATACAAAGTAACTTTCAAACAATCTCCAGACCTAATATCCTGACATACTTTTTCAGCTGCTGGCTGCATTGCTTTTAGCAGAAAAAGTTTGCTGTGTCTTTGCATTCTGCTCAGGTGTAATCAAATGATACTTTATGGATCTAATTTTAAGTTCTCAATTTGCACTGTGTAAGGTTGGGGCAGTTTTTGGCACTTGGGAAAAGTGGTATTTTATAACATTTGGGGATAAGACTCTAAAATAGGAGGATGATGTGGTTTATATGATATTTTGTGAAGTGAATGTGTTTGTGCTGTCATTTAGTCCAGAAGCAGTGATGTGTGATGCCAGCAAGTCCACAGAGCATTGTCTGCCATTATCTCTCCTTTAGTAAATAAATTGTTTCATTGCAGGAACTCTTCAAACAGAAACAGAAGTCTTTAAAGATTATTTTTAAGTGTTATTTAGTTTACTGCGCCATGCATTCTGGCATAAAAAAACTTTTATTTTTGTGGTGGTTTTCTGACATTTTTTTGTACAACATGGCTATGGGTTACAGTTCTTGCCCAATTCTGAAATTTTGCACGTTTATCATCTTTCTTCTCCATTGACAAGTACCATTTCCGCTGCTGTGTACACAATAGCCTTGCGAATAAAACATAAAATGCATGGTGTCTGTGAGCACTTCACCTGCCTTGTGCTACACTTAGAAATATCAAATGGATGGTTAATCTTGTTCTGATCCTAGTAGAGAACTATTTTCATATGGATCTTAAATCTGGTTGCATTCACAATTCCTGCTTTCAGTTGGCATTTCACATTGGGTCGACTCAATGGGAGAGAAAGAGGGAGATATGATCTGGAAGCTCACGTACCAAAGCTGGGAAATGGCAAAAATTTCAAAGCCCTGAATCGATATACGGAGAATGAAAACCTGCCTGGTAGATCTTATAGTTCTTGAGATCGGATCCACTGAGCTGACCAAATTTTCATAGATTGCTGTTCTCTCTCTCTCTCTCTCTCTTTTCCTCTCATTACTAAGAAATAGATGCTAGACATAAGCAAAGAAATTATTGTGTGCAGTATAACATAATCCTGCTTACAGTCAGATATCCTGTAGGAGATCTTGTGCAGAGCTCAATGGTTGACTAACAATAGTAGTCTACTACATTTACACAGAATTTACGTGCCATTTTCACATCAAGCAAAGCTCACTAAGAGTTGCTGAGGGTTACGCCAAATATTAGTGTTAACTCTTTTGTCAATTTGTTGTTTGTTTCTTGTCCTGTGATCACTTGTGCTGCTTTTAAATTTTCCTGTGCATTGAAACTCAGTTATAAATATATTCCTGTGTCTAAGTCCAAAAGTAACTGGACTTGTTTTCCTTTTAAAGCAATATTTATGTGGTAAAGAAAAGCAATCATCTTGAAATAGAATTTTAAGAACTAGTTGTAAATGCATCTTGTCCATTTTCAAAGACTTGGTGTTAATCTGCGTCTTGGTATTTCCATTTTATCAGAGGTAGGAAAGTAATAAAAAAAAACACATAACCTTTCAGAAGACAAATAAAACTGTAGATGCTAGAATCTGAAACAAAACCTGCAGATGCTGATGAATTCAGCAGAATAGAGTCCTCGATCTAACATATTGACCGGTTTCTCTTTCCACAGATGCTGGCTGAGCTCTTCCAGCATTTCTTGTTCTTACTGCATGTAAATTTTGGAAGGATGGTAGAGTCTTGCTATTTGAGAACTTTATTTTTAAAGGCGAGGTACTAGGAGAAGCAGAAGACAATTATGTTTGATTTCTGGCTCCCAACTTATTAGAATTGGCAGATAGTCTCCTGAAAGATTTCTCACTGACTTGACCAGATCTCCTAAGGTGTCTCCTGAAATGCTATTTTGATCTCTCTAATTGAAAACATATCTTTTAAATTATAAATTGTAGGAGGCTGGGTAGAAATGTAAATAATGCATTGATATAAGGATTTACTAGTTGTGCCTAATCAGTATCTAAGTGAGCTGAAGGGCCCGTTTCCATGCTGTATGACTCTATAATTCTAATATTGGCCTTTGGTTGTAGAATCAAGCTTGGTTTTAGTCCTACACACAGAACCACAGAAATGAAATATTCAATAGAAAATTAAGGCACTGGGGAAGCTGAATAAGAAGAAATGTCTGTTGAACATGTTTGCTTTGCCAAAGGTCATTGTCTACAACCATGGAATGTTCAGTAGCTTGTACACCAGAGTATTTTATGTGTTTTATCTCTCACCCACAGAGGATCTGACATTCACCATGGAGGTCAGACTTGGAAACCTGTTAATGTCTGTAGCAGCACAGAGAGAATCACTTCATTGGGAAGAATGTTTAAACCTTTCCTCTGAAACAATGTTAGGTCTCCAGGCCCCAAGCCAATTTTGGTTTTAATTTGATGCTTAACATTTTGTATGGTGCTGTAAAACCTTTCCATTTAGCCTTTCAATCTTGCTCTTGAATCAGCTCAATTTATTGGTGTCCTGTAACTTGAGCTATTCTGTGGAGACATAGTGAAAGGAAAAACATTGAATTTTGTTGGGTGCATAATCCTATGTCTGGTTATTTGCTCTGCCAGTGCACTATCCAATGGTGGACCACTGACCATGGATTGTACTTGTCTGTATTTTGAACTGCATGCTCAAAAACTCCCAAATGGTGAATACCCTAGGAGCATTTATTTAAGAATTAATGATTTGTATCTCTGTGAGAAAGATGTGGAAAATTTCCTTCTCAAATGAAGTGAAATGATTTTCTTCCTCAGTTTAGTCTAGGCTTTAAATGGCTGTGTGACTCTGAAGAAATAGTTTCTATTGCAGTTAAAGCTTATGTTCAAGTTATTGATTTGCTTTCTCAGAGGCTGCTTTTATCAGAGTGTAGCTTTGACTTGATTTAAGATATTCTTTATTGTACCAGATGAGATTTGGTAAAGGAGAAAAGATCAGAAATCTGAAATAAAGCCTTTGGATGTTAGATCACTAAGCAGGTTAACAATCACCTAAAAGCAGGTTAACAATTGCTTTGAAAATGTTGATTTACAATTGAAGCTGGACCGTTGTGTACTCGTCATATAGATCAAGGGACTGGGGTAGACAACAGGCTCCGAGTCTGATATCTCCAGTTGGTTCTGCAGACAGCAGCTGATGGTTTAAGAAATGAGAACAAATTGTTATTGTTTGAAACTATGAAGTTCTGGATGATCCATAAATATCATTGCAGGTTATGCAAAAGAATTAGAAATAAGGGGAGAAAATGTATTCTACAACTGAAAGAAATAAACATGAAAACGAATGGATGACTCTGAGGGAGATGAAGGTGGCATAACTATTTCATTTGCCATTTGCCATTTGCCAAAGAATTAAACACAGTTGTTTGTTAAATAGAAGGTAATTTCTTAAGTGTGCTAACCAAGCTGCGTTGATAAGATTGCTTTCTACGTTTTAGATAGAGCCAATAAATGGAAGTGTTGGTCTTCTGGCGGTTGAAGTGAAGTGCACTTTTAGATTTGGAGACAAGGGAGACTACAGATGCTGTAATCTGGACCAAAAACCAAACTCCTGGAGGAACTCAGCAGGTTAGGTGGCATCCGTCGAGGCAGAGTGATGATCGACATTTCAGGTCGAGATCCTGCATCAGGACTGGTGCACGGTCTTGACCCGAAGCATTGACCATCCCTCTGTCTCCACAAATGCTGTCTGACCCACTGAGTTCCTCCAGCAGTTTGGTTTTGCACTGATAGGTTTCTTTTTTTCTAGATAACAACTAAAGAAACAGGGCCAAATTGAAACTCTCATCTGATCCTCTTAAGTAGTTGGAAAATATCTCAAGCTATTCAAAATTACAAAAATAATATTCATCTTTGCTGACACACCTAGGGATTCAAAACTCATAACTTTAGCAGACTCGATGCAGACAAGATCAGAAGATAGGATGATATGGAAATAGCTAGAAATATAAATTCTTTACCATTAGTTTAATGATGTTACTGAAGAAACTATTTAAAGCATTAAGTATGTTGCGTATTAAAGGCATGGTTTCAGCTCAAATTCCCTATCATTTTCTCAGTACCTGAAGCTCATTGTGTCAAGGCTTTCCAGCCTCATCTATAATTTAGAGCAATCTGTACTAATTCACATACCTATTGACTTATTTAACAATAGGTTAGAGCATTATAGACCTTTAGCAAATTGTCACTGGTTGCAATTGAGATGGAGGTGCTGTCAGAAGATATTTCAGGTATTCTTCGCGTAGGCCTCTCCAGGTCCTTTCTTCAGACACAAGACATTTGTGCTAAGTTTTTCTTTAGGTTAGGATTTCAAGCTGGTTTTCAAAGTGGTCCTATGAATGGATGAAGTATAATGAAGCAATCAGATACATTAAGTGAAATAAATAGAATAAGAAACAGCTACCAGTGTGGCATTTCAAATTCTTCTTGCTCTTCATGGTAAATGTCCAAGGTTTTCTTTCTTAAACTCTTGTATTACTGAATGAATCTTGCTAAGTGGATGTATATGGCACAACTGGAGTTCTTTACTGGTAGGAATACCATTTTTCAGGACACTAGCATTATTTTAGGTTCTAATCTCAACAAATCAGGAAGATGACCAAGCCAACTGTATAATTTGTAAAATATCTGTAATTGAAACCAATGCCTATGTCTTCAATTATTATAGATGATCTGGAATCATTTGCCACAGTTTAAAAGCTTCACTCTCATTTAATGTTGACTGTATGTGTATAATTGTTATTGTAATTATAAGGATAAACACCGCATCCTACATTTGAACCAACTCTCTCATACAAGCTGCACCAGAAGCAAACAAATGTCTCTATAAAGCATGGCCCATTTAGAAGTTAATGCACTAATTCCTTCATGGCAGAAGGACTTGAAGCCAACATCTTGCATCATATTTTTCTAAAATAAACTGGATATTAAAATTCTACAATATAGTATTGATTCATTAATCAAAGTCTTCTCTGTCCAGGAAAACTATAAACCTGTGCATTTCCCAGGCCTTTTCCTGCAGAGGTGCCTCAGTCTTCAAAGGGTGTTTTTTTTAAATATATATTCAGAAATATTTAAAAATAAGTCTGCATGGCTGTGTGTGTGTTTGTGTGTGTGGTGTGGTGGGGCAAGGAGTGGTGTTGTGCCTTCTTAACATTATTCTAATAATTCAGAAACATTACTTTCATTTTTGGACAGTTAGTATTTATCCTTCGGTTACTAGTCTTTGGATTACAATATAGCCCAATGTCCATGATCACTGTGTTGTGTAAAACATTAATGTATGACAGTAGGCTTTTGCAAGAGAAACATTGTAGATGTAATCTTCTATTACTGTAAATAAATGGTATCAACTATGAAATACAAAGGTACCCTATATCTCACTATACCATACTGTAACATAGATGTTACTAAGCATTTGTCTCCTTACTTCCTAAATTAATGGAGATGAGCAATTCATTACTCTAAATAACCTGTATCAAAGTTCAAACCTGCAAGATGCTAATCTGCTGAATATCTGTCTTCCCATAGGCCTCTGTCAGCGAGTGTAATCAAAAGGTCTTACATTTTTTGTATTGGTTCCAATTTTTTTAAAATCTCAGTCAGACATATTTGAGACAAAACAATATTGCCAAGTACAATACGTTAGTTATGGTCTTTATGAGATGGATTTTAATTTATCAGAGGACTAAATATCTTGAGCTGGATTTGATTTTAAGAGATCCATCTAGATAAAAAGTTCACTGAAACTGCTCTATGGCTGGTGGGAGTTGCTAACGATTTCATGAACACTAATTATAGGTGTTGACAGCAGGCGTGCGAGAAACACCTATTAGTATTGAGCAAACTTTACAAGAGTGCAGATGTTGATGACATCAGGCGGAGCACCAAGGAAAAGAAGAATTAACTTTGAATCAGCATGGATGGGAAATTAAGGTTCAAGTTTTGATGTGAAGTATGATTTGACACCATAGTGCTGCTCCAAGAGAAGAGCTTTGGACTTTACTAACAAGACTTGAATTTATCTGAGTGGCTCTCAAGAGGTCCCAGTGCATGGCCTGCATAGAGTAACGTGAAGGATTACTCCATCTTCCAAAGATTTGTGAATGTAAGTGGAATGCACAGTAATGTAATGGATTATAATTTTTTTAACATTTTTAAGAACTTTTTATTTACAATTTATTTTGGCAGTATCACTTTCCAGCATCCTTTGCAAGAAATGGATTGCTTTTGGACAACGTATTTATCAAACGTGACGCAATCCAAAATTGGACTTCCACCGATCCACTAACACATGTCTATGTCTACTGACCTTCTCAAAAAGGCAAAATATACTATCTAAAGCTGGGTGGATATGTTTCTAGGTTTATTTTCTCTTCAGCGTTCTGATTCTAAATAAAGCAGAGAGCACTTAAGAAACAGCATATTCCACGGCAATATAACACCACTGACATTCGGTGTCAAAGAGAGGATTAGTTGCAGTATGTAACTTGAGAGGTAAAGCATATCAAATATAGTGTCATCCTCCAGCAGAAAAGAGGAGATGCTGGGGAGGTGAGGAGGATTTCTTTCTCTGGAAGCTCAGGAATCTGGAGGCAGTTTTCCCAAGTACATTCAGGGGAATTTCAGCAGGATGCCATTTTACTAGGGGATCGATTTGGTGCTCAGAGATGGAGTTTATTGACATGTTGCAGAAACTCCTGAACTGCAGCGGCCTTTGTTAAATAAATTGTAAAACAGATGGCATGTCAGTTGTGGAACATCAGGATAGATTATTTGTATGTTAAGAAGGAACTTTAGAAAGGCATTAACATATTATTTCATCAAGGAAATTAGGAATTACAAGACAGTACTATATTTACGAAGCAACAACTTCACCAATCTGATGGAATCTATTAATTATTTTGAACTCAAGATATTTGCATCAGAAAATGTTAAGCAATGTCATTTTTAAATTTATTTGATGGGAAATATATTATTTCTGTCCACAAAGATTGTGTATGATGACTAATGCTAAGTCTTATATCACATCAATAACTATTATATACTTACACCAAAATGACCCAGTTTCAATACTTATGTAAAATTTCTTTTCAACTTAATAGATTCTAACCCCCTAAATCCAAGTACCTTGATCACAGCTGGAGGTATTTAGATTAATGATATTAGAAAGTAGCTATCTTCGTAGAACATGGAAAGAAGATTGCTCTAGAACTGCAAAGCACCAGATCCCTTGTCAGCGCTCCCGCTGAGTGCATCTCCTTGCTGGAAGCACCGATTTCTAAATTTATCCTTTTACTTCTAGATGGAAAAAATCCAATTACTGATATATCAAGCTAATATGTCATTGTATTAAATTGTACTGCAAAACTTTGTAGCAAAGTACAACTACCCTTAGCCATTAGGAAATATTTTGCATTATTATGAGAAGCTTTATGATTTTCTCCCAAGAATCTTGGTCTGGTTCAGTGGTGCTTTTGATTTGTGAGAATATTTTGCAGATTATTGAAATTAAATAATAGAAAAGAATATGAAGGAAGGATTAAATTTTCAAAGCGTGCATCTGTAACATTTCTGTAACTTTGTGGTTTGGATGTATGGAAAGTGGTAATGTCAATTCATGAGGTGTATCCTGAAGGATTAAGCTTGTATTTCCTTGTAAACACTAAGTATTATATTGGTCTGGTGGTTGTTTTGTAAGTACACTATAGATCAGGCATCTATTTATACATTGCTACACCTGAATCAAATTTTGTTCTATAAAAATATATAATTTGAAAATAAAAGATGTCAAAATTAAATATTATGTCTTTTAATTTATCATGAAAGATGTGATTTGATAGACCACAGCCGTATACCTGAAAGGCTGAGGTTGGACATTACAGGGATGGGGTGGTGAGGAAGGCTTTACAGTGTAACTATAACAAGATATTTAAAGAGGCAACATTTCAAAGCACTTCAGAGTCGTAATGGAGTAAAGAATGACGTGCCATAGGAAATGTTCAGAAGAGTGGCCAAAAGTTGGGAAGATGAGATGAACTTTGAGGACTTTGAGGAGTT
The DNA here is from genome assembly GCA_030265395.1 of Rhina ancylostomus. NCBI lineage: Eukaryota > Metazoa > Chordata > Chondrichthyes > Rhinopristiformes > Rhinidae > Rhina > Rhina ancylostomus. The sequence goes on along the minus strand of JARFYF010000054.1, from coordinate 14,204,671 downwards.
AAGAGAGGAAATTTCAGAGTGGATGAAAACATGGCCATAAGTTATGGAGATGCAAGAGAGATGACAGATGCTGACAATGTGGAGCAATACACGGAAATGCTGGAGGAAATCAGCAGGTCAGGCAGCTTCTATGGAGGGAAGTGAACAGTCGACATTTTGGGCCGAGACCCTTCATCTGGACCCCAGAGTCCTGATGAAGGGTCTTGGCCTAAAATGTCGACTGTTCATTTCCGTTCATAGATGCTGCCTGACCTGCTGAGTTCCTCCAGCATGTTTCGTGCATTGCGCCATAAGTTATGGATGTGAAAGGGGATTTCACCAGAGAAACCAAGAGTTCTGGGATTGTACTTGTGTTTGAGAAACTAGTTACAATGGTGGGAAAAAGTAAACTAATGAAACAGGATGATAATGCATGTGCATAAGTATGCAATATACTCTCTTGTGATTACATACTGGCTTAAATCTTTCTTCAGTAGTTTCAGTTAAATACATGGTGGCCCCATATGTTTATTTCATTAAAATTGCTCTCTATTGGTTGCAAATTAATTTCTGGCACAGAGAGAGGTAGCTACAAAGCATAAGGATAAAAATAAAGCCTATCTTTTGCCATTATCCAGCCTCTGCTTCTCAATCAAAGAGAAAATACAGCAGATGCTGGAAATCTGAAATTAAACTGGAAATGCTCAGCAGATCAGGCAGCATCTGTGGAGAGTGAAACAAAGCTTACATCAGCATCTAGCTTCCTTCACACTAGTTTCATCCTCATTATCTCTGATCAACTTTCAATGGTGCGTTCCAGCTTATCCTGCTAATCCTCCCCAACGTGATGTATCTTGATGCCACATTGCTACGTAACTTTCTTAACATGCGTAACAGCCAGAAACTCTGCATACATGGGTGAGATAAAGAGGAAAGTTGGAGAAGACATGAACCAAACGAAAGGTGGGAAAATCCACAAAGAGCAATAAAGATAACAAGTAAACAGTGTAATTGAGAGAAAAAAAGAGTGGAACATAAATAGAAAGCAGAAAACCAGAAGCAGCAGGGAAATAATTACAGGATTCCCACAGTTACCTTGACGACACCTCCTCCCACCCTGCTTCCTGTAAAGACACTATTCTCCTAGTTACTCTGACTCCAGTGAATCTGTTCTGATGACAACACCTTCCACACCCATACATCCAAGATATCTTTCTTTCTCCTCAGTTGTGCTATTGCCTCTGCACCAGCTCTCAGTGGTATCTTCTGCATTTCCCAACTTCTGCTCTCACCACCACTCCCAGAGGAAGATAGTATTCCTCTTGTTCTTGCCTTCTATTCTACTATCCTCCACATTGAGTAGATCACGTTCATTAATTTGCAAACAACTCCAAAGTGGTTCAATACCAGGCACGTTCCCTTATTCTACACCTCCTCTCCCCTCCCTTCCCTTTCGAACGTTCTGAAGGGGCTATTCACTCCTCAGCTCTCGGGTTCGCTCTTCTGTCTTCACCCATATCCACTCCCTTTCTCCCGACATCCTCCCATGCAACTGTGGGAGATGCAATAGCCCCCCTCTTACCTTGGATGGTCCCACCCAAGGGATTCACTTGTACTACTTCCAACCCAGTGCTCTTGTTGTAACCACTTTGCAGAACACCTCCATTCAGTTCGCAAGAGGGACCCCAAGCTTCCAGTTGTCTGTCAATTTAATTCTCCATCTTTGATCTTTCTGATTTTGCATTTTTCCAAATAAATTCAACATAAGCTTTGAGGAACAGCATCTCCTCTCCTGACTGGCACATCACAGCTTTCAGGGGATAGTCAACCATTCTAGTCCCTTTATTTTATATTTCAAGTATTTGTGTTGTTTTCTCCTCTTCTGGTATTCCAGATTTCATCAGTCTCCTCCTCAGGTGTCGTTCATGCTATTTGCTAGTTTTTAACCTGCACCACCATCACTTGTGTCATTCAGTCTCTCTGGTCCCTAACCTGTCACAGACCTTCCCTTTTGTTCCCTTCTCTCCTCCCCTCCCTTCTGTACGTTAACAACTGTTTATCTTTCCCAGTTGTGATGAAAGGTTATTGTCATGACTCATTAATATTGAAGATTTTTTTGTGGTATAAGAGACCAGTATACATAGTACACAGCTATCCAATTGTTTGGAAATTCTAATGGTTTACCATCTCTCTCACCAAGTGATGATTCCTGCTATCCCTTTAAACTTGCCAGGTTCTGCTCTCCCTTTAAATAGGGCCCCATTTCCTCTCCCACTTCCAAGCTCACTGAGGCCCTGTTTCTCTCACTCCCTTTAAACACACTGCCTATCTTCCTTCAATATCTCTTGGGAATATTTCCTTGCCAATGTTAAAGTATTTACATCAGAAAAGAGATTGTTTAACAGTAATACACATGAGATCCAGATTGTGTGCTCCACCAGAGAGCTCTGTGTGGTTAAAACCATCATGGACAAGCTGACAAGATGAATTTGGGTTGCGTTCATCAAAAGTTAGATTCAAGGTTGGGGCTGGGGGCCAAAGCTTCCAGTCTACAATCCACATGCATTATCCGTGGAGAAAAAAACAGAGTTAATGTCTGATTTGCTGAGTATTTCCAGCATTTTCTTTTACTTCAGATTGCCAGCGTCTGTGGAACTGTCTTTGTTTCAGTCTTGCTAGAACCACTCGCTTAATTTTTTCCAGTACATCAATGACTGCATTGGCACTGCCTCTTGTACTCATGCAGAACTCAACAAGTTCATTACTTTTGCTGCTGACTTCCACCCTGCCTTCAGCTTCCCATGGTCAATCTCTGATTCTTCCCTTCATTTTCTGCCTATTTTTCCTGCCAGCAACTACTGTGTTCAGAATCTCATAGTCTCAACATCTTTTTCTCCCTCCTCTACTCATTCACCTTCCTCTGTTTATATCTTCTCCAGGCGGATCAGCTTTGATTAATAAGTCCACTGCCTCTCTCAGATAGGACCAGCAACATCTGTGTCATCTCGACTCTCACAATCTCCATTCTATCACAGCCTTTCTGCTTGACCTCTCCACTCCTCGTCCATCTCTGCAATTGTAAAACATATTTGTTTTCTCACTACTAGTTCTGATGTTAAGTCATCAACCTGTAAATTCTATACTCATTTCCTGTCCTGCCGAGTATTTCCAGCATATTGTGGTTTTATTCCAGTGTATGATTATGTTTTTAATGATAGAAGAATTTAAAGTGGTTGGATTTGGTCTGTAATGTTAACATGCATTTCATGGGTTAACTTGCACATCATATAATGAAGCATAGTGGAAGATAAAATTGTATTTCTACCACACCAAATAAATCAGACCCTGGTCTGTGAGGCAGTAGAAGATATGAGATGTGAGAAGACCTCTGGAAGAATGTGGTAGTTAGAGAAAATGGGCCTGCTCCTAGTATGATCACCATGGTAAACAAAATACTTTAGATGTGTGGCCACCAGACCTGGAAAGGAGGCTGACGTCTATAAGGTATGTTGTAATCATGGAGGGAAGGTGATATCAGAAGCACACTCCTTTTCATCTTGGTTTGGTCAAAAGTTATAACCTCTGTACATTGGTGAAGATGCTATACCTTAGCTCTAGATGTGTGGAAAAGAACAATGGTGGAGAGCGTGTATGGTTCATACTGGGAAGTTGGATGGGTCTCTATCTCCCTCCATGAGGATCAATTGAATAATTAAGTTTCTATTTTACCTGCGAGTGACTTTCATGCTCCACAATCAGCTTGTATTTGTACAACACCAGTCTCAAAAGTTCCCAGAATTGATCTACAACTATTACAACCACAGAATGACTGCAAGATACCAGCATGGGAGGAAGTGTTCAGCCCGTGCAAGACTATTTCAGCTTGGCCCACTCTCACATCCATTCCCTGTCGCTCAACAAACTTTCTCCTTTCAACTACTTTCCAGGTCTGTTTTGAAACACACGATTGACTTTGCTTCCAATGCTGCCCTGAAAGTTCAAGCCAGATTCTAACCTGTAGATGGCCTTTGACGTGTAACCACTGAGTGAAGATTCAATGGGGGATTCATATCGGACACAAAGCATGTTTCAGATCTCACCCAATTAATATTGTCATTAAAGACTGTGGACTCACAATTACCCTTTCCACACAAAGTCAAAATTGCCCCTATTACATTTAAAAAGTTCCAGTTTTCTGGTGAAGTTTAGTAAGTGGTTTTGATGTAATAAAATGAATAGTCATCTGTGACGTGTTGGGTGTTCAAAGCACAGTGGTGCTGATTGTCCACCAGGACTGAATTGGAACCCGGTCTTAATTCAAATTCAGAGAGTGAACAAGAGTACAAAATAAAGCTGAAACTGAGAAGTATTGAACGTATTCCCAGAAAGTGCATAAGTTATAGGAGCAGGAGTAGGGCCATTTGCCCCTTGAGCTTGCTCACCACTCAATAAGATCATGGCTGATCTGATCTTGGCGTTTGCTTTCCTTTCCTGTTCACTCTCTATAACTCTAGACTCCACCCATTCCTGATTTACAAAAGGGATGCAATCCTGGAAAACATTTGCTAAACAAAATTTTATAAATTGAAAAAGCAGGACACATTACATTATGGAATATTTGGTACAATGTATTCCTGAAGGGAGAGAGTGACATGTTATTCATTATAGTGAAAAATAACTTTGTAAGTCAAAGGCACAAAATAATAGCAAAAATTTGTACATGGAACATTTATTAATTGAAGAATGTTTGCAGTTTAAAAATGTCTGTCTCAGCATCCACACCTATTTGGGATTCACAGCCCCTTGAGAAAATAAATTCCTCCTCTCATAGTATTAAATGAGTAATTCCTCATTCAGAAACTATGCCCCTTAGTTGAGCTCTATAAGGGAAAACATCCTTGAAGGTTCTGCTCACAATCCCCTATTCAAATGTATATCAAATGCAAATAATATCACCCCTCACTCTTCTAAATTTCAGTGAGTTGGGTTCAATCTGCTCAACCTTTCCTTTTGGAACATGATTCCCTTTCATCTCAGGAATCATTGTAATCTTAGCACTGTCCTGAAGGCAAATATATTCTTTCTTAAAAGAAGAGACTAATGGTTTGCACAATACTCACCAAATCCTTGTATGATTCTAGTGAGACTTCCTTCCCCCTGCTGTAAAGGTCACAGCATTCCATTTATCTTCCTAATTATTTGTGGTATCTGCATGATAAAACATAAAGTTATGTTTTTTGCTGGAGGACTTCCAGATCTCTCTGAACACCAGGATTCATTAGTTCCACATGATCTAAATAATATTCTGCTTTTCTGTTCTTTCCATTAAAGTATGTGGTCTCACCTTTCCCCACATCATACTTCATCCTTCTGCCCACTCAATTAATAGCCCCAACTATCTTTGTATTCAGCAAACATGGATGCAACACACTCTACCTTTGTTACTGATTTGTTATTTTAAATTGCAGAGGACCCAGCACTGACTTCGTTGCAGAATCAGTAACAAACCCTATGATCATTACTTATATATTTTCTGTTAGTTAACTAATCCTCTATCCATACTATGACACAACCCTCAGAACCATGAGCCCTTACCTTCTGGAGTAACCTTTTAGGTCACACCTTATTGAATTTTGGCAATCCAAATACACTACATCCACTCCTTTATTTTTACCCTGCTAGTTATATACTTCACTAAATTTATTAAGCATGATTTCCCCTTGATAGAACTATGCCATGTTTAATCATAATAAGATTTTGACAGTCCTCTGTCACTCCTTTCTTAATAATAGACTCAGCACTTTCTTGAAGATTTGCTCACTGGTATATAGATTTTTAATTTCTTTCTTGAATAGTAATGTAATATTCGCAGGTTTCCAATCCATTAGAACTTTTCCAGAGTCTTGGGAATTGTGAAAGGCCACAGCTAAAACATCCACTCTGCCTGCAGCCTAGGCTACAGGCCAATAATTTTGCACTACTACAATGCAAGCTTGAAGAACCAAACTTTATCCTGGGCCTGGACACACTGCAACCTTGCAGACTTGGTATTGAATCCTCCAACTTTAGATAACTCGCTTTCTTTTTGTCTGCTTTAGAACTGACCTTTTCTGCCTGTTATGCATCAACCATTTGGCTATGTTTTTCGGTTTCTATTAGTATAGTCTGGGGCCATCTCTCAGCATTGCTATTAGCAACACATAACACAGACAACAAGCACAGTCTGATTCTAACTGCCACATTAACTCTCGGGTCTCACTCTTTTCCAGTTCAGACGAAGGGTCTCAGACCTGAAACTTAACTGTTTCCCTTTCCACAGATGCTACCTGACCTGCTGAGTATTTCCAGTGTTTTCTGTTTTTATTTTAACAGCTTTGTCATTCTAGTCCCATCAGCTGACCTGGA
>JARFYF010000054.1:14168929-14181591 GCA_030265395.1 Rhina ancylostomus | reverse complement strand
TAATGTCTCCAGTCCTGGGTTAGTTCAAGGTTTCATTATCTAAAGGATATTATGAGTATCGCTGATCCCTAATAATCATTTCGTTCTTTGCTAAATATGCATTTATATTTCTTTTTACAATTTCTTAATGTCAGCTTCAAAATTTGAAAATTTCACATTTGGAACATTGTGTAAAGCTATGAAGAACAGGAGGTACTAATTTCAACTGCCCTTCCCTGAATGTGATGGCAGGTGGCTCACACTGGGAATAGAGGCACAGTTGGCGCCATACCCCTACACTTGTGCTATAAAAGGATTTCCAGTGAAAGAATTAAGTAATTTCCTGTAAGTATCATTTAAAGGTTAAAAAGTACTTGGAAGTACAATGTATAAAATGAAGACATGCTTCTAAAATTGTAGGAAAACCTTGGTTTCAGACATTGGTGTATTACCAACATTACTTAGCATTCTACAATTCAACCATTCTAGATGATTGATAATTAGTGGCTCAGGTAATCTTTATCTTGCTCTAAGTTTTAAGCTAGAGCTAAACCTTTCTGTTTAGAATTCATCTTACTGTTGAGAACTGATCTTCACTCACACACACACACACACACACACACATACACACACACACACAGTTGGATCTGAAAGAATGTGCCAATTTGTTAGAGTTCTTTATAAGTTCTTTAGAAGCACTTCCTGCTGGTTAAAGATGCAAAATTGGAGGAAATAAGGAAGAAAATTAGATCACCAGTTAATAACCTTGGCCAGATTAATTGCCCTACCACCTATATTGGGTGGGCATTTTAACCAGATTCCCACTTGGGACTTGGCCTGAGCACTATGCGTTTTTGGTTAGCAGATAATCTGGAAAAATGTAATTGAAGCAAAATAACTGCAGATTTTTAGAAATCTGAAACAAAACACTCTGCAGGTCAGACAACATCAGTGGGGAAAGAAACAGAGCAAACATTTCAGGTCAATGACGCTTCATCAGATCTAAAATATTGACCAAGAATGTGTTCAGTATCTTTAGTCTGATGCATTCTGAACAGCAGTAGTGTGGTCTATGGAATGAGGACTTCCAGAAATACACTCAAGAGGCTCTGTCCCCAAGCATTTCTGAAAGCCTTTGACAGCTGTTTACTGGTTGTAAACACTGAGTGAATTTTTAAATAGTTTTCAAATGCTTTTGAAATTAAAAGACATTTAAAACTATTAAAGTTGAATAAATATTTTTTAAAAAATTAAAATTACTTTTGAATAATTAAAAAAATAAAGTTAACTAAAATCACTTAAAAGATAAATATTTTAAAACATTAAATTTAAGCAGAATAGTGTAAAAAAAATTTAACTCATAACCCGTAGCCTTACAGTTACCACTGAAATCAATGGGGTTTTGGATACTATGCCAGGACTAACTTGGTGTGAGATGGTTTCCCTGCACTATTGCTGGGGAATCTCATCAAGACTGAGGTCTGCCACAGGACTTGTCGGTTTTGTCAGATCCCTGGCATTGGTCAGTGAGGTCAGCCCAAGGAGTTGATTGGTGGAGGAGATGTACATCTAAGGGAATTCTAAGATTTGAAGTGGGCTCACCACTATAACCCATGACGAAGAATGTTAGCGATGGGAAATATCTTTCACTCTCCTGCCTTTGATGTGCTCAAGCCAGATGACCTGCAGACTCTGGAAGGAACATGTGTGGCATAAACTTTCAATTCCCCACACTGTGGCTTTGAACGATCATATCATCAAACTACCACATTTGGAATACTGCTGGTGCTGGCAGTTGCTGTTCTTTTAACAATTCTGCTGTGCATTTTCAAATAATTATGTTGTAACTAACTAGGCTACCATTTACCTTTTTCCACTTTGTATTAATTTTCTAGCATGGTTTTATTTTTATAGATTGTATTCCAGAATGTTCAGTGAGATAATCAGAAGTCCTTTACTGTTTGATTGGCAAATCCCAAAGAACACTGTTCTCAAAACTGGCTCTATCATACATGTTGCAGAAAAAGTCACAATGTGCAAGAACAACAGACCAGCACAGGCTGAATTGTTCAAGATTTGAACACAAACACATGATAGGCATCAAGTGTTCCATTCATGTAACCTATTCCGGTATCAAAAGAAAACTTGGGGATTGTACATGGCTTCATTCAGTTAGATTGTTTTAGTTTGACCAATGTTTGCTGCAGTTTTAGATCCTTAATAAATTTGGGTTGCAATGAAAAGATTCTATACGAGTCTTGCAATCCAAGCTGCAAACCATTTTCATCTAGAAGCTACATGCAGAGTTCCCTCAATAGTAGAATTCATGCTTGTGTTGAGTGAGACTGAATATTCGATTGGAAGCATTGTTACTTGGAACACTTCTCTTTAGCAATGTTCTTCCTTGATTTAAAAAAAAATTGTGAAAAAAGTTGTTCCTTTGTTCGTGCTTGAGTTTGTTTACTTAAAATCAAAAGAACAATAACTATGGTGAAGTCTCTCATGAACACCATGTACCTTTAAGCCTCCAACTGTATAAATGAAGGATTGTGGGGTACACTATGCTGCAAGGTGAGCAGCTGTTACCCATCTGTCCCCATAGGGTGGGATGGGAGAGGAAAATATCATTCTGGTCAATAATGTAAAAACATTATTCATTCATTTCCGATGCCAGCAACCAGAACAATTCTTCCTTATCCCCATAATGAGACCATTAATCCCAAATGCAATATTTATTGGGACCTGCAGGTATGGCACACAAAAAATGATGCAGTTGGAAAGATTTATAAATCCACTTAGAAAGCTTAATGCCACATCAGAGGGCCCCCATACAGCTCAATGTAGACCAAAATACTCCATTTACATACTTGACATAATAGCAGCACAAAAGTAAAATAGCACAAATTGTTTTGAACTTTGCATTCCCTTTCAATGTGTGTAAGTCAAATGTTTGAAACGCTACTGAAAATCATCCATCCATGTTTTTTTTTAAAGTGTAGATATCAATCACACCTCATGGTTCACTTTGGCAGAGATAAAATGAATAATGTCACTTGGAGAATGGCAGAAAGTGACGAAAAACATCAGCCTGAAGCACATTTAAAAGAGCACTCAGGGGCAGCACAAAGTGAGTACAAATTTCAGAGTATTTTTTTGGGCCCTCTGCTGAGGTATTATCATGCAGGGACTGTACTTAGTGGAATCTAAATCTTACAGTAATTTTTTTAATAGACATTGACTAAGAAGTTGAATCAGGGAAAACTAATGGTCCCACAACTCACTGATCTTATCCCGAGAAGATCGATAGACCAATTTACTGTGCTCCTGGTGCTGGTCCCAAAGGTCTGTGTGAAACACAGGGATCATGTACTAATTTGGGAACAATCCTTTTATAAAATATGGAAGTACGCATCATGTAATCAACACAACTCAAAAACATCTATAACCACTTAATTAGGATTTACCTTTATTCTACTGTCTTTTATTTTAAGGTGAAATTTTATCATTAAAATTGATCTAATTTTATGAATGAAATAATGAAGCATCTGAAATGATTAAGCCCATAATTACTGCAAAATTGAAAATCCCATAATGTTGAGGAATGAGAAAAATGTCATTAGTTCCAACCAGTTTGTTCCTTTTCAATATATCACCACACTGACTAAATAATTTCTCCCTCGTCCCTTCTCTATACATCTCTAAATTTCTTTTAATCTCCTTCATATCATGTGTTTCAAGGGTTCATCTCGTCTAAAAATATTAGGGTAGAAATGCATCTCCAAGTACTGTTAATGGGGATGGGATGCATTATAATCCCTTCACTTCAATGGAACGGAACACAAGGAATGTGCAATGGGTGGACATTCTAGTTCCTGCTTAACAAGCAAGGATACTTCTTCCATCGTTACTACTAACATTGACATTTTTCATTCCCCTCCCCCCACCTGCTGTTTCCATGCACACTCCATCCCTGCTTTTCATGGGATAAATGTTCGCTTGCTATATATTCAACTTCATTCACTGGTGCTTAGTGGTTGCCATAGTATCAGCTGCCTGCTGCATTCCCCTTAAGATATTCACTTCCATTGACTTCAATGGCCAAAGAAACCTTTCTATCCCTACAACAATTAATTGCCCCCTGATGAGATTACAGCATTATAATCTCTTCTATTAAGCAGTTCTTTCAACTGGGTCATTTTCTTTCACAGCAGATGTTACAGGGATACTGATGGACGACACATGCAGGGGCCTCGATAATACTAATGAAATCTTTGGAAGGTGGGATTAAATCAGTGAAACTTTCTGATAAATGATTAACTGTCTATTCTTGGGTGATAACAATCACTCAATATCACCATGAACAGACCACTATTTGGTTAAACTCTGAATCTTGCAGTCATATCATCGCTAATCTATTTTTTTCCCCCCACAGAGAATTTTTATCATAATCTAATGGACTTAACGTTTTATGACACTTAATACCAATTGCTGAAATGTAACACATCCCTCATTGAAACCATTGATAGACTTCTTATTCTGATTAATAACACTGTAATAAATGTACCTATGAAAATAATTGGGAAGTGACAACATAAGCCATAAGTATCCCTACAGTTTATGATTCAATGAATTTTTCATCAATATAAGATGTGAAATGTGTTCCAGTCCTATAAATGTAATTCTATTGCTCACACTAATATTCAAAGACACTACTTGGAATGAGTCACAAGAAGACAAAGTACATTTCTGCCCTCTCTTGCTTTCTTTTCCTACCTATCTTTCCTTGTATTCCCTAGCTGTACAGCTATTACCGCAATCCTGAAACTCAGCATTTTCATTAAGAAGATTATAAGGTGATTAATCATCAAAACCACAATTTTCAGATACATTTTCAACTGTGTTATGTCAAATGGTCACTCCACCAAGAACTGCCAACATCTTTCACAAAGCCCTCCACTGCAACACAGACTAAGTAAATTACTCCCATTGCATTAACTATTCAAAGAAGGGAAGTGAAGCAAGACCTGGCAACAATGGAAGTGTAAATCATGGTTCACATAATCAAGGCATGGCCAACATAATGTAACATTAGACTGTGCTTTCCACTCTGACCTGACTGAAATCTAGTTCTTTATTGTGCTCCACTGGTCTTCGTTTTAACACCAAATTGCAAGTTCAAAGTCCTATCATTAAGATTTAGTCTACTTCAAAACCAACAGCTGCTTAAAGCTGTTGGATTTTCAATGAAGTGTATTGTGCCATGAACTGTATATTAACTTTCCATTATGAAAACAGTTGCATAGTCTACTGCAATGTTTTGCTTTGGGAATCGAAATCAATGATAATTACATAAGATCAGATGATCAACAAAAAAAGTTAACATTTTTGTGCAAATCCAGATAGTGTGTATTTCTGCAGTACATTAACTAATTCTAATGTTGCCTCCATTAAATCCCTAAGGAACACATGATCCAAAAACTAGGAAAGCCATTGTCAACCGTCGAGGTAAATAATAAGACTATGTAACATCTGTCTGATGAGTGAAATAGAACTAAAAATTTCATTTCAGGAAAATTTTGACTTCCTGATTTAGAATCTAAAATTCCAGGTTGGAATTATAGGAAACTAATTCAAGTTATTCTAAAAATTGATACTCATAGTTTTTGGAGCTAGGATGTTTTAGTACTCACTCCAGAGACCTAGCAAATTACTCTCATTGCATTACCTCTTCAAGGAAAGAGGAGATTAAGGAAGGCTTGGCATCAATGGAAGTGCAATTCATTGTTCACAAAATCAAGGGTTGGCCAACATATTGTGACATTAAGCTGCACCTTTCCATTTCAACCCAACTTAAATCTAGTTTTGGTTTTGTGCTACTCTGGTCTATGTTTTATGGCAATTACAGTTTGGTCCATTTTGAAATCAACAATTGATTTCAAATAAAAGCTGTTGGATTCTCAGCAAGGTGCACAGTGCAGTAATTCTACACTGATGATGACAAATACTATGTACCATCTTCTACTATACTTCTGTGACATTACACTTCCCATTTTCAAATGTCCTTAGAAGAAATTGTGCTATAATATTCTGTATTTGCTGCAAGTTGGACTTAGACAACCTATTATTTTGCTAGTGATCATTCCTAGCTGCCAAATGAGTCAGGAGGATCTTTAAACTTTCTTAATGAACACCGTGAAAATCTACACCATATAGGTGCAAGAATAATTTCCGAATAATATGCCAATTCCCTGTAAGTATTTAAATTTAGATGGACAAGGATCTATTTATCATTTTCCAATGACAGAAAATTTAGCTGTAAGCATCTGCCAATCAATGTTGTGACAACAAAACTGTTGTATCATTATTTTTCTTGAATCATATACAAGAGTTATGTGAAAGACAGTAGAATAAAGAGTGGGGTGTTCAGGCATATCTTAAAGTTGCATTTTCAATGCTGTAAATCAGCCTTCAACTCTGATTTTCTCTTGGCACTCTTTTGTGCCCAATGGTAATGCATGGACTGGTGGCCTTACATATTGTCTTTTAACTTTTGATTTGTTTTAATATTTAAAAAAAACTGTTGTGAAAGAAGGATTAAGGAATAGCGGTGATACTATTTCTCAGTGAGTGAAAGTTGAATAATGCGTTCCAATTCTTCCTCCTCCTGCTGCTTTCGTTTCTCGACTTCCTCTTGCTCCTTCGTAGAGAGTTCCATGGCGAGTCGCAGCTGCTCATCATAGTTGGGGTAGAGTTGATTGTTGGGTATGTGCTGGGGGCTGGGCTGACTGAGAATGTTGTTGTGTTGTGGGGTTCTGAAAAATCAACATACAGAGAATTAGAAATATAATTGCATGTCAGCTTTCTTCTGGAACATCCTACTGTGCATGAGGATAAAGGCAGACCATTACATGTTAAAGAAAGTTTTCTCACTTAGAAAATTGGATCGGTTAACCCTTTGTAGAGTGCCACCACACACAATTGTAATTCAGTAAGAAAATCTGATAATAACATAAATATTTCTTCTTGTATTTTTTGTCTCTTAGTATTTCAAGAATAGCACTATCCTTCGAACTAAGATTAAACAGGATTAAACAGTTAACTCTCATCTGCACTCACAATTACAGCTGAAATCTATAATCCAGGAAGCAGTTGTAATGAGAACTTCCCATGGGCTTTATTAGCTGCACTAGGAACATGAAAGGGCATAATTTTCTTGTAGGGCAGATAATTGAAAACCAATTTGTAATCTTTCTTCAAAACTCCCAGAAATGTTAAAATACAAATCAAGTATTTTGCAGATGTCTAAAAACTAAACAGTTTGTAATGTGAGGAGTAAAGCATTTTAAAAGTATTGCAAACCACTGAAAGTTGGATGTCCAGAAAGATAATACCTAAAGCAGAATGTTTAACAACATACAAACCTGGTGTTGAAAAGAAAGATTATGATTAAGGAGTGTTTAGTCTGTTTAGTTTATCATATAATGTTAGGTGCATTTGGCTGGAATACAGGGGAAAGTATGAAAGTACATTTCGTTTTTATCCTCCTTGATATCAGACACTAGGGAATGGATTAATTTCCCAATTATCATTGGGATTGGATCAAATAGTCCCAGTTTTACGGCGACCTACAAAGCTCAGTACCTCTAAATCTCAGTACCGTGACGGTCTACATTTCCCAAAGAATTCCTGAAAGTTCACTGAAAGTGGCTACGCAAGTGGATGGCATATGGCATATGGCATGCCTGCCTTCATTGGTAGGGATGCTGAGTATAAGAGTAAGGAAGTCCTTCTACAGCTACGTAAAACTTTAGTCAGACTGCACTTGGAATATTATGTGGAATTCTGGTTGCCCCATTATTGGAAGGATGTGGAGACTGTGGAAAGGGTGCAGAAGAGGATTACCGGAATGCTGCCTGGATTAGAGGGTCTGAGCTGTAAGGAAAGGTTGGACAAACTTGGATTGCTTTCCCTTGAGCATCGAAGGCTGAGGAGAGACCTGATAGAGATTTATAAAATTACGAGAAGCATAAATAGAGTAGATAGTTGGAATCTTTTCCCAAGGGTAAAAATGTCAAACACCAGAGGACATGCTTTTAAGGTTAGAGGGGGGAAGTTAAACTGCTAAAAAATGTCAATCTTACATTTTCCAGTAATTGTTTTTTTTAAATGTGAACAACCTATTAGGATTTGGGTTGAAACTACCAAAACCTTTAATGATTATCAAACCTAATCTTTGTTAAGTAGCCAAATTGTAGATTGCTACTACCCCAGTCACCAGGCTTACTAATTAAGTAGCCAGAGTCACGTAATGTACTGATGTTTCAAGGTACAATTTAGTCAATCACTAAAATTAAAGCACAAGTATAGACGAGGTTCTGTTATGCTACTAACAAGAAGACATGGAGGGTTTAAAAAGGTACTACCAGAATGAAGGTTCAAAGCCACCTCGTCCCAACCCAACAAGTTTAAAGCCACCTCAACAGAACAAAGCACCTATGGAACAAGGGAAGTTGGAACTATAGAGCTGAAATTGCAAATGATACTTATGATATCATTTGGCTCTGGCATTATGCTTATTACAGGTACAAGTGATTCCATTTGCCATCCTTCATTTTTATTGGGCACCAATGAGTGTCTTTGGACCTGTAAAGACCATACTGCCAAAGAAGTCATGATACTGTATTGGCTCAGGTTTCAGCGCCAGTGGATTAGAGCAAGGGAATCGGTTCAGAGCTAAAAAAATCCAGAGGCCCCGTCTCCATTCTTACCTTTAACCCTCTGAGCACTGAAGGACTTTTTTTTAATCTTCTGAAAAACAAACACGTTTACCATCATATAGATAGATATCCTCACAATGTTATTGCAAGAATGATAATTTGGCAAAAAAAAATATAATGCAAACATTGATGCAAATGTACAGATGTGTCAAACAGGTAGAATCATAGAATCATTATGGCACAGATCAAGGCCATTCAGCCCACTGAGTCAATGCCAGCTCCAAATGGAGCAATTCCAGTCGAGGTCTCTTTCAAAGGTTATGCACAAAGCATGGGAAATTCAAACCTCATTCAATTTTGGATATGTTACAGTTATATTTCCTGAATGAGCTGATATCTGCATATCTTGTAGAACTGAGTGCTTGGGCTCCTAGATAAACCCATGAGAATGAAACTGGTATTCCTGTACACCAAGACACAGACTTTCAAGGCTGTATCACTGTGATTTATACTCAAAGCAGGAAATGCTGGGGATACTCAACGTCTTGAAACATAGAGACAAAAAGTAAGCACACAAGCCCTTTAGCCCACTGAGTCCATGCCAACCATCTATTTATTCCAATCCTACATTAATGTAGGAGATTAATTCTCCCCACATTCTCATCAACTCCCCCAGATTCTACCACACACTTACACACAAGGAGCAATTTAGAGTTGCCAATTAACCTCACAACCAACGTATCTTTGGGATGTGGGAGGAAACCGGAGCATCTAGAAGAAACCCATGTGGTCACAGAAAGAACACGCAAACTCCACACAGATACCACCTGAGGTCAGGATTGAACCTGAATCTCTGGAGCCGTGATGCAACAGTTTGACTAGCTGCACTGCCACACTGCCCAGGCAGCATCTGTGGAGAGAGAAGCAGCATTAACGTGAAACATCGATTCTGCTCCCATCTCCACACAGGCTGCCTGATCTGCTGTGCATTCTTATTTCAGTTTTCCAGCATTTGTAGTGTTTAGATTTTTAATTCTTGTAATTTATGTCAAAGTGCAACTCAGTCCTTGCATTTGTTGGAAACAATGAGATAACTCCCATTTTGTTGAAGCATACATTCAAATATTCTTTAACGTAAAGACCTGAAAATATCTGGCAGCGTTTGATTAGTTGGTTTTCATGCTCTGTCTTCAAGACTAGTTATTTAATATGAACTGCTTAATTCAATTCCAGCCTTGGTGATACATTAGAGCCCCAGCACAGATTGTGTTCAATCTAAATTCGGCAGCAAATAATATTGCTCACCAGGGGGTGACTGTACAAGGCTGAATGGATGCTGCAATGCCCGTTACATATGCTGGAATGCATGGGAGAGTTGTATCTCTCCATCATGCACTTTACCAAAGCCATCTGCAGGGATGAGCAGACACATGATCAAACACTTACTACACAATGTTCATAATTCATCATTTTGAGTACAGCAGCCAAAATTCTGCTTGAATTGCAGCTAACGACCAAAAGTGCCGAAAGTCATCATGCCTTTAAAAGGCAGCATCAGCATTTAAGTATTGATAGCAGTCAAATAAATCGTGGGCTCTGCTTTTACTGTAGGCACACTCTGAGATGAAATGATGCACTGACTGAAATAGCACAGGAGACAAGGCCACTGGATTTCTTTTGGCTCTGAATCTTTGCAGAAATCTTATGATGAATTAGCTCTGCTCACGATTACATAATCTTGATCTGGGAGTACGCAGTACCACTACACCTTATAACGTCCTTCATTGATATTCAGTCCAGAGCTCCATACACATGGGATACCAATAGATCAATTTTAGTAATGCTATCTTGTGGGCTTTTGATCTGTATAATCTGATTTAAGACCTTTATTACATATTACTTATTTGTATGTAGCCCTGCTGGAAATGACTCACTCTTTCATCTATTTCTTCATGTGAACAACCTCAATTCTCTCCATCATGGATAATTTAAAAGCAACGTGCAGATTTTACAGGCTAAGAGAAATTTATAGAAAATAAAGGCAAACTTCATGGACTCAATCAGTCTTAACCAACTTCAACAAGGCAACAGGGAGTTTTTTTTTAAATGGTACCCAGTTACTTTGGGGAGGAGGGAAAGAACTGCTATTTTACAAGGAGCTGGATGTTTTTTTGTGAACTGATACTACTTTATACACATTGCATTGTTGTACAAACACATTATTCACACTGGTAAGTTGCTTCTGGTAGCAAAAAAGATCCAGATGTTAAATTTTCTGATGGAGGAAATTCAGGCGATATTAATAATGCATGCTTGCCACAAGGTCAATACTCGGAATGAAGGGAAATGGGAATACAATGGGAAAGTGGAGCAGAGGTAGAGAATCAACCAGAATCTAATTGAGTGAAATGGATTGTGAAGCCTGTCTCCTGGGAGGCTCCCTTCACTCTGTTACCATGCCATATTAGACCTTTGAGTCTGATCCATTTATAATTTGAATGCATTAAAACACAGCTCCCAAGCTATTCATTTATTTGAGGAGAGCCTGAGTCAGGGTAATTCTGATAAAATTTTACTTTTACAAGACCATTATCATCCTGAAAATACATTTATGAGGTGATTTGTGATGCAATGAAATTTATAGTGTCAACAACTGTGGCTGGCAGCTCACATTTTATAAGTAATTCAAAATCCCAGGAAAAGCTGGAATTCTATATGTGCACAGTCCCAGCTCACCAGTTAACCTGCTGGAAGTCCATCTCCATTCTGAAAGGAAGACTATCCCTGGTCATTACATGTGCTTTAATATAGCCAAGCACTCACTGACAGAGTAAAATGGCCTTTGTTAAAAGATTTGATTTCATTACAGCAGGACACCTCGTGCTCTTAAGGGAGTTCTTGAGGCAGCCAAGAGTAACAAAATATATGAAACCGCCTTCATCCCTTCTGGACATTTGACTTATTGGAAAATGAGCAAGGTACCGGATATAATATATTACTCTTCCAATCAGCTAGTGTAAGACACCTTTTATAATTTCAGCCATTCAGAATTTGCTTATCTCTACTTCAACAAATATTAACCCCAGATTTTTTTTCCAAATGAGTCACACTTTAATGTCTTAATCTCCATGTGATACATGAAAATCCATTGGATGTTGATAAAAATCATAGAAATCTGTTGGAAATTCCCTCAACATGGACTGTTCAAGAACCTGAATTAGTGATAGTGGGATAAATAATTCATTACCTTACTAATGTTAGTGGATTTTACTGTTTAAGTTACTTGGATTTGTGATAATTGGCAGAGATATTTTTTTGAAATGTCGCTGTTGGCTATAATAACTTGTTCATATTAAGACTTGACCTGCAGTCACGAATCATAGAACAATAGACTGCATTGTGGAAACATGAATACCAGGGATATTAAGCTTAGCAAGTTAAACCTGTTAACCCTTTGTGGGCTGCAGGTGCTTTGCTGTACCACGTTCAAAAATAGCTGAAGAATTTTCCATTTTCAACAAGGGGTACCATCCTGTTTAGAAATGTTTTATGTACCAATTCTTCCAGAGGTAGACCGTACAAAATGACATATTAGTGAAGACAGGTATCTGACAAAAATGCCTCTGAATCTTTGAAGTAAGAAGGAAAAACATAATTATGTTCTTCAGTCTTCAAAGGGTTAATTATAAAAGGTCAATGGGAAAAGGAAAGAAATTGAGTTACTTCATTAGAGTGAGGGCCTTGGCCACAGGTTTTCTGCATTCATGAAGTGACAAACAATCCACTATGTTGGAGCAACTTTATACATCAAGGTACAGGCACTGTTTACTGTTATAAACCCAACAGCTCAAGGCAGTGAAGGTTTCATGTCAGATTCAATCTGTGGTGCAAGTGACCTGATAAGAGCTCTGCTTACTGTGAAACTCGGCATCGTCTAAAGGGGGAATTCTGATCTTAAAATTCCTC
>JARFYF010000054.1:14146988-14157092 GCA_030265395.1 Rhina ancylostomus | reverse complement strand
ACAAGCACACTCAGGTCTGCACTAAACAAAGGGCTCTGTGGGAGTTGATTATTATTTGCAATTGGTTAGCTTTCCATTTTGATGAGATGGTATAGGCAGAAGCACAGACGGCTCTATACAAAAAAAAAGGTATTCCTGGTATCATTGAGAGTATATCAGCTGCCCTGCTGGATGGAGTACAGCGTGAACAAAAAATTCAATTTTTGGAGAAGACACAGAGAGATAGAGATCCAGCCTTTCTGTCAGGCATTAATTCAGAAGTCAAGTGAGATCTTTCATATCACAGAAGGAAATCTGACAGGAGAGAGAGTGGTTGGTTGGTATATGTGATTCTGCTATATAATCAGTGTTGCATAAGCATGGTAATAAGATGGTAATGATGCCCATCAATTAGAATGTAATCTGTTAGAAACCAGTTGTCAAAGGTATTTAAATGAAATACTTCCAAGTTGGAAGAAGCCTATTTTTCAAAACTTCTATAAACACCAAAATATAAAAAGTGTTTTACTGCATGGAAGTTCATTGCCAGTAATGGCTGACTTGGTCATGTGATGTGACATCTTACAATACAAACTTTCCCATAACTCAAGCTTAATAATAAAGAGGCAAAGTATATTACATTATGACTTCAAACACATGACTGAAACGTGTTTTACATTGCATTTAAACTGCAAGTTATGCTAAAGAATCTATATGTTGCAGGGGTGCAGCCAACAAAGGAAGAACAGGCCCCCATGGTATCAGAATCCTAATGTTCTGTGAATTCACAGCTTCAATGCTCTTCATATCATGTTTGCAGATGACACTAAAATAGATAGTATCATTGATAGTGAAGAAGGTTATCAAGAACTACAGTGGGGTTTTCATCAGCTGCGAAATGGAGTTTAATTCAGATAAGTGTGAGGTGTTTCATTTTGGAAAGTTAAATCAAGGTAGGACTTTCACAGGGAACAGTAGGGCCCTGTGGAGTGTTGAACAGAGGGATCTTTGAGTTCAGGTACATGGTTCCCTGAAAGTGGAGTAACAGATTGACAGGGTGGTGAAGGCGGCTTTTGGCATTCTGGCCTCCATCAGTCAGGACATTGAATACAGAAATTGGGAGGTCATGGCACAGTTGTACAAGATGCTGGTGATGCCACACTTGTGTTCAGTTTTGGTCACCCTACTATAGGAAAGATGGTATTAAACTGGAAAGAGTGCAGAAAAGATTTACAAGGATGTTGCCAGTACTCAAGGGACTGAATTATAAGAAGTTGGACAGGTTAGGACTTTTTTCCTTGGACCATAGGAGACTAAAGTCTTATAGAGGTGATCTTATAGAGTTTTATGAGGGACATAGAAGTGTTGAATGTGCTCAGTCTTTTTCCCAAGGCTGGGAAATTAAGAACTAGAGGCTATAGGTTTAAGGTGAGACAGGAGAGATTTAGTAGGAACTCAAGGGGCAACTTTCTTTATTTTACACACAGAGAACAGTACGTATATGGAATGAGCTGCCAGATGAAGTAGTTGAGGCAGATACAATAACAACTTTTAAAAGATAGTTGGACAGGTACATGGATAGGAAAGTTTTAGAGGGAATTGGGACTAGCTTGGTTGGCATGGACAGGTTGGGCCAAAGGGCCCGTTTCTGTGCTGTACAACTATGAAAATGGAGTAGACGAGGTGCTCAGTCTCCTGTTCCTACTCCTAATTTGTATGTACTGTCTAGTCTCATACTATTCTGACACTATTCCACCTCTATATCGCTGCTTCCACCCTCCCCTCCATCTGCCTATCACCCCTCCTCACCTGGATCCACCCATCACCTGGCAGCTCTTGCCCCACCCCTTCCCTCCACCTCTTTATACTGACGATTTAACTTTCAGTCCAGATGAAGGGTCTCGACCTGAAACATCGACTGTCCATTTCCCTCCACAGATGCTGCCTGACTTACTGAGTTCCTCCAGCATTTTGTTGCTCCAGATACAAGCATCTGCAGTCTCTTGCATCTCCATCACTGTTCTGAGAGAGTAGAGTTTAATGCCTCATTAAGTACATGAGGAGTGGTCAGTCCAGTCACTTGAGCCTGCTCTACCATTTATTAATATGACTGATCCCATGTCTAAAATATACTTTTAAATTCTGGACCCTATCTCACCCCTCTCCACTCACAATGCTGATGTAAGGACTCGACCCAAAATGTCGATAATTCCTTTCTTCCCCCCCACAGATGCTGCTTGACCCATTGAGTTCCTCCGGCAGATTATTGTATTTTGCTCTTAGAAACACTTTCTCAGATCATGACATCTTCAATTCAGTGCCAAAGATCTAGCAATTGGCTCGAATGTATCTGGTGACTGAGCATCTAAACCCTTTTGAGCTGGACAGTTCCAACGATCGACAACCCTTGTGAGTGAAGAAATTTCTCCCCAAGTCCTAAATGTCCAGCTCCTTACCTTGAGACGATGACCACAACTTCTCCAACCAAATTTCTCAGCATTTGCCCTGCAAAAATCCCTCTCAAAGACTTCAGAGGAATTTCAGCAACACATCCACAGCATTTAAATGGAAGCAGTTGAGCGTAAATACATGAGGGAGACAGCTTGCTATGTTGGTGCTGGAAGCGTGGCAAAACTTGTGGGCTGCCCCCCAGAACACAAAAGATGCATTTCACTGTATTTCGATGTGCATGTGACTAATGAAGAGATCATCCTATGTTGCTGAGGTGAGATGCAGAGGTAGAAAGAGGCTTTGAGAGGCATAAACAAGCACAGACCAGCTCTGCTGAAAGGCTCCTATTGCAAATACTGGCACTGCCCTGTCATAATGCATCAGCACCAAGTGAAAATCAACTTATAGAAGAATTTACACGGCTTGGAGAGTGGCCTTTTCACCACCCCGTAGGGTTGGTAAGAGACTTTGTAGACCCTTTCCTCTATGTCCATTTTGATGCCGTGCAGGGTATCGGAAACTGTCGGGGAGGGGTCCCGAGGACGAAATTTCACAATGAGGTCCTTGCTGCTGCCAAGCGTGCTGACAGCCTGCAGGTACTCTGCATTATCCTCCTCACTTTTGACGACACAAACCATCACTATGGAGTGGCGGGCGGCCACAGTGTTGGCCCTGGCTAGTTGGATAATGACTTCTATATTCTCCCTGTGATTCGCCACCTGTGCCAAGAAGTTCTGCCTCCCGACCAGCTCTCTGTATATTTCCGGCAAGTCCTCGAGATGCTTCACCAGGTGCTCAATGCTGTAGAAGAGTGCCTCCTGGTAGACTTGCTCTACAAACTGGCTTGGTGGCTCCAGAGTCCGCAGAAATTCCAGGATGTACTTGAAGTGCGCGCCTTTCCTGGCGATAAAGTGCTGGCCTTTGGAGTCGATGGGCAATCTGGTGTGGCCACGGAACATCTCGGCCAGCCTGGACCCAGGGAACCTTGTCAGAGTGCTCAGTGTTGTGGTGTAGATCTGGCCTCCAACGTTAAGGTTTATGACTGTGGCAATCTACAGTAAAAGGCAGAGGAGAAAGATGCAGTTTTGTTATCTTCATTATAATTGGCTTCTGATTAGAGACAGACTGGAAAGTTTATACATAGAACCACATTAGTCTAGCAAATGAGGAGACCAACAAGTGATCTGCAGGAGAAACTCGGCAGGTTGAGCAGCAAATGTGGGGGTAGGGAAGGAATTGTCTACATTTCAGGTCAAATCCTGTAAATGTTGACAATTCTTCTCCACTATCAAGTTTCTGAACAGTCCATGAACAATATATTATTCCTTTCATTTTTGCACTACTTATTTAGAACATAGAACATTACAGCACAGTACAGGCCCTTTGCCCCACGATGTGCTGACATTTTATCCCACTCTAATATCTAACCCTTCCCTCCCACGTAACCCTCCATTTCTCTATCATTCATGTGGCTATCTGAATGTCTCTTAAATGTCCCTAATGTATCTGCCCCCACAACCTCTGCCGGCAGTGCGTTCCACACACCCACCACTCCGTAAAAAACTTACCCCTGACATTCCCCTTATACCTTCCTCCAATCACCTTAAAATTATGTCCCCTCATGTTAGCCATTGTCACCCTGGGAAAAAGTCTTTGACTGTCCACTCGATCTATGTCTCTTATCATCTTGTACACCTCTATCAAGTCACCTTTCATCATCCTTCTCTCCAAAGAGAAAAGGCCTCGCTCACTCAACCTATCCTCATAAGACGTGAGGTGGGTCGAAGGGCCTGTCTCTCTGCTGTATGACTCCATGACTCTCTATGATTGCTGCTATCACGGTTTTCATGGCCATTATTCAATGGAGCTTACTGACTGCTGTGTTATTCTCCCTCACCCCAAATTCCCATGATAATGGAGAGCAATAGACAATACTAAAGGCAATGCATACGTGTGATTATGCAATGTTTGCATGTTTTATCTTGCTTCGATCTTCAACAATGGTTTGAATGATTTGTTTTGGTCTTTTTGTATATCAATTGGATAGTGCTCAAATGGATTCTCTAGTAATTACTAACAGAGGGGAAATAATGGGAACAGGATGGAATGAAGAATAATTTAGCTTTCATTCACTCATGGCATATGTTTGTTACAAACAGACAGGCTTTTAGTATCAAACCTAATCGCCCTTGAGAGATTGGTAGGGTGACCTTTATGTTTGTAATGAGATTGCTCCCACAGTGCAGTTATGTTGGCAGTTCCAGAATCCTGATCTAGTGAGAAGGAAGGAAACCACATAACTTTCTAAACCAGAAATGTGTGCAGAGGCTGAATCTCCTGCAGGTGGTTTTATCCATGAAATTGCTGCCCTTTCTGTCTTGGCGGTGGAGTTCATGTACTTGCACAAGGCCTTAGTGAGTTGCTGGGAGATGTTTTGTAAATAGTAGCTTCTAAATCCATGTTGCGCTGGTGATGGAAGGAAGGAATATTCAAGATGGTGGAGGGGTTACCAACCAACCTGCTTTGTCCAGGATTTTATTCAGCTTTGTGAGTGTTATTGGAGCAGACTTGTGCCCGTTGCATGGTGAGTGCAGTCTGCGGAAACGAGAATTAAATCTATCATCACGGAACACCCAACCTCTGATATGCTCTTGTCACCACAGTGTTTATGTGGGAAGTCCACTTCCTGCTCCTGGGGATCTCCAAGACACTGAGGATTGGGGACTGACTGATGCTTATAGGGGTGAAAGTCAAGGTGACTGTTTGTTTCTCTTCCGCTGGAGATGATTATTGGTATATATGCATGGCACAAACATTACATCTTATGCTAGTTCAAACTCAAATGTTTTCAGGTTTGCTGTGCGCAGGAATGGGCTACTTGACCAACACAACACTGGGGATTCAGTTCAGACTTCACCTTAGTGAGATCGGAAGATAATCAAGTTCTCTTGAATACATAGCCAGAAAGGGAACCATGAAATCACTTCCTCCCTTACACCAGCTCTTCTTTGTTCTGGAGCTGATGGCACAGACTGAAACTGCATGATCACAAAGCTGTGCAGAGAATAGTCAATCACCTTGAAGCAATGAACATCAGAATGTACTGAGTTTGTCTCTATAGTGGGCCTTGGTCTGCCCAGTCACATTGCACCTCTCTCAATGTAAGAGCATTTTGCTCTCCCAATGCAGAGGACAAGGCTATGGGAGAAGAATGGATTAGATCACTGGATTAGCAACAAGAATTCTGAATCATCTTTCACAGTCACATGTTCAAATCCCACTGTGGAGAATTTAAATACAAATAATTAAATAAATCTTGAACTTAAAGCAAAGCAAATTAGTCTTAATAATGTTTTGTGAAACTCTAGTACTACTATCAAACCCAACAGGATCACAAAAGCCTGTTCTGCTCTGCATGTGGCTGCAGGCCCAGTAATGCTTTTGACTCTTAATTCAAGGACAATTGGGAATGATCGATAAATGTCAGCATTGCCAGGGATTTCTACATTATCCTACTGTTCCAAGTCAGGAGTGGTGGCACAGCGACCTGGTCTCAGGGAGGTTCCCCAGTGTCTGACATTGTCAGCACAGACTGAAGAGAGTGCAATCCTTTTGCTGTCCACTTCCACCTTTTGAGATGGTGATTCGATGACTCCACACACCACGAAGAATCTCTTAGTGTTGGAAAACCCACATGCACATGCTGACTGCTACTCTCTACCCAAGGAGAAAGAGATGGGTGTTCCAGCTACTGAGTACAGAGTCCCAGTCAACTCTCCAGTGAAATGGTGGGCCGCCAACCGGCACACATTGCTGACACAACCTATACCCTGAGATGAAGAAATTCAGGCCAGCAAGACTGCAATCCCTCAATCACCACCCTCTGAGAAGCAGCGTCCACAGACACTGCTCAGGTGGTGCGTAAAGAAAGGGAAACTTGTATTTAGTTGTCACTTTTTGCCCCACTTTCGGAATCTGTTTTGTACCCAATGAAGGAACGTAGAATTGTGTTCCTCACAGTCAATATATTTGTCCAAAGGTACAATTTGAGAATGCAATTTCAACCCCATCCACAGCACTGCCTGTAGAGATTAGAGAATGTGATCCCCTTACATAAATCACAAGCCACAAATCTCTCCAATGAATTCAACTCTAAACCCCCTCACCAACTAACCTACAAGTTTTGATGATTTCCTTCGATCTCATGGGTAGTGAGGGTGTGATGAGGGGAGGGTATCTTCCTGCAGACAAGCGGTAGTTTTTTAATTGGACAAGATTAACCTATGACACGATCTGGATTGTCACAGTTCAACTTGTCAGGACCGTCACTGAATCAACAATGTTTGAGATTCAAGGATTTTCTCCTTGAAAAATAGTAACATCCCCACCAACTCATGGAAATCTCTGGCCCATGACTGCTCAAAACGGAGGAGTATTTTGGAGTCCTTTGTCAGGAGCATACAGAAGGCCAGTGTTGATAACACTGAAGGATCACACTGTCTCTGGTCTACGCTATCAAAGACCTTCTCACCCACCTATGGTAGAGTTTATGGGTCACATAGCTCATCATCTCAGAACCATAAAACTGGAGTCACCATCAATCCAAAGGGATAACCAAAGAGAAGAAAGGCACCTCAAGGCCTAAGGTCACTAAATGCCCACTCTACAGACTTCTGGCAGGCACTAGTGATGTACATGCTATCTATTAGGTACTATGGGCTGCTCTAAACATGGAAGCAAATCAGGGCCAAAGAAACTGGTGCTAACCAGCCCAGTGTTGTGAGTTGGCTATTTAACTATCCAGTGAGCTCCATATTTGGGTACATTCTAATTCCCCTCTTGAGGATGTCTATGCTCTACACCCAAACTCTCCACCCTGAAAGCGGATATCCCTTAAACAAGGGGGCTCAAATCTGTCTAGGAAAAATAACTCCCTCGTCGAGGGCTCGACAGGGACCTTATGCGAAAAGTGGACAGAACTTC
Organism: Rhina ancylostomus; assembly: GCA_030265395.1. Lineage (NCBI taxonomy): Eukaryota > Metazoa > Chordata > Chondrichthyes > Rhinopristiformes > Rhinidae > Rhina > Rhina ancylostomus. The sequence continues at coordinate 14,149,679 of JARFYF010000054.1, read as the reverse complement.
TCAGCCCAGTAACGCAGGTCACAATCTCACATAGTCAAACTAGTGAGGATGACTTCATCATAATAGAAAGAATTATCGTTCCCTGGGTCAACAGATGGCCACCTAGATTTAAGGTGGTGTAAAATGGCTAAATTCCTGTGTTAGCTTAGATAGTGCAGCCAATATAGACGCTCTTGACTAAGGTAGAGTATGGCTTTTTTTTAATAATGATTTTGATGTTTTAACCTTTTTAAGTAGCTTGAAGGGTCTTGACCTTAAACATCAACTGTCCATTTCCCTCCCACTGCCAGACCCACTGAGTTCCTTCAGAATCTCCCGTGTTGCTCCAGATCCCAGCATCTGTAGTCTCCTGTATCTCCAATCTAGTCCCCCACGCCTCATCGAAACAAGAGCTCCTCTAAGTGAACGTTTTAGACAAATATATTTAAACTCATTACTGCTACAATAAGGGTCTAAGCATCCAATTACCTTAATGAATGCTTATTACAGGGTAGAATTAGCGTGCCATGAAGGAAAACTGTAAAATTAGAAAAGCAGAAAGGCAGCATATTATTTAAATGGTGTTAGTTCAGGAAATGCTGAGGTAAAAATGGTTCTGAGTGTCTTTGTACATAAAGCAAACATAGGTGCAGCAGTCAAGAAGGAAAATGTGACGTTTGCCTCTATAAGAAAATTACTTGTGCAAGGATCTCTTGCTATAAAGATACAGGGTCTTAGTGAGACCACACTTGGAGCACACTGTGCAGTTGTTATCTGAGCAAGGATTAGCTTGCTTTGGGGGAATGCAACCGAGGTGCACAGATTGATGCCCCGGATGATAGGACTGCTGGAAAAGGAGAGATTAAGTGAGCTAGGTTTCTGTTCACTGGAGCTTTGAAGGCTAGGAGGGGATTGAATTGAAACTTACAAAATTCTGACAGGGCTAGGCAAACTGGATATGGGAGGATATTTCCCTTGCCTGAACATCAAGAATGAGGGGGTCATGGTCTTTCAGATTACAGGGCAAAAGATTTAGAATTGAGATGAGGAGAAATATCTTCACTCAGAATGTGATGCAGCTGTGGAATACTCCAGCACAAGAGGTTCTAAAGGCCAAGTCACTGAATATATTTAAGAAAATAAATACATTTCCAAACACAAAAGGCACCATGAAACATGAGAGAGCAGGCATATGAGGTTGATGTTCTCATCAGCCTGATTGCATTAAATGGCAGAATAGATTCAAAGGGCTGAATAGCCTCCAACCTGTTGCATTCAACTGTGTGATAGGGAACTGACTGAGTTAAAGAGGAAAGGGAAGGAATAGATTAAAACTTCTACATTAATTTGAGGGTAATTTGATACAAAATGCTAAAACAGATTACCATAGAGCTTAATTATTATGGAGAATTATGCACTCTGAAATTGAGGAATAATCAGTTAAATGGGAAACAGTCAACAGAATTCAAGAAGGCAAATTGAGTTGATTTCTGTTTATTATCTGACCTGAGTTTAAACATGTCCAATTGCTCAATTTGCTTTTGCAAAATTGGTATAATAAATTTCAATGACATTTGCCTTTGCATGACCAGCTTTCCTCCAGCTCCCTCCTTGACAAATTAACAAAATTCTCAAGGGGACACAGAAGAGTATAACTTATGGGGGCAATTCATTTTATCAGGCTGCAGCATTTGAAATAAGTTATTTTAAATACCTAACAATTTTTATGTCATAATGGATGAAAGCAAATCTCTTAAAATTATTGATAAAAAGTCTTCTGTTTGCCTATTTTATGAGTGAATCCTTGATATGTTGGTTGGATAAAAGCTGAAAAGAAAATCTCAGCAAAATGACTGCTAACTGTCTTCAAACTGAAAAAATATTTTGCTGCCTGACTTTCATTTTCTATTGGTCAAAATGTAAATAAAGACTAATAGGAGATCCTTATCTCATCTGAACCTCCAAGCTCCCATTATATGAATGTAAGAAATAGGAGCAGGAGTGGTGCATTTATCCATTCTCCTACTACGACACAAAAGATGCTGGAGGAACTGAACAGGTCAGGCAGCATCAATGGAAGGAAATAGACATTTGACGTTTCAGGTCGAGACCCTTCATCTGGACCCTAATCTTTTAAAATACCTACTATTCTACAAGTTCATGGTTAATCTATTGACAAACAATTTTCTTGCCCTCTTCTCATGCCCTTTGCATTCTCTGATATCCAGTGATACATCAAATCTAGTTTTGAATGAAGTCAGTGACTGAGACTCCACAGTGCTGTCGGATGGAGACATCTAAAGATCCATTGTCCTTTGAGAGAAGGGCGGCAAAGTGATGCCTCTAGTAGAACCTCTGTCTCACGGCGCCAGAAAACCAGGTTCAGTCCTGCCTTCAGGTGCTGTCTATGTAGAGTTTGCATGTTGTCCCTGTGACAGCATAGGTTTTCTCTGAGTGCTCCGGTTTCCTCCCACATCCCAAAAGATGTGCAGTTTGGAAGGTTCATTGGCCACTGTAAATTGCCCCTAGTGTGTGGGTGAGGGGTGGAATCCGAGGGGAGTTGATGAGAATATGGCAATTGATGCAAGCTTAGTGTAAATGTGTGGTTGATGAATGGTGTAGACTCAGTGGGCAAAGGGCACGTACCACCAGACTTAAGGACAGCTTCTACCCCACTGTGATAAGACTATTGAACAGTTCCCTTATATGATG
>JARFYF010000054.1:13990637-14002628 GCA_030265395.1 Rhina ancylostomus | reverse complement strand
CCTACCCTCTTCCTACATCGAAACACACAGTGAAATGCATCTTTTGCGTAGAGTGTTCTGGGGGCAGCTCGCCCTATTCCAGATTATGGGTTCAACATTAAATGAGGGCACCAGCCATGATCCTCAAAGAAAGCCACTGACAATATTCCTGAACCTATGGTTTCTCTTTCCCTGGTGACTTTTTCTGACTGACACCAGCTATGTGAGATCCCCAATGGTGATGACATCACAGCCAATCTTATTGAAGGATTCTCTTTGTTGAGAAATCAACTTTTTAAACATTTTGCAGAGAGCAAGTTGAAGTTTGATTCACAACAATCTATTGTACAGCAAGCTAAGCTAACTTACTCAGAAAACTGCAATCCATTTAAAGAACGTATAGCAAAAACGACAGAAGCTTCTCCAATAAAGACAGGCTAATTTCTCCAAAAAAATGTGTAGTGAATGGAGAACAATTACATTTGAATTTATGCCATGATGCGTGATTGACAGTGGAATTGTCCCTGTGTCTAAGAACAGCCTTGTCATTATTCACAGCTTTTCAGTATTTATTTCAGATTTCCAGCATATGCAGTATTTTGCTTTCATGTGTGTTCTGTGCTGGTTCTGCTCTGCCCAGACTGTGATGATCCACTCCCTTTGGCTCATTACTTGAATTCAGTTTCTGCCCTTATTTCTGAAGATGAACCCTATTCACAAATAAGAAGTTGTCTTTTCTCTCAATTTTGGATATTTAGGGCACTCGCAGAAATATTTGTCCCTTGGCGTTTCATGGCGATGTAAGTGGAAAGGCAAGAGATACTGAGTCAAAGAACAAACTAGGAGAGGTGGCCAAAAGCAGGGCAACAACAGATGGGGTTTTGAACAGGACAGAGAAGCAGATGATGTGGCTTGGGCAAAGAACTGAGGAGAGGAGAATCTCATCTGCTTCAGGCATACCCTCCAACGGTGAAGTGAGTGGAGGTTAACGTCAGAGATAAAAAGAACTTGTGAAAAGGGCTTGTAAAGTTATGAGGAGGGAGGAAAGAGACAAAAGGATTTAACCACAGGAGGCAAATTTAAACTTGAGATCTAAAGGGGACTGGGAGGTTTACAGATGGATGAATGAACTGAGATGTGCAGGTCAGTGCTTAACTTACTTATGATCAATACAAGTCTACAGTGGATACAACCTCACTGGCTCTCCACTTTGGAGTACCTAGGCAACCACAAACATAAGCAGGCTAATTGTGGGCCCAAAACATTGATGCAGTCACAAAGAAGGCATGCCAGTGGCTCAGCTTTGTTAAGAGTTTGAGGAGATTTGGTATATCACCAAAGGCTCTTACGAATTTCTACAGATGTATGACGGAGAGCATTCTGACTGGTTGCATCACAGCCTGGTATGGAGCCTCCAATGCACAGGATCACAAGAGGCTGCAGAGGCTTATAGACTCAGTCAGCTCCATCATGGGCACAACCCTCCCCACCATCAAAGACATCTTCAAGAGGCAGTGCCTCAAGAAAGTGGTGTCTATCATTGAGGACCCTCGCCATCCAGGAAATGCTGTCTTCTCATTACTGCCATCGGAGAGGAGGTACAGGAGCCTGAGGACCCAAACTCAATGAATCAGGAACAGCTTCTTCCTTTCCGCTATCAGATTTATAAACAATCTATGAATCCGTGAACACTACCTAATTATTCCATTTTTGCACTATTTATTTATTTTTATAATTTATAAATTTTATATCTTGTTCTGTACTGCTGCTGCAACACAACAAATTTCACATCATATGTCAGTGATAATAAATCTGATTCTGATTTGGATACTGTCAGATCTGTTATGCTTTGTTTCAGGAAGGGTGTAGCAAAATTCATAGGAGGTTAAGCAGCAACAAGCCATTTAATTCAATGGATATTTAGCAATTAATTAAATGAAGCCACCAATACTTACAAATTAATGTGTCAGACTGATAGATCATGTACAACGTCTGAACGTTATTTGTGTTTTCTCTTGGAAAGATAGACATGATGCTAAATGCAGCCACCAAAACTGCTGGAAATTCACGTCCTTTTTTAAAATTGGAATGTGATGATGGGGCTATGCAACCTCTTCAATACTAACTGGACTTTATTGCAGAATGTGATTCCCAAAATCCATGCTAATGAAACAGAATTTAAACTCATTTATTCACCATAAGCTGTGAGTTGTAAATTGAGTACACAACAGCTTCCACCATTTAGTCCATCAATGTCACTGAATTCTGAACCAATGTCAACATGTTTCCTATTAACCTGGGACCGCCCTTGTCTGTGTGTTGAACTACTCATTGAATAAACTCACTGAATGAAGCTGCAGGATTCTTCAGGCTAACTGCTTGTTTATGGCACTTGTTTTTTTGTGGGATCTTGTACTTAAATGAATGGCTAAGTTTCAAGAGGCAATTCAATGGCTGTGAAATACTCTGTGCTATCCAGAGGGAGCGAAACAAAAGCACAGTGTATACAGAAACCTTCTTTCTGCCACAATTTTAAAATTCTAATTTAAGCCAATTTAGTATCCAAACAATCAATGGGTAATGTGATTAATTTGGTGTTCAACATTTCAACAGGGATTGAGTTTCTGACCAAACTACATCATAGAAAGCTGAAAATGAACAGATGAACTAAATGAAACAAAGGACTGGCCTTTGGGAACAGCAGATCCCAAGAGCAATTAACCTTCCGCGACATCCTTTGATACATTGTGCTTTTGAATGTTTACAGGTAGTCAACCTGTGCACCTTGGGCCTGCTGTGACAACCTAGCCCAGTTACCAGAGCTGATAAGGGCATCTCCCAGCCTGGAGAACTTGAAACTGCTCCTTCTACGTCTTGTTGGTCCTTTAGATGTCAGATACTGATATGCAAAATAGGAATATACTCTGTTTACTCATTATTCAAGCAAAATTCTTTTTTCAGAATAAAAAATTTAATCAATGTACCATTAAAAACATGCTTTAAATGACCCATTTCTTTACAAGTTCAAACAAAAAAGAGAGACTATGTTATTGTATTACAAATAGACTTGATACTCTAAACACTGAGACACTCCAGTTTAATAAACCTCTACTTTAAGGCTTATTATATGGCAGAGATATAAATATATCTGACGCAATGTTGACAAGATGGGTGCTCACACTTCATGAAGAAAGCTGCCCACAAAGCTTTAGAATCAGAATCATCTGCAGAGAATCTGCGTTCCCTCAGGAATAATGAAGTCACTAAATTGGCTTTGCAGCCAATCAGATTCAAGAATTCTTGGACAGCAACCAAGCAATAAGGAGCATGAATTCTAATTCACTTTGTAACCATTTACAGGAAGCAGAAGATAGATATTGGGGCATGCGTGTGGGATTAAGATAGAAGCTGACATGAACATTATTTTAAAAATCCATACCAATTTTTACTTGAAATGAAGGGAATGGTTCTCCATATTTATCAGGGTTACTAGTCTAGGAGCTGGATCAGTGGAACTTATCACTTAGTATGCCATTAAAACTTTCAATTACACCTCATTCAATGAAGTTTAATGTTTCAGTATATTTTATGACAGGAATAGTGCATTAATAGTTGAAGTTCACATTAATTGCTGCAGTGCAGCCTTGGCTCTCAATGGATGGGGAATTAATCCATCAGGGTCAGGGAAGCAGTCAATGCAGTCAGTGGAAGAAGCACTTCAAGGATCTCATCAACCATGAGTCTGTGATCAGCCTTGACTCCATCACAGGGCAACCATGTGGGCCAGCCTTGCTGCCACACCTGACCAATAGAAGGCTGAGAAGACCATTCCCAACTAAAAAAATAACAAGGCCTCGGAAGCAGACAGTATCCCTGAAGAAATCCTAAAATTCATCAGTGAAGAGCTTCAGTCACAAATCCACAATCTGAGAAGAGGAAGATGTACCAGAAGAGGTCGCAGATGTTGTAACTGTGATCAGCTTCAAGAGAGGAGATGTCCAACTACAGAAGGGTCTCCCTGTTGTCTGCCACAGGGAAAGTCATCCCAAGGTCCTTCTGAACCTCCCTATGCCTATGGCCATAGAGGTGCTATTCAGATTGCAGTGTGGATTCTGTCCACCTGGAGACACAGTGAACATGATCTTCACCTTACAACCACTCCAAGAGAAATGCAGGGAGCAGCACCAGGCACCATACATGGCCTTCTATGACCTTACTAAAGCCTTTGACTTCACCAATCAAGAAGAACTGTGAAACACCTTCCTCAAATTTGGCTGTCTGCAGAAATTTGTCTCCATCTTATGTTTGCTCTACAACAGCATGCAAGTCATGATACATGATACCAGTCTGTGGGTCAATCACAGTGAAGACCAGCATCACCTGCATTCTTTCAATCTTTCTCACCACGATGTTGTACCTCATCTCCAACAGACTTCTCGCGGGAGTGCAGCTAATCTTCAGAATGATGGGAAACTGTTCAACTAACTAACAGCGACTACTCTGTAGAACCAAGATTACTTAAACCACAATCATTGAGCTGCAGAATGCAGATGATGCTTGTGTTTAAGAACTCTCAAAAGCCAAACTCCAAGACATCGACAATTCATTCACTTAAGTATGTGAGAACTTTACATCCAACATCAGCAAGACCGAGGTGCTCTATCAACATGTCCCTGATGCACCACACTGATTTCTGATGATAACGTTTCACAATGAGACCCTGGAAAATGCAGTCCACCTTCTTGTGAATGTAAACATTAATGATGAAATTTACCACCACATTCAATATGCCACTACAGTCTTTGGTTGATTGAATGAAAAGGGTGTTTAAAGATCAAGAGCACAAACCTGGCACAAAACTCATGGTCCACCAGGCACCAGTGATCTCTGCCCTTCCTTATACTTCTGAAACCTGTACTATCTACAACAGTCATCGCAAGGCACTGGAACAATACCATTGATGTCACATCTCTAAAACACCATCAAAGTCACTGAATGGACTTGAACCAATGTCAACACCCTGTCCCAGGCCAACATACCGAGCACTGAGGACCTAGTTACACTCAGCTTGATGCTTTGGGTAGGCCAAATCATTCACCTGACATCAGACTCCCCAAATAGACATTCTTTTCTGAAGGGTGAGAATACAAAGATTTCAGGATGTGCTCAAAATTTCCCCTCAGTCTCCTGGAAGCCTCAGGCCCATTCCTGCTGAACACAGAGAAGTATTCGAGATGGTATGGAGAACCTCAGTGTCATTCAATGAGAGCACAAGTCGCCCTGCACAAGTTGCAATAGGAGCGTTCCTCCTCACAGGCTCTCCATCCACCTACCCCATCAGCCACCTCTTGTCCGGTCTATGGAAGAGTCTGCAGTTCCCACAATGACCTTGTTGGTTACCTCAGAACTCACAAAACAGGGGAGGTAAGTTTTCCTCATCCCGAGGGCCTGCCTGTGAAGTTACAGTGTAGCCTGTGATGAAGCAGAGTATTCAATGCATTTATCCACGAGTAAGTTGCTGTCAGTCTTATACCGTTATGATGGCCAAGGCTAACGGTTTTCCTGTCTCCACAGCTGCAGTTTCCAGGCCAAGGAATCTTGTTATTCAAAGACATTCAACTGTCTGACAACATGAAACCAGCATTTGAATGAAGTCTGACAGCTTCTGAATAAATTAAGTATGAAAGGTATAATTTAACCTATCACATTGGAGATTTAAGCTATTCGGAACCCAAGCCATTACTCCCATTCCTTTTTGTAAGCAGTGTAAGCTGGGTATGTATAGGAATAGTTTTATTTAAGCATCTTGGAAATAATAATACATCAGGAGGCAATTCAGCTCATTCTTTGTATTGGGATATGTCAATTGAGGGGGACATCCCTCAAGCTTCCAGTCTGTCAGTATCGATTACAGAACAGGAGAATTACAGGGTAAAAGTACTCACTTATGAGAGTGAGTTACAGGAGGTGGCCCCACAACCAAGTCTGATCCTAAGTGCACTATTCTCATGAAAAACGGGAATTTTGAGCAAGTATTCTCTCCCAGTTACAGTGGTATTAAGAGTTGCTTTGACTGAATAACTCAGCACAGGTGAACATGAGCCTTTTAGGTTGTGTGGTTCAGCAGTACAGTAATGGCTTTACCTGCTTGGAGACCTAGTTTAGCTTAAAATAAATGAGCCTGCCATCAGACTGTAATTCAATGGGTAAATATACTTTAACACAGCCATGTACTCACTCCTGATATTCACTAACTTCAATGCCAGGCACACTTACTGTAATATTGTACTATGCACTTGGAACCTGGTATGATATAAACAGCTGATATGATTGGCAATATGTTAATAGCAAAAAACAAATGCAATCTGTTTATGTGATAATTATGAAAACATCCATCACACGGTGAGACATCATGCTTCAAACACCAACAAACCCCAACAGAAGATTTTTCTAAACAAAATTTGAAAGAAATCCAATTACTTCCAACAGTTTTTTCACAGCTCTTGTTCACCTAGAAAAATTGGTGAGATCGCAAGCAGAGAAGGCCAACAGCAATCAATCTATAAAATCTTACTGCACCAGCGGTAAGTAGCTTCTAATTGATCTCAGGGCCTTTTTAGATTAAATTACCATGGGATATGCCTGAAGAGAGAAAACATATAGGACAGAACCGATTAGTAGGTATGTATTACAACCGTACCTTGGACCCCAAAATGATTCCTATCCCATGCAAGTTCCTTCAGTATCAGAAGTAAGGGTGGAAACTATTTTCTGAGAATCTTTTTATCATTCTACTGTGCTTAGAAGCACAAGTCCTCTTTGAGGGCAACACATTTGTACAGCTAGTAGAGCTACTGCCTCACACTACCAGCAACTAAGGTTCAATCCTGACCTTGAGTGCTGTCTGTGTGGAGTTTGCACATTCTCCCTGTGACTGTGTGGGTTTCCTACGGGTGCTCTGGTTTCCTCCCAAAGATTAAGGTAGTATGATTGTAAATGGATGATTGAGATCATTGTGGACTTGGTGGCCAAAGGGTCTGTTTCTGTGTTGTATCCCACCAGTAATCTACAACTCTGTTCCTTCTTCAAATGGAATTACATTAAAGAAGAACAGTGAGTTTCCCTACCATCTCTTGAGGAGGATAGCTTCTGGCATTTGCTTCAACACAGCTGAAACCAGTGACAATGGTGGGGAAGGAACTGCTAACCTTTCCCTGTGGAGCACACCACACTTGGCCTAACCAAGTGCCATCTACATTCAGCCTCTGGCTTCAAACTAAACCATGTGGAGTTAACATTTACTTACAAAAAGTAATGAATGTTCACAGACTCTAAACCCAGGCTGGGATTAAGAAAAGGATTAGAAACAATTTAATATTTGCCTTCATGGTTTGTAATTTCCTCCTGATCTTCACAATGGATTCACTGTGAGGCATCAATTACACTCCATTTAATTTAGTTTAAACAATTGAAATGGCATTCTTAGTTTATTAAAGCTGCCACTTTAATTTTTAGATCTTCAAATTGCAGCCTATTAGTAATAAATAGCCTTGAACATCCAATACTGAGACCTCGGCAATTCAGCTCCAATTTATAGTTTTAATTCTTAGACCATTGGCCTCAATTTCACAGGTCAGAGGTTTGGAAAGAGAAGACTATTCTAATGTTGCTGTCTCACTGGTTAGCATCCAAACCCTGAACAAATATATAAATTATTAGGAATAATTTTTATCATTCATTTTTCAGGGTGTGGGCATCACCAGCAATGCCACTATCTATTGCCCATGCCTATTTGCCCCAGGCTTGCTTGGACATTTCAAAGAATGCTTAAGAGTCGTCACATTGTTGTCTATCTGGAGTCATATACGTTGGCCAGATCAGGTAAGATTGTCAGATTTCCTCCCTGTTTTTATGATAAAACAGTGGTTTACTGGCCTTTATTAATAATAACTAGGGTTTTATTTAAAATTCCAGATTATTAAACTGAATTTAAATGGTGGTATTTGAACTCATGACTCTGGGTTGTTAGTTCAGTCTTCTGATTACTAGTTTGGTGATTTAACCACTGCAGCACCCCATCTTCAGTTAAACACGTATGTCCCACAGATTTCCAATGATGCTCATTCAGGGACCATGAGGAAATCATTCAATCCCTTCACCACACAAAATCTTTCAAATGTAGTGAAGGAAAGCAACCAGAAACTCAGAGATGATGAGCGAAAGTTTAGGATTGTAACCATTAGTAAATGCAAACATGTGAATTCCGATATTTGCTACAATGTAAGGGTGGTCCCTCGACCAGAGACTGGGGAAGATTGTCCTGCACTCACAAGTTACTCAGTCTAGGGTAACAAGATATGATCTCCTCAATCCTAAGATTCTGTGAGGGATGAAACTGAGAGGGGGTTGGGAGGGAGGAGGAGGTTGAGGAGTTGGAATACCAAGAATCTGGGACACTTAGAACCAAGGAGCATAATTTCAGGATAAGGAGCATCCACTTAAGACTGGGATGAGGGTGTCATCACAGTGTATATTAATTTCTCTTTATTTATAAGCATAGTCAAGATTTATTAAAAAGAACATTTGATCTTTATGTAAAAATAAAGTAAGTACATTGCATTCAGGAATGTGAGCATTTTACACACTTCTAAGTTTGCTGCTTTTACAAAGTTGCAGCCAAGAACTATCAGAAGTAAGTAAATAAACAAAACTATCACATGATCTGACTTATTACAGGTGCAGTGAGCTCATATTGTTACAAGAAGGTTGAAATTCTTTGTAATTGTCTATCTTCCAATAAAATGGCTCAGACATTGAATGAAATTCTATTGCTCTGACTTTTAACACAGACTTTTATTTATCAAAAATAACCTTCTTAACTAATTTTAGGGAGGGGTTTATCATATTGTGACTCTCCATCTCTCCCAAAAGATTTGATTTTAAATGGTTTCCTGCTCCCATCTCTTCAGGTTCTGACACCTTTGGGTGATCTGTTCCATGTCTACTGGCTGTTTACAAGATTTAGTTTTAATGTGTTAGCCTAAATTCTGAGTGAGCTCTATTTCTCCAATCATGTCCTCATTGGTATTGCGTTCACACAACAAAGGTCATTGCTTGTGTTTCTGTGGGTTATCATAGATAACCAGACATGTGTGTGGAAGCATATCATCACAGCCCAATCACTGCCCTGGCTAATTTGAGCTAACTCAGTCTAAAAAGGGGAAAACTGTGGTCTGCAGTTAGCATTATTTTTCTTCAATTTTCTCTTCACTAAAGATGGGGGCTCAAACTGGACTATTAGAATATCAATGTGTGGTAAAATGCATGAAGAAAATTGCATGGTTACACACAGCATTAATAATAAAGAAAATCATATCATCAAGCACCATACTTCAGTGTCCATATTGGATTGTGGTTTAATCTTCCTCACACACCACTGCTGGAGGGCCAGCAGTCCTCTGATACCTTGCACAGATGAACAATGATGTTTACCTGTCAATCAGTCACAGAAGGTATTACAACCAAATCCAATCCTATTTTACAAGAAAAAACTATTCCACTTCTCCCTATCAAACTTTGTCTCTCCTTTATCTGCCTCTCAAGCTGTCTCACTCTCTCTCTCCTAAGCTGTCTTTCTCTCTCTCTCGACCTTAAGCTCTTACTCAACCTTAAGCTCTTTCTATGGCTCTTTCTCTTCAAACTCTTGCTTTCTGTTAAGCTCTCACTCTCTCTTTCTTAAGCTCTTGCTTCCCCTCCCCCTCAACCTTTCTCTTTCATATGCTCGAACGTTCATCTTCCCACTCTCAGAGACTTAAGAGTATTCCTCACATCATTAAGAATATTGGATCCCAGGATGTTCAGATAGAACATCTGACAAGGAATATGCTAAAATTGCTTACTCTTTCATAATCTTGTGAAGGACCATAATCTTTAATGTAACAATAATTATGGAAATAAAATCCCATTGAATTTCAGATATTACTTCTTCTGTTAAATATCAGTTTTATAATTGCATTGAAGGAAATTTCTTTGGCATTTACAACAGTACAGATGCTAACCACTTCTGTCATCAACTTTGAAGTTCTTTGATTTATTTTCTAATACATTACATGGTGCTCCTAACATAGCAACTGATCACATGAATCCAACATTAGTTCTCTGTCAGAAGTGCTGAGTGGCTCTTCCTCTCTGAAATAACAAGGATTTGGCAAACACTTTTTCACACGACAGTGTGCCTTTGTTCAGGCTCTAATGCACCACATAGGGTTATAAGTGGCACCACTGAGGTGAAATTCTATTAGTTTGGAGGAACGTGGTGGTACAGATGGAAGAAACTGGAGATGATAAGAGAGAACTGTGATGTCAGCGGTGATTATAAATGTCATTGGTCTCAGGCCAGCTGTGACATCGGGACTTTTCTGTAGTTCATTATTTACTTCCTGAGAATCAAAGGAAGAATCCTACCCTGTAAATCCTCTGCTGTTTGATTCAATCTGCAATTTAGGATAAGATGTTTGATTAAAAAATAGGACAGACTTTAGTTTTTTCTTGATGGCTGAACCTGATGAAACAGAGCATTCTGATGAAGGACAAAATGAATAATACCCCCTCACGCACAGTGCCAGAGAGTTCCTGACATCCGTGGAACTGTATCCTAGCTAATGTAAATATGGTGCAGTGTGGTTAGATTCATCATTAATAATAAAGAAAACTATGTCATAAAGCACCATGCTTCAATGAAACTGAATTTGTTTGTGGAAAACAGACTAGGGAAATGAAAAAATCAAGATGCAATTCCACTTTCCATTTGGGGTATTGCTGCAGCATAACAAATTTACATCCTGAATGTCATGTAAATTCCATTTTGAAATGCAAATTTCCATTATGAATGTGCAAACAGGTACTGGGAAATCTGGGGCATAGAATGATAACTTTGTCGACTGGAAGTGTAAATACTTGCCATAGGTAAATTAAATGAACATCTCTTACAGGATCCAAATTCTCACTTCACAGATAACACAGATCGCTTCAACAGTTAGCATAATCGGAAATTGAACTAATTAAGAACAAAATCATAATTATGCTGAAACATGATGCCATTTTTCTGACCAAATGCAACTCTAAGACAGAAATAATTGTAAATGATTAACTGGCAAAGTCCCAGAAAACAGGAGCAGTTAAGCAATCTACATTATTGAAACAAAGTCTTCTATGATTGATTTTATGGCTTCATGTTAGCTTAAAAATTGTGTGGATAGTGCATTGTTGTAGCATAAGCCTTGTTATCCCACATTTAATGACCTGTGTTCAGTCCACTTAAACAGCACAATCTTAATTATCAGTAATCAGATAATTATCAGAATTTCTTTGGTCTTTTGTTTCGATGGACTGAGATTGTCCTCGATCAGTTCACTTAAACAGCCATCCCTTCTGCCTGACCTGAGACAATGAGTTTCATCAGTCCGTTCAAAGGTGGGGATGTAGGGGTTGATGTCTGCTATCACCCAATATTCCCAAACAAGCACATTTTTAGCAGGAGTCACTGGAACCTTGGTTGCTTTACTGAATCTTTATCCCAGGAATACTGAGAGCAATGGTTTCATCTCCAGCTCAATCTGAGCTCAATTGGCCCTGCACAGTTTTAAGATTGCACTCTGATCCTCTTGTTCTGTTGGCTTCCTGCCTCTGAGCTAATGCTAATGCTAGTGCTGTAAGCAAATCTATTCCATTTCTTCAAATCCATGATAAAAAAGATAATGACTTGTTTAATCTAACCTCATGGGAAGTTTAATACATCAATAGTGCATTTCTTTGAGCATTTTATCAATTCATCTTTGCTTATTCTGGGGAAAATACATTTATAGAGATATTTCCTTCAATTGCTGAATGAAAATGTGTGTGTGTGTTACTTTTAACCACAGCACTAAGTACAATCATAACACAGTTTTCAACACTTGTTAATAAATTCAAATATATATTAATTTATATTATAAAGTTATAGTTATAAATATA
>JARFYF010000054.1:13886929-13905037 GCA_030265395.1 Rhina ancylostomus | reverse complement strand
ACTAGTTACCAGCAAAGCTTCCAAAAACCTGGCAGTTTTCCTCATAGACTTCCAATCTGTGTTCACCTCCAATGAGGTTCAGCTGCTCCTACTAACATCTTATAAATTCAGAACTGTGAACAACTGTTGATTTAATTCAGGTTTGTAATTATAATTATCATTATAATTGCCTGGGCAAATGGTCATCCTCAGATGGTTTCTGTGCCTGGGTTCAGTTGGTAGCAATCTTGCTTCTGAGTTTGTGGACTGACCTTCCAGAAATCCAATGAGGCGCTGAGGAAATATTGCATTGTTGCTGGCCCTGCCTTTCAATAGAGAAATAAAACTGAGCCTGCAAAGAGAAATTGGATTGACTAGATCAGTATTCACTGGAATTTAGAAGAATGAGAGGAAATCTAATTGAAACTTGCAAAATTCTGACAGGGCTAAACAAATTGGACACAGGTTCAGTTTTGCTTTTGTTCTCAATACCAATATTCAGAAGCTCAACGTCCCACGTAAGTCCCTGATTAATCTCTCAGTATGTCCTGCCACCTTCAAAGATCTTTGTCTGAATATTCATTAGAATTGTGCCAAAAGTCTAGACTTTTCTCCCCTCATTCCTTTTACCAAAGTGCATCACCTAACTGTCCTCTCCATTAAATTCCATCTACCTGCCCTTTCTGCCAGCCCATTGCGATTGATTGGTGTCATCCTCACTGCTTGCCACAACTCAAAGTTCAGTAGAGTCCACAAATTTTGAAAATTTCTCTCTATTCTAACATTCAAATAACTTATATAGATCAAAAAAGGCAGTGATCCCAGCACTGATCCTGGGGAGCATCACTGCTTACCATCCTGCGTTCTGAAAAACAACCATTTACCACAAATCACTGCTTTACGGCCTTGAGCTAACTTTTGGATCTGAGTTGACACTGATCTTATTAACCAGACTTATATGTGGAATGTTGTGAAACCCTTCAAGATCAAAACAGATACCGTTCACTGCATTGCCCTCGTTAATCTTCAATGTTACTTTATCAAAAAATTACATTTGATTATTCAAGCACAATCTACATTTTGGAAATCTATAGTTGCTCTCCTTAATTAATCAACCTTCTCCGAGTGGCTGTTAATTTCTTCCCTGATTATTGTGTCTAAATTAATTTCTTCCCTGATTATTGTGTCTAAGAGAATGCCAGTTGTCGATGTTAAATTGACAGACCTGTAATTTCTCGCAGTACCTTTACACCTTTTCTTGAACAGTGCCACGTAGTGTCTTTCCAATCATCTCTGAAGGGAGGATAGGAAGATTATGAAAAGCCCTTTCACTATCTCCACCCCAACTCCCTTAAGTAATCTGGGAAGCAAGCAATCCGGACCAAGAGTCCTAAACACACAATGTATTACCAGGCTTCACAGTACAATCGGCCTGTCAAATTTCATCCCAGCAATTACCTCTACCATCTCCACTTCTACTAAATGTCAGCATTCCCTTCCTTGGTACAAAGTACTCAATAAACTAGTTGAACCTTAACTTGCCGCTCTAAGCATACATCACTGCCATTGCCTCTAATAGATCCTATCTTGCCTCTTGCTGTTAACTGCCCATAGAAGATTTTTGGGGATACTTTCACATTAACTGCCATTCAATTTTCAAGTTTTCTCTTTGTTACCACTTACTTTACTGTTCACTTTCCCTCTCAGCATTGTAAGTAGCTTTATTTTTATTTAAATAATTCACTGTGTGCATCCTTTGTCCTGCCTTTTGGTTTAAGATATGCACTCTCCCCAGTATCATCCAAGGAGTTCTACCCTTTTGTCTTGTGGGAATTAAACAAGCCTATACCAGAAATACTTCCTTTTTAAAATTATACAATTAATTTAGTTTTACCATCAAACTGGTTCCATTCTACTCTGTCTAAAGCCTGTCTCAACCTATTGAAGTTGGTTCACTTCCAATTTTTAAATTCTACCTTAAATTCCTTGCCCTTCTCCATTCTTCAGAGCGCCCGAGGTCAGGCAAAATGCTCAATAAATGTGAGTCTTCTTTCTTTTCATCTTTTAACAAATCAGGAGAAGAGTGAAGCAGCTACCAATCAAAGGCTGGTTGATCCATCAAATTTAATCACTCTCAAGATCAAAGCAAATGCACAAGTTATAAAAGAAGGATACCTTGCTTACAGAGTGCTTTGTCAGAATGTTTTAATAAAGGAGTCCACCTTAATCAATACCTTTAAATGTTGGCTTCTAGTTTTATTTGGTTTATTATCCATTTTTTACATCTTGTATACATGGGTTTATGCTTTCTCTATGAAGCAACCACAAGTAGCTATTGGAGAGTAAGCAGTGATATTGCTCCAATAGCTGCTTATGGCTGCTTCATAGAGAAGCATCCACAAGTAGCTATTGGATGCTGCTTGTGGATGCCTCATCTGCTTGTCACATCTCCATGTGTCGATGGAAACCCGTAAGCATGATGAAAAGGTTTTGATTGCGTCTTTCTGAAGTCAGTCATTTCCTCAAAGGGTCTTCATTTCTGCATGAGACACTTTTGATTTATCTAAAGGTAAATGGTTGTGACTGTAAGGAACTTTGAGGCTTTTATTTTATTGCTACAGGAGCACCTAGGAGCCTCCTTGGCTATGTCTTATAACAACCCTCTCTTTTTCTATGTCAATCGCGAAACAAAGACGTGTTTCATCATGCTCAATAACAATACACTACTACTGACATTCAGTACCAATGAATGACTGGATACAGATTGATAAGGTTTATTTATATGATTGTTGCCATAATGTCAGTATGAAGTACACCTTTTTTCTAGAATCTTGAGGAACATAAAATAGAATCAAAAGAAGGTCATCTCTCTTACTCTTTCCAACATAAAGCTCATAGGCAAAAAAAACATCTCCAGTATCTGCAGTCTCTTGTG
Organism: Rhina ancylostomus; assembly: GCA_030265395.1. Lineage (NCBI taxonomy): Eukaryota > Metazoa > Chordata > Chondrichthyes > Rhinopristiformes > Rhinidae > Rhina > Rhina ancylostomus. The sequence goes on along the minus strand of JARFYF010000054.1, from coordinate 13,902,123 downwards.
TCTCCATAAAGTTCTTAGGAAATGATATTGAACGTTACTAGTTGTCCTTGAATGCATTAATCTCATGGTGTATATTTGGAACTCCATGAAAATAACAGGTGAGATGGGTTATATTAACAGTTCCATGTCATTGTATGGAGACCTTCCCACACCACCCAGCTCAAAACTGGAACTATTCCCCATGGCACCAGCCTGCTGCAAGTAGTTCATTATTCAAAGTACACAGGGGCACAGGGATACATTCTACTTCATAGACCTTGAGCTTAATTCCAAAATCTTCATCTTCAGTCACTCTTTTCTTCAGATGGCCAAAGGAAAGGTCATATTGGGGAGTTACCACCAAAACTGCCTCTGCAAAAACTGACCAAATGCTCTCATCAATGTTAGTGACCTCTCCTAGGCCAAAGTCACCAGCCTCAAACATGCAGTTACACACATCATCCACATGCCTGCCATTGAGAAAGGCACACTACATATTTGTCATTACCCCACCATATCCCTAAGTACTTCACAGCCAATGATGTATTTTTGTCACTGTTATAATACGGGATATGCAGCAATTTGCTTTTTTTACAGCGTGGTAACAGGCCCTTCTGGCCCAATCAGTCCACGCCGCCCATTTTAAACCCATGTTAATCTACCCGCACGTCTTTGTAATGTGGGTGGAAACTGGAGCACCCGGAGGAAACCCACGCAGACACGGGAGAACGTACAAACTCCTCACAGGCAGCGACGGGAATCGAACCCCGGTTGCTGGTGCTGTAATAGCGTCACACTAATCGCTACGCTACCGTGCCACCCCATTTAGACATAGAGAAATCCTGTAAACAGGTTAATAATCAGATACTCCATTAATTTTTGATTGGGGGGTAAAAACCAGTCAGAACTCCAAGAATAACCCTCCTACTCTTCGTCATATTAATGCTGTGAGATCTTTTATGCTCTTTGGGAGATAAAGGGGTTTGATTTATCATCCAATCCAAAAGACAGTGCTTCTGACACTTCCTCAATACTTCACTCTGGACTTTTTTGCTCAGGTCTCTGGAATAGGACTTTAGCCCTGAAGCTCCTGACTCTGATGTGAGGATGTTGAGCAATAGAACTTGAGTGAAGCTCTTTACTTGTAGTAACTTTCCTTCTGCAGAAGGTCTCAGAGGCAGGTAGAAAGTAATTCTTGAAACTGTTATGCACATAACAGAAAAGATAGTTGAGGAAAATCACAAGAAAGCCATACGTTGGAATATTTTCTTTAATTATTAATAAAAGGTTATTATTGCATTATTTAGGAAAGGATTTCTCATCATTTCTAATGATTTTAGAACTGTTCTGTTTCATTTACTCTTTGTTTTTGTTCTTCAGACTTCACACTGCCTATTATTTTTGCCAGATCTGGTTGCAACAGTGTTTGCTGCTCAGTTTCTCCTTACTCCCAAAGAGACTTGTGTTCAGTGCCTTCCCAGTTGTTCCTCCTCCATTTTGTACTGTGCTCAACCAGAGCTTACTTGGCACCAATGAGGACATTACATTTTTTCAAGGAAGTTTTGTGTCTGTCCTCCTGAAAATCCCTTGCCATAATGGATCTGAATAGTATGCCTGCTTCGGGAATCTGCACTCAGATTTCCAATGTTGTGCCCCATCCCTCTCAGCTGGGCATGATTAGACCCATGATGCCAGGGATGTTGGCCTTGGTTACTAACATTGGTTAGCTTATCCAATAGATTTGGTCATTTGAAGAAAAATGTGCCAAGCTCACAGATGTAGTTGAGGAGATAAACTGAACCTTCATCTATTAAACTGAAATGTATGAAGATTGAATATCATGATTCATTGTTTGAATGGACATTTGCTAATTATGGATTAGCAAAATGTTGTAAATGGGTGATACCTGGAATGTGCACGAAGATAAAATGCAAGTGTGCTGGTGCACTCCCTACTCACAAATGAATTTAGTGCTGCCTTGTTTTGACTCTGCTGTAAATTGGTTCTACATTGATAATCTTTCCCTCCTTTAGTGTTGTGATTTTATAATGCAGAGACACTACAAGCATTAATTCTACAAGCATTCATTGTGATGTGAAAAATGCTCCCTTCATATTGGGGAAAGGATTCCGCAGCGCCAGAACAATAAATAAAGCTTTGCATACATCTCACAGTGTGTATTGCTGTATTTGGTGCTGAATGGTGCGTTCATTAATGATTCACTAAGGTCTGTTCATGTCACTGATGAGTGGAATCTACCACTTAAGAGGAACATGGAATAGTCTCATTTTGTTTCCTTTTCTGTATTGGTGGAAGAATAAGGGCTGCCAATTGCAGCGACACAGCACATTAATAGGTGTGCAGATGACCTGTCTCTCTTTTCCATAACAAGATTCAAACCTGCAACTCTGCCAGGATAATATGGCATGCTGCCCTTACCACACAGCTGAGTGTAGTAACTTTGCTGCACTGGTCACAAATGCCTTTGCCCTGAGCCATGTGTCAAGGGAATATTTGTTGCTAAATTTATAAAGCCAGTTGAATGCTTATTATCAAGTTATTTACTGTGGAAAAAGAGACAATTAGAGCATAATCACTCAGAGGAGTGGCAGGGGCAATTGTCTTTGACACAAATGGTTTCCTGTAATTTATAGAGTGTTGATCTATGACTAGACATCCAAGCACATGTTCCATATTTTTGTCATTGTGATTATTCATTCCATGCATTGGTAAAGACCATTATTACTGAGACCACATTCTGAACAAAAATCTTCTTTAACATTTGGTCCAAAAGCAACCGTTCCTTTCTTCTAGTCTGAGTATCTGATCGTGGTTAATGAATACCAGCTATCAGCAATCTTCACCATGACTGCACTGGAATGGTCCTCTTATCTTGCATAGAATACAAATAGTCAGCTCTTTAGAGATGGGTTCAGATGCAAGAATTCTCATCTCCATTGAATAATGTGACATTCATATGGATAAAATCATATTATTCAATAGAAATGTATGCATCATTATTGAAAAGTTCTATTCACATAATAAAAACTCAACCAGGGCTCATTAATGTGAAATGTGAGAGTACCCAACGTGTCAGTGAAAACTAAATTTCTTTATAGAGTTTATAATGAAAATTAACCAATCAAGACACGTCATCTGATACATACAGTACTTTAGATTTCTTCTACTTTCTTTTGCGGAAGCACAGTAACATGGTTAGCATCTACAGTTAATTCTTAAACTATAATGCTATGTTTAAAGCTAATAATTTAATGTCACAGGCCACTCCTCTGACTGTAGGTGACACAGACTTGCTTTGGTCCACCCATCAATTTACCCTAGAACAACCTTCAAAGTCCTATCTTCAGTGCTCTACACATTATAATGTTTATGCCTCTCCATCATTATCTACTTTGAAGAGACTGGCTTCTAGCTTTTCCAATCTTCGGAAATGACTGGCAATGGTTTATTTTCCCATTTCCCCACTGTTATCTCTGATGCCTTCAAGTACCTGCACGTAATCTTCTGTTATTTCTCATTTACACTTTGGTGCTCTGCAGCTTCACCTGAACAGCAGGGTCTATTTCACACGTATGTTGATAATTCCTAGTGTTACCTCATCCCAACTCCCTTCACTCTTCCACTGCTTCTAACTTGTCAGTCTGTTAACAGTAAATAAAAATAGAAAATGCTGGATAGCCTCAGCAGGTCAGGCAGCAGCTGTGGCATGAGAGGTAGAGTTAACATTTCAGGTTGGTGACCTTTCATCAGACCGCCAGAACTGAAACTGGGAGGTCTGAGGTAGCATCCAAAATTTCATTCACTGTCCATCATCTTGATCTCTCGCACTGTAACTGTGAAGCTAAAAACCTGTTCATAACCTTAGCGTGATATTTGACCCCCAAGATGAACTTTCAATCACATACTATTAAGACCATTTATTTCCACCTCCATAACACTGTACAACCTTTGCCTTAGTTAATTCACTGCTGAACACACTCATTCTCTAGACTTAGTCATCTCAGAGTATTTCTAGACAGCTTCCCATTTTCCACTATTTGTAAATTTGAAATCCATCCCCCCCCCAACACTTAAGTTTACTTCCTAAATAGTAGCAAGTCTTGTTCACCCATCACCTTTTTCCTCTCTGAACTACATTGGTTCCCAGATATGCAATAACTCCGTTTTAAAATTCTTCAGCCTTTTTAGAGGTTTCACCTTCTTGCGTCCGTAATCTCAGCGAGTCCCACAACTTTTCATGGCACCAGCTGTGTCTCTTGTGTCTCCATTATGACTCATTTACCAGCACTTTTGCACCGGGATCTCAAGGTTGTGGGTTCAAATCCCAGCATAGTGATTTGAGCTTGCTGTTTCAATTTCCGTGAAGTACTTGGGGAGTGTTACATTGTCAGAGCTGCCACCTTTCCAAAAAGACACTATACCAAGGTCTCAGGTGAACAAAAAGATCATTGGCACTATTCCAAAATGGATGAAAGATAATATCCCTATTTTCCTGGCCAATATTTATCCCTTGCACAATATCAGTAAAACAGATCATTTGAACATTGCTGCTTACATGAACAACCTGTGGGAAATTCATCAGCTAAGTTTCGGACATTAACAAATATTCAAAGAGTTTCATTGGTTGTAAAACAATCACATTCTTTTTTTGAAGTGTTGTGGGATATCATGAGTTTATGTAAGATGCTGCACAAATGCATCTATTCTATGTATGCATTCCTCCAATTCTGACCTCTTAAAACTCCCTGATTTTAATTGCTCTGCCTTTGGCAGCTTGCCCTTCAATTTCCAAGTCACTAAACTCTGGAATTACCTCCGTGAACTCTACCTTTTGTTCCTCTCGCAAATGCGCCTTGGCTTACTTTTTAATCATGTTTGGTTTTGGGCACCATGTCAGTTTTGTTTGTTAATGTCTTGTGAACTAACTTTCTATGTGTTACTATATTAGGGGTACTTACATAAATATAAGTTATTGTTGTTGTTACAACAAACAAGAAGAGATATCACTTGCTTCATCTAATTATGAAAAAGAGCACAGGGAATCATTAGCCTGTAAAAAAAATCTCATAATGAAAGTTTTTCCACTCATTAATAAACTAGCTCGGGCCAATCCGGTGAATCTTTTGAATGCCTGGCTATTTGCCTTAATCCTGCTGATGGCTTGCTTCCCATCTGTCTTTTTTGAACTCTGCCTGAATCCCAAACCAGGCTTTTCCCCTTCACTCTTGCCTGGCAGAAGAAAAGGAATATCAAAAGGAAGTCAGAGGCATGCGATAGACAACTCCCTAATGTTTAGAGTCTACTTCCTTTTAAAATATATGCTATTTTAGATGAGAAAATGGGAGGGATGGGGGGGGGAATGTGGGGAGTGGGAGGTTCTAAAAGATCATTTGGGGACATGCATTATCTCATTCTATGTAAGACTAAATTGGAGAAACATGCTTTTCTAATCTCTAACATCACTGTACATTTTCCTACCCATAGAAAGCCAAGTGCAGTCATCCTGAAGCCACACTAACTGTTAGGTGTCCTCTGATGGACCAGTCATTTTCTTCCATTCATTTCTGGTCTTTTGCCAACCTTGTACAATTAGTTGATTTTAATCCCCTTTTCATCATAGATAGACCAGCTTGTTACAGATCATCCCCTTTGTCCACCCACAGCATACTGCAGGTTGGCATTAGTAAGGATTATGCATCCAAACTAAAGCATTTGCCTTCCACTTTTAATTTCAGATAAGATGCTATATTTGCCGACTTCCTGTCTAACGTGATCTTTTATGGATGCATTTGTCCTGTATTCAACACAGGGAATCTTCTGAACATTTCAAAGATCTCACCTTGATTTTCCAGTCTTTAGTGAGTGCCCATGTCTTCTATAGTGAACTATATTACAAAATATTATTATTATAATAATTTCAGGAATCTTTAAATGCTAGACAGTTTCTACCTATAGTCCGAAGTACTGTGTGCTTATAGGTAGCACATCCAGAAGTTTGATTTTGGAGAGGGAACAGCAGCTTCCATCACTTCTAACAGATGGTGAAGAGGGCAGGCATAGTAGTGTAGCGGTTAGTGTAACGCTTTACAGCGTGAGTGATCCGGGTTCAATTCTGGCCGCTGTCTGTAACGAGTTTGGATGTTCTCCCCGTGTCTGCAAGGGTCTCCTCTGGTGCTCTGGTTTCCTCTCACATTCCAAAGACATTCAGTTAGGAAGTTGTGGGCATGTATGTTGGTGCTGGAGGTGTGGCAACACTTGCAGGCTGCCGGCAGAAAACTCTATGCATAAAGATGCATTTCACTGTGTGTTTCGATGTACATGTGACTAATAAAGCTATCTTATCTTATCTTAAGAGGGTGGTTATGGGATCCGGGCAGTCTGCCAACACCCGGAGCAGGTGTCTCTCACCGAGCATGTCGAACTTTGGAGATGGGACCGACTAAAGATGCTCCCCAATAGAATGAAGGAGTAAAACTGGTAAGCAAACATAGGACAAAAATTATATATCTTAAGAAGTAGTATAACTCCATCTTGCTGAACAGACTAACCTTGTAGGGGGTTGACTTGGAGGTTAAAGTGGCAGATTTAAGGACTGAGTAATGCATCATCTATTTTGTCCTGATTTATTGTCCCTATATTGTCCCTTATATTCCCAACTGTTTCATCCTTGGACATATCCTTGCACAAGGGCCTCTCCCTCACTTAAAGTTTCTCAAAGATCTTTGAGACTATATGTTGTATATTTGAGTGTAAAAAGCTAGGCAGAATACCTCCACTAAACCTGGACTGAGAACATTAAATACACAGATTAATATGGAGGCACAAGAGACTGTAGATACTGTAATATGGAGCAAAATAAAAACTGCTAGAGGAACTCAGCAGGTCAAGCAGCATCCATGGCGGCAAGGGGATAGCTGACATTTTGGGTCAAGGTTGTGCATCAGGACTCAACCCAAAACTTTGCCTCCACAGATGCTGCTTGACATGTTGAGTTCCTCCAGCAGTTTGTTCTTTGCTACCTTTAAGCTGGGCTGTGCTAAATTATGCTGATTAATGTATACAGTATACTTCTCCCACTTCAGTTGTGTCAAAAGTGATTGGGATCCTTTAAGAAAATTGAACTGGATTGAAAACATGACACCTTTAATACTGCTGTTAGTTAAAGTCCAAGTTGTTTCAGCTATCATCATTCTTGATCAAATGATTGTTCACGTATATACCAATTAATAAATATTGCAAAATATAGTTTTTATAATTGATGATTCATGAGTAATTCATTAGTAAAGGTATTAACATCTTTGATTAGCACAATTCTATGAAATCATATTTCCATTATCAGCATGTAAGCAACATTACGCATCCTCAGGTACTCACAAAGGTATGGTCTAATGGAAAGCATGACTAAAATCTTACCACCTTGACTTTCAAATAATTGCCTGATCAGATAAACAGAGGCGTGCACCTAACCACCTGGGTATATTTTGGGAATTCCAAATCCCAAGACTCAATCTCCTCTGTGACCAAAGCCTTGTTTACTGGAGGTTTATCTCTCTGTACTTTATTTGTTAGACATTAATTCAGTTCTGATTTGGCAAACTAGTTGTGGTGAAGGAATTGTCAAAAAAACAGGGAACACTCGGTTCTACTTCTCTGATATAAAAGTGTGAGCCCTGTTACTGTTCAGTTTCTCAAAACTTGTTTTAGATTACTGCTTCAATTTCCTCACCTTCTAAATAGAGTCATAGAGAAATATAGCATGAAGCAGGCCCTTTGGCTTACTGCCTCCATGTCAGCCATCAACCACCCATTTACACTAATCCAGAGCACCCAGGGGAGACCCATGTGGTGACAGGGAGAACATTCAAAATCCGTGCAGCCGAGGTCAGGATTGAACTCAGGTCTCTGGAACTGTGAGTCACTGGCTCTAATAGCTGTGCCACTGTGGCACCACTGTGTTATCCGCCTATTCTTTACAGCCTTGTGGTATAAGATTGCCTTTGATCTTTCAGTTACGTGTTCAATCTAAAGCATAGATCAATTACAATGTCCAGAAATAACGTACACGTCAACCTATGCTTTAAGACTGATTTAGTGGTCAGCTACTATGACTGTGCCCATCACCCCAGTGTGTCAGTCACATTATATTATTCATATATAAGCTTCAGGTTGACTTGTAATGAATTTCACAATGGTCCCTGAGGTAGAGGTCAGGCCTCTGATCTGCATGTGTAATAGTCTCATGCCAGGTTTAGGTTGGTGCAGGTAGACTTCATAGCTTCCCAAACTATATAGTGTGTGGAACATTTCTGCAGAATAAGCCACATCATAGTGCTGCGTGTACATCTTAATTGATTTTGAATCAATGCTAATATAGTTCCTGAAGATACCAATGGTTCCTGAAGATCCAACATTCTGCTTCATTTATTTAACCTGCTAATCTTACTCCTGAGCCAGGTGCTAGGATGTGATACGGAATTGTCTGGAGGCAAATCAACTTCTAATCTATCTCACAGTAAGCACTTCTCTTAATGTTAGGATCAAGGAGTTGAACAATAACCCTTCCACTTCCGAACCCGACCTCCAAGAAGAACCAGGGCAAGGACAGCAGGGGCATGGGAACACTACCACCTGCAAGTTCTTCTGACAGTCATACATGATCTCGACTTATCATCAATCCTTCATTGATGCTGAGTTTAAATCCGGGGACTTCCAACCAAACAGTTCAGTGAAGATACCTTCATTGCACCAACTTCAATGGTTCAACAAGGCAGCTCCCTTGAGACCATTAACTCATGGGCATTAAATTCCAGCAAGCCTCATAAAAATATTGAAGGCACCATGATAGAAAAACATAGAACCTGCCATCTGGTGAAGGAGCAACAGCAGTCATTGATACCAAGGGCAATCATAGGCTTGGACACACATATAACTGCCATTTATTAGATACAACTGCTAATATCATCCTTTAGATGTACACAATGTCCCTGTTGTCCAATTGGAAGTCCCTGCCAAAATTTGAATTCTGTGGTGCAAACCCTGACTGAGTGAGACACCCTGCCATGTAGCCCTGGGATTCTTTTGTGCTGTAGCCTGCAAGACAGTAATACCTTTGGCAAACTGTGATGCTGTAGGAAACATATTATTTTGTTGTTTAAACTGAATTCGCTGGCTAACTGTGATTCTTGTTCCACAGAGAGTCTGCTTTTGTGCTACGTCATTAAAAACAAAGCAGTCGCAATTTAACAGAGGATGTCATCCTACAATCCCATCCCAATGGGAGAGAGTCCTCAGTATGGTATTGTTTCCACTGTACGCATCCTCTGAACAATTTCAGAAATCCAGTCTTCCTGGCAAAAATCTGAAAACAAACAAAAACACCCAGCACAAAATCAATCCAGGCCTAATTTACCGGCTCCTCAGCTTCCCCACAGTGATCACCCCACTGTGACTTTTATATAGTAGGCATCCAATATGTTTGGTGGCAAGTGGGAAACTCTCACTCAATGGAGCCAGTTGAATCTTTGCACAAAATATTTGCAGTTCTGCTTTGGCCTACTTTTCAAGGCTTATCTGGCATTTCAGTAATAACCCTTCTGCCCTTTCATATATCCATCAGCATCATAGGGGAATGCACAGCAAGTCACTGGAGTGAAGGTACTCCAAAACAACACCATGCAATGGTAATATTAGCATCAAGGCCATATGCAAGGGGAAAGGTCCTCTTTCCCCTTGCAGAAAAGTAAAATTACATAAGGTTATGGGCATATGTGCACAGGACTTGCCTCTAGAACCAAGGATGCTGTTAAACTAGCTAGCAAATTTAAGTTCATGTAGCTGCACTAGATACCAGGGCCTATTCCCAGCCATGACTACCATTTACCAGATATGGCAGGTTCACCAACCTCTTTCCAAAGTGCTGAGCCTTTCCTTGACTGTCAGTGACTCCTAGTTAGAGCCAACTATCCTCCGTGATGTGATCATTCCTCAGGGACAGGGAATAATCAAAGAACTACCGATGCTGGAAATCTGAAACAAAAACTAAAAATGCTGGAAGCACTGAGCGGGTCAGGCAACATCAGTGAAAAGGGAAACCGGTAATGTGTCAGGTCCAAGATCTTTCATCAGAACCTGACCTGCTGTGCATTACTAACTCTTTTCTGGTTTAACTATTGTTAGTATGCCATCCTATGAGAACTGGCACATCCAAGCCACAGGAACACACACATCACAGCAGAAACTCTATCTGGTTATCTACAAGTACTGCCGAATGTAGCAAACCAATTACTATCCCAGTTGAGGTCCTCTATTTCAGCTTAGATCATGTTCAGACAAAGGACTTTCTACTTTGTATGGTTTGCCTTCATATTATGATGCATATGCTATCTGAAGAATTCATGGAGTGGTTTAATAGAGAAATGTTATAATTTCTTTCAACATTCTTCCATGACACATTATCTGTACTTATGCTGGTTCCATTCACAGAGAACATTGTCACTGGAGCTCCCAAATGCAGTATTATATATAGAGAACATTGTATAAAATCAATGCCTTTTTAACTTATGAATGGCTCTATCTATGTAGACACTGAACAAAGATCCTAAGGAGCTCCCTGTTTCTAAAGACCTGCCAATTCACTCTTCTAGATTATTATCCTCCTAGATCCATTCATCAGAATGTGCGAGTTTCTCTCTCATTACTTTTGCTACCAGCGTGAATCATATTTTAATATCATTGCTGGGTATAGAATCTCAACCCTGAAAATGAGTAGAAAAGAGCAAAGGAAAGGTAATTTAGTTCCAAATTTGGTCCACTGCACCATTTTTGGAGTAATGTATTTTAAGTTTAGGTGAAGCAGTCTCCTTCTACCACTGTTGATGGATTACTCACAATTAAGCAATACGTATATGATTTTGTTTTCAACACACTTTCAATTAATGAAGGGCATGTGCATTCATGGACCTTGTTTATTTATTTGAAAAGCCTCCTATTCCAAGGGCTTATTACATGCACATGAAACATGCTTTTACTAACTGTGATAAGATGCCACACACAAGAGCACACAGCCACTGTGAAATTATGTATGGAACTCTTCCTTAATCAAATCTCTTTCTGTTATATGACCCCATTTTAACCTTGGTCTAGAGCCACTGCATTGTAAATTTTTCCTCACATAATACAGAGCTCCACAGAGTAGCTCATCATCCACAACAATCATGACTTGGCAGCAATGTAAGATATAGATTCCAACTGGAAGGCTTCAAATCATTTTTTAAACCTTCTTATATACACATTAAAAAATTGAAAACAACAGTCTTTGGAAGTGTGTTCAAGGCTGTAAGATACATTATGATTTAAGATATCAATAAGAAATATTAAAGCTTTGCTCCTGTGGTTTAAGAAATCCAAACTACTTGAGTGCCTTATAAGACTGTTGTGTATTGCTGATATTACATTGCTAAATAAAATAAAACCAGGTTGTTTATGGGTCATTTTCTGTTTGACAAGGCTGACTGATTCACATAGCAGGAAACATAACATCCTGGAGGTCTTGACAGAGTGGATCTGGCAAAGGTGTTTCTTCTTGTGGGAGAATCTGGAACTAGGAGGGTCACTGATTTAAAATATACAGTTGCCCATTTAAGGCAGAGATGATGCATGACATTTTCTTGCAGAAAGTTGTGAGCCTTTGGAACTCCCTTCCTCAAATGATGGTGGGAGCAGAAGTCTGAATATTTTTAAGGCAGAGGTTAATATATCCTTGATAAGCAAAAGGTTGAAATGTTATCATGGGCACATAGTTGAAATTACAATTAGATTGGAGACATGATCATTATTAAATGGTGCAGGAGGCCCAAGGAGCCAAATGGCTCTTAATTCACATGTTCATATATTCATATTGCTCATGGGGAGCAAAGACAATGGAATATCAGCTTCCTTATTTGACAACAAAGAGGCATATCCATCAGGAATGTCACATAGAAAGAGAAATCCATAAGCTTTACACTGAGATCACAACTGTAATACAAAATTAGTAGAGCCATAGAGTAATATCACACAGAAACAGGCTCTTCAGCCCAACTCATCATGCGAACCAATTACCGTGGTATAGTAAACTTTCTTCCTTGAAACAAACCAGAAGTTACTTGGAAATCCAATGCTTTTTAAGATAAAGGTTTGCTGAATGAACAGTAAGTTGTTTTGGGTAAATGCATATTAAATTTATTCAGAGTTTTTAAAAGTGGAATGTATTCCTTATGCTCTTCCTGAAAAGCTGTGATGTTGATAACTATAATCATATTATCCATAAGATCAGATCAAGTTTGGGAGTGAGACCTTAGTAACTTGCTCCAGAGTGTTACTTGGAGACCAGTTCCTGACCTTACATTGTGATAGAAGACGTAATAAAATTGAATAGAAATCAAAGAAAACAGTAGATGCTGGAAATCTGAAACCAAAACAGAAAATGCTGAAAACACTCAGCGGGTCAGGAAGCATCTGTGGAAAGAGAAACAGAGTAAAATTGAACAAATAATGTTTATAGATAGAAAAATACAACCAAAATTATGTCAGAGGTTTTCAGGATGAGTCACGTCTTACTAAAGATTATTAACAATGTATTGGTGCAGTATGAAGATTATTTTTTGTGCTGGAAGGAGAGGCTAAATATGGGATTATCTATTTGTAGCCTTTCATTTCTGTGCAGATGAGCATACTGCTTGCATTTCTGATTAAGTTGAATAGCTATATGAAGGATGTAAGAAATGGGAGCAATTGTAGACCACACAATCCCTTGAGCCTGCGCCACCATTTTACAATTATGGCTATCTCTTTTAACTCATATTTGCATTTCCGGTTACCTTCACCCCCCGCGCCCCCCCCCCACCCCCCCACTCTGGATTCCAAAAATCTATTGATTTCTGCCAGGTAGATATGGATGAGCAAACCAGGGAGTCACAGAGAGAGTGGTCCCTGTGGAAAGCAGGAAAGGGTGGGGAGGGAAAGGTGTAACTGGTGGTGGGATGGCATTACAGCTGGAGGAATTGACGAAGAATGACATGCTGCATGCAGGGCTGGAAGGGTTAAAGATTAGGACCAAAGCAACTCTACCTCCGTCTGTCTGGTGGGAGGTGGGGAGAGGACAGAAGTGCAGGATATGGAGACAATGTGTGCGAGGGCTCTGTCAACCACAGGAAAGATGAAGCCGCATTTCCTGAAAAAGGAGGACATTTCAGATGTCCTGGAACAGAAAGCCTCATCTCAAGAACAGATGCGATGGAGAAGGAGAAGCTGAGGGACAGGGTGGGAGGCGGGTGTAGTCTAGGTAGCTATGAGAGTCAGTGGGTTTATAGTAAATGTCAGTGGATAGAGAGTTGGAGACAGAGAGATCCAGAAAGGGAAGGGAAGATTTGGCACTGTTGTGACTATGTCCATATGTCATGGCTGCTGTCTGAGCACCAGAATTTCCTGTGTCCCTGCCCTCAAGGTTGAGAAATATGTTGATGACACATCTGGTGAAATATATGATGATTTTCAAGAACTGCAGGTTACCATAGCATGCATGGTAATTCCTCGGCCAAGAACAAAGTCCAAGAATCAAGCTCAAGTTTCTCTCCTGAATCAAATGAGGATTTTGAGACCTTAAATACGTAAACAGGAGACAACCTGCATGAGAAGTTCATTTTGAGTTGTCACCCCCACACTCATCAGTGCAAAGTAACAAACAGATGCTTGGAGATGCCTAACAATTGGTGCAATCTCATAGCTCTCCTTCTGATATCCCTCTTCCTCTTGCGAATATCTGAGTGCTAAAAAATACCAAGATGTATTCATCTCCTTGGAGATGCTGTTAGCAATAAACAGGTTAACAGAAAGAAAGGGGAAAATAAAAATAATCTTTAAAGCATGCAAAGATGAAGAGATTGCAAGATTGGAATCAGGCAGGATATGAGCCAATAATTTAGTTGTCTCATTTCCAACATCTCTGCAATGGCCAGAATATCTACCCTGACACACAGGGTTTTCCAACTGATCATGTACAGTAACGGTGATCACAGCCAATTTTTCCCTTGACTTGAGCAAGTTCACAATGTTAGCCAATCTCAGTGAAGACTTGATATGAGGTCTGCAATTGTTCTTACCCATCTTGTATGTAGATTCATCAAATCAAAAAGGGTTTCTACTCCTAATTAGTAATGCTGTTATCCTTAGTAGTAAAGCATGTGTTAGTGTTGAATGAATCAGCTATTTTTGATACTCATATTTAAATAAACTGTAAGCACTCAGTATCTAAGTTTGCATATAAATAATGGATTAATTTTTACTGAGGTCAGTTAAATCAGTTCAAAGAATCAAATCAGGAATTTCTGGTTTCCATAGTTTTGCTTTACATGGGCATTAAATTTATTGCTATCAACTTTGAGAGCCAAGGGGGTAGAGATTCACCCCAGGCCACATGCAATAAAAACACATTATTGCAGCACTTGCATTGAACCCCTGTTTAAAGTTTGGTTCCATAGAACCAGAATTTTGAACTATGATTCAACATGTCCCAAAATTCTACTGCAAGACATTTTTGTCAACAAACTATTTCAATGCTTCCAATTCACACAAGACAGTTTATCTAAAAAGGCAAACTGTTATAAGCTTATGGATCAAGCATGAACATTCAAAGCTGGATCCTAAAATTAGAGAATCCACATCTCTCAGGAGTGCTTTCTTAAAAATTTTTCTCATGACAAAGATGATGCTGCCAAAGTTTCACCTATTTACCCTGAAGGATAAATATATTGTTCTATGTTTCTTTCTAGAATCTTGCAGTAAAACACTTGCAATTGCTGTATTAAAATTATGGCCATAATACAGTTTATCATCTGGGCATGACAACTGTTTATGTCAAATCTAAACATAACCTCTTTTACTGTTTTATATATTTCAGTTTAAATGGTCATTAAACAACCTGTCATCTATACAGTGACAAGGTGTTCTTTAATATCTGAAACATGAATTATCTAATTAATTTTGTAAACCTCCTACAGTACTGCTTATAAGCAGACCAGTATCTAAAGTGTGGCTGCAAATATTTATGATAATTCCACTGCAGCCTTATTACGATGGAAATTTCCTAATACCAGAACAGCAAATGTACTGCTGCATTATAATACAAGATTGACTCAAAGCCAAAATATTGCTTTACT
>JARFYF010000054.1:13643790-13654354 GCA_030265395.1 Rhina ancylostomus | reverse complement strand
TTACTTAAACATGTGTGTGTTAGCACAGACTAAAACTCATTACACATATTTCATATTTCATTCACATCAAACTACTTCAATAAAAAGCACTGCCATTTTAATCCATTGTGATCATTTTCCACCAAAATAAATAATGACAAACTGCCCAAACCACTCAATTAAGCATTTTGAACAGTCGTTTTCAGTCAAACATTTAAGCCCTTTCAAGTAGCATTGGACAAAGTGGAAAAACTTTGATCGGAATCTGTGTATTCTTTTGGAGTACAAAGGTGACAGAGGGCCTCGGCGCTGAAGAGTAAGGACTTTACTGGAATGCGTGGGTTCAGAGCCCGGAGTTGGCACCAAGTTTTGTATAATTCCAGCCTCCAGGATGTTTCTTTTGTTCTGGTGACATTGTTGAATGTCACAGACTGGAAGAGCAAGGTGTCCTGGCACAACATTTTATTTCCCAGTCAACAACACCAAACACAAATTAATCGCATATTTAGCTCATTTGGCAGTGCGGGACCTTGTTGTTTGCTGTGGGCTCTGCCACCTTTATCTACGGGACAGTTGGCTGCATTTCAAATCAATCTCACCAAACAGTAATTACCCTGGGAAATTCTTAGAGCGTGAAAAGACTTTGTCAGGCACCCTTCAAAAACAAAAGCCCTGAAACGTGACGATGCTGAGGGATGACATGATGGGGAAGTGGATCTTCAGAAGGAAAGTTCCACCGACCAAGTCTACGCCAAGATGTGAGCAACTATCTCCGCGGTCGCGGCGGCTCACAGCGGCAAGCCGACGCCACTCAGAGGCAGCAAACTGATCTCAAGGTTTCTCCCGCGGAGCAAGAGCTACCGAACTCCGATCAGTGGACCAGCAATAACCCACCGTGGCCGCAAGTGAGCGGGGAGCGCACCGCCGGGGTGAGGAGGCAGGAGGAGAGAGCCTCCCCCAATTCAACTGGCGGGGATCCCCCCCTGCTCCGGGGGTGTGAAATGTTACCATGGGGCGTTGCTGTCTGCCTGTTGCTTCTCGCTACACCGCTGGTTCTGCTCAAGCTGTACTTCTGGGCCGGTTGGAAGGATCCCAGTTCCTCGCCGGTGGAGAGAGGCGAGGGCGTCCCGAAGCTCATCTGCAAACCTTCAGCCCTCGCTACCCACCTGCTGAAAACCTGCAAGACCTTCTCCCTGGACGTGGACTCCCGGCTGGTGTGGAGGGACTGGCCGCACCTGCAGACGCTCCACAGCGGCTTGTGGCCCCGGGCCAGGGGGCTGTGCTTCCTGCGGGAGTACCTGCAGATGTCGGACCAGGGTCTTATCGCCCTCGACTGGGCGGTCAGCGGGTCCGGGAGCCCGAGGCGAGAGTCCAGCAACTCGCCGGCTCCTATCTTGCTGCTGATCCCGAACTACCTGGGGAAAGTGACCAGGGGTTCCTCCCTTCTCTGTCTGCTGGCCTCACGCCACGGCTACCGGCCGGTAGTCTTCAATCGGCGCTGCCACAACCGGGTGCCGCTCACCACTTGCAGACTCCAGCCCTTCGGGGAACCGTCGGACTTGCGGGAGGCGGTCAGCTACATCCGATACAAGCACCCGCTGGCCAAGCTGTACGCGGCGAGCGAGGGCTCCGGCTCGGCGCTGCTGCTCTGCTACCTGGGCGACTGTGGCTCTTCCAGCTACATCACGGCGGCCGCTTGCATCTCGCCCATCTTCAGGTGCCAGGCTTGGCTGGAGACGGAACCTCTCGGGCTCTACCGCTGGCTCACGCTGTTATATCGCAAAACCGCCCTGAGCAGGTAACAAGAGACCGCAGATGGACCGCAGAATCTGGAGCAAAAAAGAAAAACCAAGATGCTGCAGGGAAACCAGTTCAGTTGAAGGGTCTCAACCCCAAACGTCGATTCTCCATTTCCCTCCACAGAGGCTGCCTAACCGCTGAGCTCCTCCGGCATCTGGCTTTCAGAACATAACAGCACAGGCCCTTCGGCCCACAATGTTGTGCTGACATTTTATCATGCTCTAAGATCTATCTAACCCTTTCCTCCCACATCGCCCTCCATTTCCCTATCATTGTTGTGTCTTTTAAATGTCCCTAATAACCCAACAACCTCTGCAGGCGGTGCGTTCCACACATCCACCACTCTCTGTGTAAAACAACTTACCCCTGACATCCCCCTTATATCTTCTTCCAATCACCTTAAAATTATGCCCCCTCGTGTTAGCCATTGTCACTCTGGGGAAAAGTCTCTGACTGTCCACTCGACCTATGACTTTTATCATTGTGTACATCTCTATCAAGTTTTGTTTTGCTCAGTGGGTGAAAGTGAGCATTGCTGGGAATCATTCCTTGGGATGGTCTCGGTCTCAGTCTCAGTGGAGGAAGAATTGGGCATTGGTTTATTATTGAGTGAAAAGCTTTTGTTTGTGTGCCATCCAGGCAGATCATTCCACTGATCAGGACATCACACACAAACACTCACATAAGCAAGGTAAGCAGATCACCGCCAGGACGTGAGCAAGAAATACAAGTTAGTGGTGGTGGTTACAGCATTGAAGTGGGGCTAGTTAGTCAATAGAGAGGAGCAGTGTGGTGAGATTTCAGATTAAGTTGGAACTGGTCAGGGGAACTGTGAGAAATGGATGGCTGGAGACTTGGGATCTGAAACCACATTCACCAGCTCCATTTCACTGCAGCAGCTAAAGCAGCATGGTACCTGATACATTAGTGTTCTCTCTCTCTCTGCAGATGTGGCCTGGCTTGCTGATTGTTTCCTGCATTTTCTGTTTTTATTTCTGATTTTCAGCTTCTGCTATTTTATTTTGCATTTAGGTGTCAATTAACCAGGAAGTTTCCAATATTAGTTCCATTTGCTTCCTTTGTAACATCACTGATCTATTCTGATAGAGTCTCATTCCTAAATAGTCTTAACCTGAGCTCAAGGATGGAAAGATTTTAGCCTGAGACAAAAACATAATATCCAAAGCTTGTCACCAATAACCTGCACCATCACTGTAAGAACACAAGCCTGATGCTGTTCAGACCAGTGGCCAAACATCTATTTTCCACCAAAGGGTGGGAGATTTCCCCATTCTTTGAGACCACAAGACATCCACCTGCCTCACCAGTTTGAAATTTGGCAATCAAATGGATCTTGGGAATTTGGTGCTGCACTCTGTTTTTGCCCATTGGATCTTTGGGAAAGCACAAGTGCTCAGAATTTCTTTTTTGGCAAACATTGGCCACAACATCCCTAGTTTATTTGTCTGAACCACCTGGAGGATAGCAACTTAGAACCCAGAGCAGTTTGAAATCTGGAAAACAATAAATGCCAGAAATACTCAGTGGGTCAGTCAGCATCTGTGGAGAGAGAGAGACATATGAGACTGCAGATGCTGGAATCTGGTGCAACACACAAATCGCTGGAGGAACTCAACAGGTCAGGCAGCATCTGTGGAGGGAAGTGGACAGTCAGCATCTCAGGTCAAGACACTTCATCTGAACTGACAAATTTTCTCACATCTTTCTGCAAGGGACTTGCATAAGGAATATAAACTCCACTTGAAAAGTCAAGACAAGGCTATCTAGAAAAAAGAATGGTATTACATTAGAAGCTTGGAATGCTGACAGAAAAAACAGCAAGTATATGGAATAGGAACGCTTAAAAAAATCAGCAAATGCTGATTATGAAATTAATAAACAGGTAGAAAATGGGGTAAGAATACGAAAACAGCTTTTGATAAGTTTCAATAAAAGGGAGAGATTAGAGAGAATAATAATGAAGTCAACACAGATAAATGTGAATTAGTATATTTAAGTATGCAATATAGGGAGGTCACATTACTTGGAAAGTTTGAATCTAGGTGGGCAGAGGAACAAAGAGATATTGGAGTACAAAGGCATCAATCACCAAAAGTTGCATCACAGGTCAACATGGCTAGAAAAGGGCAAACCAAACATGTCGGTTTATATTTAAAGGGAAATAAATTAAGGATCCGCTCCTACAGTACAATGTACAGTTCTGATCATATTATAAACAAGATATAGAAACACAGGAGAGACGCAGATGTTTACAAGTATATCACCAGAAAGATAAACAAAGAAGGGTCCTAACCCGAAACGCTGACCGCCTGCTCTTCTCCATTGATGCTGCCTGACCTGCTGAGTTCCTCCAGCATCATCGTGTTTCTCATCTAGATTCCAGCATCTGCAGTCCTTTGCTTCTCTATGCATCATTGTTTATTTGCATTGCCGAGGGAGTTTGGATGAACATTTAGTAAGCCTTGTTTAAATACACATGACCTAATCTGGGCTATTTCACAAAGTTTTAAATAAACTTAATTGAATGAAGGAGAGGGGGTGAGTGATCAAGGGCATCAGGGCTAACATCCATCAGTATGCTATGCTTTTGGTCCCAAAGATCACCTTCCCAATTCTTCACGTTCCCTCCTTGGGTTGAACATTACATTCTGGTTACTAAGGTTGACTTTAATACTGGAGATGCAATCTAGCAAGGATGGTGTTGCAGCAAATCATCCAACTTGTATCAGACTGCTATGTCATAATGTGGATTGTCTTTGTTTATCGCAAATTCAGTGTCACATCACCCCATTTTCTGTTCTAACTCACCTTTAGCTTAAAACAAATACATTCATCTTAAATATTACAAAATGCAGCAATCTGCTCATGAATTTCACAATCATTTTGCTTTCTTTTCCAGGTACACCACTGTTCTTGGAGAAATAATAGATATGGATAAGTTATTCAGGAGCTGCACTCTCAGGGAATTGGAGGAAGTGCTGTTTTGTCAGCCCAATAATTTGAGTTGGGTATCCTACTGGGAAAAGAATGATCCATTGAGGGATGTGGACGAGGTTGCAGTTCCTCTCTTATGTATTTGTAGCAATGATGATCCATGCAGAGGCAATCCAGAGATCTCAGTGCCTTTTGAGTTATTTGAAACTAACCCCTATTTCTTCCTTTTGTTAACCAAACATGGAGGACATTGTGGCTTTTTGACAAGCAGATCTTCCAGCTGGAGCCACGAAGCTTTACTCGAATACTTCAAATCAGTCAGTGAGTTTTTCAAGGCTGAGGAAAGGACAAAGAGTGCTTATCAAAGAAAAGTAGCAATAATGTCCTATAAACGAAAAGGTATTACAACCCTTAAAAAGGAATTCACTTGTTCTCATAATATTCATGAAATTTTTAACTGGCAAAGATCATACACAAGATGAAAATTGCTTTTGGTAGCAATACCCAAATAGAAAACACAAACAGAATTGTTAGATCTAAACACATGAAAAACAGTTGCTGTACCTATTTTTAATGAATTATGAAAATTAATGAAGCATTTTGCTGAATTGGATAGAGATAAATGCAAAGTACTAAAATGTACACAACCGATTTAGTTACACACTTTTTATAGATTCTTTTATTAAACTTGTACTGTTTACAAAAAGTTATTCATTTGTACGTACTAAAGATCATTAATGTGCAAAATATTTTGTTTCTATATCTTGCAGTTAATCCAAACCATACAGCAAACAGCAAGTTTTGATCTAGTGAGGGAAATGCAGTTGATGTGACATACAAGGACTTCCAAAAGGCATAAGATAAAGTGCCATATAATAGGATTTGTTATCAATACAGAAGACAATGGAATAGCAGGAACTGTAACAGTAGGTATATAAAAAATACCTAATTAACAGAAAACCGATTGCAGTAGTAATATATTGTTTCTTGGAGTGGAAGGAAGTGTACAGCAGAGTTCTCCATGGGCCAGTATTCATTATATTGATTTTGACAAAGCAGGACTTCCAAATGACAAAACTTGGAGACATGGTTAACCTGAAGACAATAACGTAGACTTCCAGAGGCTGGTGGGATGGATAGTTATACAGATGTTGAAATTTAATGGCGAGAAGTGTGAAATTTTATATTTTTATAGAATGAGATGGAAACAAGAGGGCATAATTTTGAAAGGGGAACAAAATCAGTGCAATCCGAGGGTGTGTATGCAAGATCAAAGAGTGGTTAAAATGCATATGGGATCCTAAGTGTTTTAAATAGAAGTATTGAATACAAAAGCAAGAGGAACTTATTAAAACTGGTTTGCCCACAGCTGGAGTATTCTGTCCAATTCTGAATGCCATATTTTAGGAACAGTGTAAAGGCTTTGGAGAAGGTACAGGTGAACTTTACCAATATGATTCCAGGGATGAGGGACTTCAGTTACGTGAATACACTGGAGAAGCTGGAGTTGTTCTTGGAACTGAAGAAGTTGCAAAGGGATCTGATTGAGGTATTTAAAATCATGAAGGGTATTGGTAGAGGGGTCAAGAATCATAAGACACAAAATGAAAGTGATTGGCAGAAAGAAAGTGACATTAAGAAAAAATAATATACAGCATGTGTTTAGGATTTAGAATGCACTACCAGAGATATTAATGGAGGCAGATCCAATTGCAGCATTCAAAAAGGGAGCTGGATAAAAATCAGGAAAGAATTTGCAAGGCTATGGGGAGACGGTGAGGGAGTGGGACTATATGGATTGCTCTAACAAAAGACCTTGTATAAATTGTTGCAGTTTTTGATGTCTTGGTTAATCGCCACATTGCTAGATGATAATAATTACAATGCAAACTCTTGGGAAGTTACAATTCTGGTATAGGTAGTTTATTTTCATTAATGTTCTGGGGAGAAGAATTTCTGACATTCATTACTAATAGTGAGCCTCACAGAATACAGTGAAGCAAGCATAAATATTCTTTATAGCTCTTAAAGATTAGCATTTCATTGTTCCTTCCCTTCCTATCTAGCACACATTCTAGTACTCTTAACAACAATGTTGATAAAAAGAGCTTTGTGCAACAGGGAGTGAAGCAAGAGTGTTTGACATCTATTAAATACTTCAAAGGATAAATGTCATAAATATTCCTTTTATGTTTTCTTGAGTAAATGACTTATCAGAACAAGATAAATGAGAACTTCTGAAACCAAAAAACATTTAAACAACTGTTATTGATACAAGTATATAAATATTATGAGAGGTATAGATAGGGTAAGACAGCTGGTCTTCACACGCACCCCACGCGTCCCCACCCCACCCCAGGAATGGAAATATCAAATACTGGAGAACATAGTTTTAAGGTGAGGGGGGAAAAGTTTAAAAGCAGATTTACGGGTTAAGTTTTTATTTTATACACAGAAAGTGGTAGGTCCCTGGAACATGCTGCCAGAGAAGTGGTGGAAGATATGATTGCAATGTTAAAGAAGCAGCTTCGACAGAAGTGAACAAGCAGGGGGATGGAGGGATATAGACCATGTGCAGTTTAAATTGGTGTTATGGTTGGTACAGACATCATGGGCCCAAGGGCCTGTTCCTGTGCTGTACTGTTTTATACTTTACTCTCCAAACCATCCTCTTTTGCTCATGGTCCCAACAACCAATCCATGGAACAATGACTGCACACTAAAGATTGAAAGCTAAGGGTGTCCCTTATCAAAGATAAATTATAAAAGGGAGTGATGCAGGGAAATCATTTCTTCTGGCTTGAAACCAGAATAAGGCATCTTATATATAAGGCACTCACGTGGGCCAAAGGGCCTGTATTGTGCTGTATTGTTCTATGGTTGTTCTTGGTTTATAGGTCAAGCAGTCCTCTAAAGGATTGTGGCACTGGTCATAGTTTCAAGAGAGGGAGTGACAATATTTTGTAAATGGGACATGCAGGAATTGTTGACAGACCAATTAGCAAAACAAATGGGATCCTGGGCTAGTAATAAGCTAGTAAATATATAGGATCCAGGAAGGAGGGAGTCCAACCACAAAGTTGGACTGAAGGAGCTGAAAGGAGATTTAAAAGTTGTCCAGGATCATCATGGGCTTCAATACAGAGAAGCTCTTCCTCATCGGTGGATGAAACTAGGATTGGAGGACAATGATTCAAAATGAATGGCCAAAGATACAGGAGGCAGGGAGGGGGAAAATGTAAGGAAATGTGTTTTGTTTTATACAATTGTTATGATCTGGTGTTCACTCACTGCCCATAAAGATAATTGAAACAGTTAATCAGGTTTTCTGATAAGAACCGGATGGCCACAAAAAGAATTTGCGAAGAACTGGATGGCCACAAAAAGAATTTGCAGTGCCACAGGGAAAGAGGAGAATGGGTTTGTTGTACAAAGTGCCAATACCAATCCAATGCCCACACAGAATTATTATGGCACAGGAGGCTATACCATACAGTTTTAGTGCAACACAGCATGAAACATTATTTGAAAAACAATTAGGTGCTTTTTGCAGTTAATATGTAGGATTTCTTAAAAGCTTAAATGCCAATGTTAACATGGGCCATCATATTATTCATGCACAACGGTATAAGGATTGGGTTTACTCTTGTTTTTTATTGTGTATATATATATATATATATATATATATATGTGTGTGTGTATATATATAATTTGTAGACAGCCTGAACTTTGATTCTGCCTGCATTCATTTTAACTTAAACTTTAGCTTAAGCATTAGCTTATTGCATATCTTTACATTTTATTGTAATTGTTACATTTTCTATTAACATACCTAATTAACTGTATAAATCACTGAATAAAAGATATACATGACAAACCCTAATAACTCAAATGCTGAATCTTCATTTCCATGTCATTAATAGTTATTCAAACATTTAATTAATACCTAGATCACTTAATTAAAAATTTTGTTCTTCAGTAATTTTGACTGCATACTGAAGCAATTACAGTTACTATTAAAAACTGAAATAAGGCTTCAAAATCTGCAACAACTCAAAACACTAGAACTATTCACCTATAAATCATTTTGTGAAGTTAATATTAGATCATTTTTAGGGCAAATAAAATTTTGGCAAGGCTAAACACAGCACTCCAACACCACCTCATACCTCCTATCAGGCCATTACCCCTCCACCAATCAGACCAATATGTACATACCTAATTTCCACAGGAAACTCCTCTCCAAAGCCTCATAGTTTCCCAACTCACTTGCATCCCCATCCCAAGATCAAAAGGCATGACTGTCCAGGCCTGCTCCTGCCCCACCAAAATCATTTCATCCTGCCTTCATCTCAATCTCTCTCTCCTGGTCCTGTCCCTTCCCACCTGCAACATAGTAACTCCAATGCTCTCCGCCAATTTCCAGCCACCTGAGCTCAACCGACTTATCTTCACCTTCCAGATCTCCAAGCCCTCCAATTCTTCCTTGAACGGAGACCCAACCAGTGCTCCTCCACTATCATAATCATTCACCTAGCTGAATGCAGTCTCACATTAAACAACTTCTTCAACTCCACTTACTTTCTCCAGATCAAAGGTGTAGCTATGAAAACGCAGATGGGCCCAAGCTGCATTTGTTTTTTTGTTGGATATGTGGAATCCTACCCAGGTCCCCTCCTTCAATTCTTTCAGGTACATTAATGATTGTATTGGTGCTGCTGTCTGCACTCTTGCAGAAGGTGAAAATTTTATTACATTTTCTGCCAATTTTCACCCTGCTTCACCTTCACATGGTTCAACTCTGATTTTTCACTTCATCTTTGTGTCTCCATCTCCAGAGACGACAGCATCAAACATCCATTACAATCCCAACAGTTCTGAAAGGTCTTTTACTTGAAACATTAACTGTTTCTCTTACAATAGATGCTGCCTAATGTTTCTAGCATTTTCTTTCTCAGATATTCAACATCTGTAGTTTTTCATTTTTAAAAGTTTTCAGTCTTCATACTTTCCCAGAAGTCATAAAATATGAATTCTTTTATACATTGCGATATAAATTTTGTTAAATATATCATGTCTCTGCAGATGACTTGCAATTTAATTAAAATGACTTCTTTAATTAGGACGACTGATTATTGGTAAGCAATTTTAAATGAAGTTCAGAATTGTACCTAATGGATTTTATTTGTGATTTCACTCGAGGTGTGTGTCAATACCCATAAAGTAAATATACAATTAACAATATCACAGCCATTTGAAACAAGCAAATACTCAAATTGTACTAAAATTACTTTATTACAGTTGATTTTAACATCTCCTTTGTAACGATACAAAGGATAATTACAAACAAAATATTACATGACCCTATTCTCTTTTTCTGACACTTGGTAACAGCTTAACTTCACAATCTATACAATTAATACAGGTTATATGAGCTAATGTATGTTGAACCAGAAGTTACCAGAATACTGACATTTTTACTGTACAATTTTTAAAAGAAATACCAATAAGTGAACGAGCTTATTGGTAACCAGCTATGAACAACTCGAATAACATTGCTAAAAAATTGATTAAAGCAGATTTGGTTGTTAAAATTTAAAATTCAGAATTTTCTACCATGTGTGCAAATAAGATTCAGAATTAGGCAGAGAAAAACAACAAAATAGAATAGAAATGTAAGGATAAAAGTTGAAGAAGCTCAAACATGCTGATTTTTTAAAACCAGCCAGTTGCTCTAGGTTAGATTAGGTTATACATTCATGATGTGTTGTTTTCACCCCATGGGACTAGTGTTAAAACATTTTTAATGTGTATGTTAGAAATCTCAAGT